>NC_069414.1:35548431-35570931 GCF_026875155.1 Cherax quadricarinatus | reverse complement strand
GTGCGTTAGGGTATGTTACAGTCCCGGAGGTGAGCAGTACAGTGCCTGCACTCTGAAGTAGGTATATGGTATGTTACAATCGTGGAAGTAGGAAGTAGAGTGCCTGTACTCTGAAGTAGGGGTGAGCATGTTGCAGTTCGGAGGATCATCTGAGCTGTGATGTCAGCACGCTTCTGGCAAGACAGTGATAAAATAAATGACGGTGAAAGTGTTTCTTTGTTTTCAGGCCACCCTACCTCGGTGGGAAATGGCCAGGGCAGAGTGACCTAAAAAGAAAAAAAAATCTTTTTAAATTTAGTAATTTATACAAGAGAAGGATTTACCAGCCCTTGCATCCAGCATTTTAGTTGCTCCTTACCACACGCATGGTTTACAGAGGAAGAATTCTTTTCCACTTTCATTATGTGTGTGTGTGTGTGTGTGTGTACTCACCTTATTTACCTAATTGTAGTTGCAGGGGTCGAGACTCAGCTCCTGGCTTCGCCTCTTCACTGAACGCTACTAGGTCTCTCTCCCTTCTCCATGAGCTTTATCATACCTCGTCTTAAAGCTATGTATGGTTCCTGCCTCCACTACATCACTCGCCAGACTGTTCCACTTCCTGACCACTCTATAACTGAAGAAATACTTCCTAACATCCCTGTGACTCATCTGAGTCCCCTCTCTGGAACATCTTGTCTCTGTCCACCTTGTCTATTCCACGCATGTCGTTATCATGTCTCCCCTAACCCTCCTGTCCTCCAGTGTCGTCAGGCCGATTTCCCTTAACCTTTCTTCTTTAGGACATTCCCTTTAGCTCTGGAACTAACCTTGTCGCAAACCTTTGCACTTTCTCTAGTTTCTTAACGTGCTTGACCCGGTGCGGGTTCCAAACTGGTGCTGCATACTCCAGTATGAGCCTGACGTACACGGTGTACAGTGTCTTGAAAGATTCCTTACTTAGGTATCGGAACGCTAATCTCAGGTTTGCCAGGCGCTCATATGCTGCAGCAGTTATCTAGTTAATGTGTGCTTCCGGAGACATGCTCGGTGTTATACTCACGTCAAGATCTTTCTCCTTGAGCGAAGTTTGCAGTCGTTGGCCGCCTAGCCTATACTCTGTCTCCGCGCTTCTTTGCCTTTCTACAGTCTTCATGGAGAAAGTGGAGTGGAATCACAGTCAGTGGCCTCCACTCCAAAACAACAGATATTAGTGCCAGGAAAAAAAAAAGAGCCATCCCCCCCATACCATCAATACGACGACATTCATCTTTGCAAATATACAGGATCTAAAGCCAGCAACGAACAACACAACACCTTTCATCTGTGGACTGCTTACAGCCTCAAACGCAATGTTCGCGGTTTTCACAGAGATCTACATAAATGATCACTTTGACAATGAAATACAGATCCCGGGTTATAACCTATACAGATCATTGATGAGAAATTTCAATTATTCCGATATGGAAAACGTGAGGAAATTAAAATTATAACGGAGTATAAAACAAATCCCAACCATACAATAGAGCGAGAAACTAATGTAAAAGACCTGGTAATGATAATGTCAGTGGATCTCACTTTCAAAAACCACAACATTGTATCAATCGCATCTGCTAGAAAAATGACAGGATGGATAATGATAACCTTCAAAACCAGGGATGCCAAGCCCATGATGACACTCTTCAGGTCACTTGTTCTATCTAGGCTGGAATATTGCTGCACACTAACAGCACCTTACAAGGCAGGTGAAATTGCTGACCTAGAAAATGTACAGAGAACCTTCACGGCGCGCATAACGGAGATAAAACACCTCAGTTACTGGGAGCGCTTGAAGTTCTTCAACCTGTACTCCCTAGAACACAGGCAGGAGAGATACATGATTATATACACTTGGAAAATCCTAGAGGGATTAATACGAAACTTGCACACGAAAATCACTCCCTATGAAAGCAAAAGGCTCGGCAGACGATGCAACATTCCACCAATGAAAAGCAGAGGTGCCATCAACACGATAAGAGACAACACAGTAAGTGTCAGGGGCCCAGTATACATAAGGGCAGTTACTAATAGACTCCCAGCTGTCGTCAAGAAGGCACTGGACAAGCACCTAAAGTCAGTATCTGACCAGCCGGGCTGTGGTTTGTACGTCGGATTCCATGCGGTCAACAGTAACAGCCTGGTTGATCAGACCCTGATCAACCATGAGGACTGGTCACAGACCGGGCTGGGGGTATACATGTATAAAATTTTGGATTTTTTTATATAATTTTCCTCTAATTAGTGTAATAATAACAATAACATAAGCGTTTATATAACGTAGTGAAATGTGCAGTGCTGATGTGAGTTTTTCAGTGATGTGGAGTCACAAAAGAACCAACAATCCAGGGAGGAAGCCGGGGATAATGGCGTAATTTGTTGTTCTAATTAGTCGTATTAATTGAATTGTAACTAATCGCAGCTGATAGGAATAACATCAGGGTAAATCTGCCTATGGAAAATAAGTTAATATAGAGAGCATCTGGAATAATACCGATGTATTTTGCAAATGTCAGATCAAGGCGGATAACAATAGAAAAATGAGACGCGGGTTGACAGGATCAAGAACTGTCTACCGCGCGGATATTAATTGTGTTTTAGCCTGCCAGTGAGTTTTAATTCTCACACAATACGTAATGTAACTGCTTATTGGCCAGTATAATAGTATGTCATTGATGTCAGCTAGACCTGTATACACTATACATATTCTTGTAGAAATAAAGATATTATTATTATTATTATTATTATTATTATTATTATTATTATTATTATTATTATATTACTTGCCTACCGATAGGGAGGCTTTGGGATGTAAACCCCAAGGAATAGTTGGGTGTCTTAATTTTTATGAACACTTATGTTGTAATAATTATATTCATCTGATAATAACTTTTTATACGGTTCACAACCTAATTTGCCAGTGACACTGGTTTAATTTTTCTAGTAATTATTCAGGAAGCATATGTTCTTAATTTAAGGTCCAAACGTGTGAGTTTAGGCACTGAGAAGGTGGGCATCGAAGGAGGACGACTATGGCGACCTAATGTTCCTCAAGTCCCACTTCTCTCCGAGGTACATCAATATCAGTAAGTGTAATCTGTTTTATGATATACCATAGTTCTGCCCAGTTGTGTGAGTTAATACAGGATTGTACCTATCAGTTTCAACACAATTTCTCACAGAAATATTGTTATTGGATATTATCAATAATATCGACTTTGTGTGGGAGATATTGAAAGTTGGCACAATTTACGGAAGAAGTCGAAATTATTTTGATATCATTGACAACAGAAGCCCAAGTTAATATCGAAAAATATTACTGGGCAGTTGGTGGCTGCCTGATTTCACTGAAATAACTGCGGTCAATATGTCGAGCTAACAAAAAAAAAAAAAGGCACAATACCGTGACTGGAACGATACACAATAACCCGCACATAAAAGAGAGAAGCTTACGACGACGTTTTCGGTCCGACTTGGACCATTTACAAAGTCTAAGTCGGACCGAAACGTCGTCGTAAGCTTCTCTCTTTTATGTGCGAGTTCTTTGTATGTCGAGCTAATACGTATACGTGTTATTATTATTGAACGCGTGCGTGTGTTGGCTTTATTTTATTTTTTTTTTTTTTTTGAGTTCTGAAATACCGGTTGATGAGTCGCACAGCCTTCACCTCTGGTTTATGATCTGTTATAGCACATTCTGATTATCTGTTTTACATTCTTGGTAAAACTGTAGAATCTGAGCACCAGTTCAGTGTCGTGAGCACATGTAAGTAAGTAAGTAAGTAAGTAAATTTATTCAGGTATACACAAATACAGTTTTCATAGAATTATCATACATAGCAGCATATGTGTAGAGAACCTGGGATAACCCAAAAAAGTCAGTCTTCCCACTATGTCTTTGAATTTGTATTGATAAGCCACTGGATGGCAAAACGTCTACAACTAAAGATACCCAGATGTTGCATATGTGTCTTAATTTTTCACATATAGCAGTGCACCAGTGTCTTGTGCACTCGTTCTATCACTGCATCGGCATCTAGTACAGTGTTGTGTGCAGTGTAGCATTGCATCATTGTCTTGTGTGCTCGTTCTGTCACTGCATCGGCATCTTGTGAACTGGTAGCAATGCCTCAGTGCATTGTGCACTCGTAGCACTTTTCAGCGTCCTGTGCACTCGTTGTAGCACTTTTCAGCGTCCTGTGCACTCGTTGTAGCACTTTTCAGTGTCCTGTGCACTCGTTGTAGGACCACCGCAGCGTCCTATGCACTTCTCTTATTGGCTAATGTTTTTTCTCGTAAAAGTCAGTTACATTAAGTTTGTGACTTTGTATGTCCCTTGAACTGTACTTGATAACTACACAGGTGTCATGGTAACGTACACAGGTGTCTTAGTGTACACATGTCTTAATAACGTACCCAGGTGTCTTAGTAACATGCACAGGTGTCTTAGTAAACTACACAGGTGTCTCGGTAACATACACACATGCTCTAGTAACATAGTTATACATCTTAGCAAGAGTAACTTGGTTAGTTTGTTGCTTTATCAAAGACTAACACATAGACTCACATGTTGCAGCTGTTTCTCTTCCGTGGGAGCGCCATCATCTGGTATTTAATTAAAGACTGTCAGCAGAAGCCAAGCAAGTTTTCCCTGTGGAGTTGTTAACCTTTCAGCAGGGACGGGCAGCAGACACACTTGTTGTGTGTGCGAGCAACACTCACACACTGAGTGATCTCAGATCACCTGTGCCCCTTTCATTAAGAAGCAAAACCTGCGTGTCTGGTGTGCGAGAGGCGGTGGGTGCTCTCTCCTGTGAATGCTATACGCTTCTCAACAAAAAATCCTGTTTTTTACAACTTTGAATATCTGCGTCTTCAACTACTGAACGTTCTTAAGGGCAATTCTCTCAGCTTTGTATAAAAGACAAGAGAAAGGTAAAGGTTTCTATAAATTTGTTTGATTAGAGGCATGATCCCCCCCCCCATTCCGTAGCTCCATTGCTAACGCACTCAGATCACACATTAAAGTCCATGGCTTGATCCCGGGCACGGGTGGAAACATTAGGACGAGTTTCCTTAAGACACCTGTTGTCCATGTTCACCCGTCAGTAAAATAGGTACCTGGGTGTTTGTTAGCCGACTGGTGTAGCTTACATCCTACGGACAAAAACTGACTTAATTTGCCAGAAATGCTCTGCTTAACTGGGGGCTTTATATATAGTATGTCATTGATGTCAGCTGTGGTCTGTATATATTGTAAATGTACTTGTAGAAATAAAGATTTTAATTGTAATATTATTAAATAACCTCATATGTGTTTACCCGCACAGTGTACTGGTTTTAATAGAGAGATAAATTAGAGGGGAATGATTCCCCCTTCCTACTGTGACTTGTAAATGGTCCAAGTCGGACCGAAACATCGTCATAAACTTCTCTCTCCTATGTGCAGGTTGTTTGTGTATTGTTCTAGTCACGGTATTGTGCCTTTTTTGTTCTTTTCAACAAGTTTGTCATGTGCAGTAGAGTCTGATAAAGACTCACTTGTAATATTTGCATTTTAGTTACCGCTCACAGGACGAGCATGGGATACAAACTAGTCGTTCAGGCGGCACCAATAAACTCAATTTCTTCCAGCAGGGCTGTTAAAAATTTCATTTCTTTCTCCAGGACTGTTAAAAGTTTTCTTCCCAGCGGAGCTGAAATGTTTTTTTTAACTTCATATCCTGGAGTGTTCTCTGGATGGGTTCTAATGATTGTTTTTTTCTGCGGGGATTGGAGCTGGTAGTATATCCTCCAGGTAATTATGAGCGAACACATAAGCCATTTAATTTTTTTTTGCGGGGGGGGGGTTATCGTGGGTAATTTAGCATGTTACATGTATGATATTTGTAACTACACATTTGCGTAGTTGTACTTAAGTGTAACTTGACCTAATATAATTTCAAGGACCTCAATGGAATAATTTCACTTTAAACCATACACGGGGCATTGAACCACGGTCAGAGAGTCTCAAAAACCTCCATACCGTCGTGTTAGCCACTGGACCGGCTAGCTGGTCCAGTGGCTAACGCGACGGTCTGGAGTTTTGAGACTCTCTGACCACGGGTTCAAATCCCGCCCGTGGTATGGTTTGTTTGCAATCGTGTCATTATGATTTCGTGAGTCAAAAGTCACTTTGTCTAACTTTTTTCGGGTTATCCTAGGTAATCTACACATATGCTGCTATGTATGATAATTCTATGTAACTGTACTTATGTATACCTGTACCTGAATAAACTTGCTTACTTGCTAACTACCAGGCTGAAGGACTGATTACTTCAAAATAATAACTCCTTATGTTCCACTGTTCTGTTCTGTATTGGACTGATGAAGCCTCTGGCTGGCGAAATGTTTCCACATTAAAGATACCCAAGTGTTGTACAAGTAAGTAAGTAAGTAAGTAAGTGTTTCGTTTATTTTCTTTTCGGTTTCCGAACTATATAATAATGCCGGTATGCTCCTTGACGGTCGCTGATGGTGGTAACCTGGATGGTCGCTGATAGTGTTAACCTCCTGAATGGCCGCCGGTGATGGTAACCTAAATAGTTGCTGGTGGTGTTAACCTCCTGGATGGCCATTAGTGGTGGTAACCTAAATGGTCGCTGGTGGTGTTAACTTTCTTGGTGGTCACTGATGGTGGTAACCTCCTAAATGGTCGCTCATAGTGTTAACCTTCTGAACGGTCACTGGTGGTGGTAACCTCTAAATGTCGCTGGACGGTCGTTGGTGGTGGTAACCTGGATATAGCTGATAGTGATGAAAATTAGACACATTTGCAACATCTGGGTATCTTTATTGTAGACGTTTCGCCCACCAGTGGTTTTATCAATACAGATTCTAGGACATAACTTAGTATAAGTGGCTTTGGCATACTGCTCTTATCTGTATTTTTTTTGTACCTCTGTATGTGTGCACAAATTGGAATAAATAAAAATAAATAAAATATAATAATCATCCCTCAGCTTGGAAGTAGATGTGAAATCACCGTAGTTGTAGATATTTAGAGCTCAGGCAGAGACTGGCGCTTATATACGATCAATGGATTAGGGACGGGTATGCAGACGAGGGCATAGTCACTGTAGCGATTGTTTTTCCCAGTGGAAAGTAAGATGTGAAGAATTTTGCGTGCTCTAGAGTTAAAATTGTGATTGACACCTCTCAAATAGGACGCGACATGTTGGATGTCATTCCTGCATATTGAGATATCAGGCGACAGACAGACAACTCAGGAAACCGAAAAAGCTGTCTAATGTTATGTTTAATTCTGGCCAGTAAATTTTTCATAAATGTAGACATAAGGGGGCCCCTCATTCAAAAGAATTGTTAGTTTTTTTGTTTACCGTCCGATTTCCCTACTCCCAGTTTTGGGGCCAAGACAGTATTTCAATCTTTCTTGAAAATATTATTCAAAAATATACCTCAAACAACAACTGAGAAAAGGACTGAAAAAGGCTGATTTACTGAAAATGCCCCGTAGGGGGGCGATTTATTCCTATAAGACACGTAAGGTGTTTGGACACTTGGTGCGATGAAAATGCTTATACGAATTTTCTACATGCTTGTCCTCTAAAACCTTATCTTTTAAATTTACAAAAAAATAAAAGTTTGTTATTCTTGGAATTTGCAAAAAATCAGCCCTTTACTCACATAATCCAAATATTTGTAATATTTCAAAAATGTCGTAGAAATTAAGAAATCATTAATTTCAATTTCTGTGAAAATATCCATTAATTAAGTATATAAAGTCAGAATAAGGTACCTTAGTAATAAGTTTTCCGAGATATTGGCGGGCGCCGGCCGGCCACAGTTCCCTCAAAAAAAAAAAAATCTCGAAAAAACGCGGTTTGTTTGGGTGTATTTCTAGTAAACTGATGTTCTAGTGCAGTTATCCTCTTCAAAACACCGTTTTCTATCATTGAAGACCAAGTCATACAACAAGAAGTCGAGGGGTAACAATTTTATATCGAATATTACTTGTGGATTCTCGCCATATTATGGAATATTTTATTCAGTCTAGAGTATATAACATGTTTGTATGTTATTTAGAGTATTTATTATATCATATTAGATCAATTCTGATAGATAAATAAGCCGTAGAGTTGATATATAAGCTGATATAAGCGTAATAATGAAGTGATTTCTCCTGGCACTCTCTGGAGCGGTGGCAGGCGTGGTAGGCTCAAAGTCTACGGATAATCTCCGCCTTCTGTTTTATGATGCCAAATAGTCAGTTATTATATTAGAAAGAATAATGCAAGAAAAAGCGATAAAAAAACAAGGAAAAAAATCCAAAATATATATGGGCTGTGAGCAGACGAGCTCCCCATATCACCGTCACCTTACTTGATATAAATGACTATAATTTCTTGTAGAAACGTCGTAGAACATTCATTCTGGTATCATTGTGTTGCCAAAGAGTTAAGCTATTTTTCGGTATATATAACTCAATTTCCATAATTTTTCGATTTTTGGTAGAGCGCGCGCGGAAATTGCCCGAGGCCCCCCGCATAAGGGGGGTCCTGTACATGACACATTAATTTCCAGTCAAATTGGTAAGTAAGTAAGTTTATTCAGGTATACACAAATACAGTTTACATAGAATTATCATACATAGCAGCATATGTGTAGAGAACCTAGGATAACCCAAAAAAGTCAGACAGAGTGACTTATTTCCATTGGGGTCCTTTTACCTTATTATTATAGTATAAAGGTTATAATATTTTCTTATTATTCTACAATGAAGATAACATCTTATCATCATACTAAAAAGACTATCAGCTACACCAAGGTCATTAAGACTATCTACAATACGAGGGTCATTACAAGGAATAAGGTAAATTTACACGTATGTTAGCTAAAAATAGAAAATCATTCCCCTCCCTTTCTGTAGCTACATTCATCAGACACCTTTTGGCACTCTTCTTGAACTGGTTCACGCTATGACTGGCTTTGACATGTGCAGGTAGTCTGTTCCATTCCTTTATTGCTGTACAATAAAAGGTGTTTGAAGCCTGGCCACTGACTGTGGGTACTACAAAGTTGTGCTCTCTCCCCCTAGATACTATGATGCTTTGGTTCCCAACCTTGACAAAATTGACAGCAAGATATTCTGGACATTGTTTGTGAGCAATTTTATAAACATGATTTAGCTTCAGTGTTTTACTCTGTCTTCAACATTCAGCATATCCAACTGCTGTAATTCATCCTGGTGAGTGTTATGATTAAGATATATTCTCCTTCTGTTTATATATATGTGTTTATATATAATCATTTTTTAATTTAATATACAGTCCACAAAATTTATATATTTACCAGCATTCCTGGTGTTTACCTGGAGTTTACCTGGAGAGAGTTCCGGGGGTCAACGCCCCCGCGGCCCGGTCTGTGACCAGGCCTCCTGGTGGATCAGAGCCTGATCAACCAGGCTGTTGCTGCTGGCTGCACGCAAACCAACGTACGAGCCACAGCCCGGCTGATCAGGAACTGACTTTAGGTGCTTGTCCAGTGCCAGCTTGAAGACTGCCAGGGGTCTGTTGGTAATCCCCCTTATGTGTGCTGGGAGGCAGTTGAACAGTCTCGGCCCCTGACACTTATTGTATGGTCTCTTAACGTGCTAGTGACACCCCTGCTTTTCATTGGGGGGATGGTGCATCGTCTGCCAAGTCTTTTGCTTTCGTAGTGAGTGATTTCGTGTGCAAGTTCGGTACTAGTCCCTCTAGGATTTTCCAGGTGTATATAATCATGTATCTCTCCCTCCTGCGTTCCAGGGAATACAGGTTTAGGAACCTCAAGCGCTCCCAGTAATTGAGGGTTTTATCTCCGTTATGCGCGCCGTGAAAGTTCTCTGTACATTTTCTAGGTCGGCAATTTCACCTGCCTTGAAGGTGCTGTTTAGTGTGCAGCAATATTCCAGCCTAGATAAACAAGTGACCTGAAAGAGTGTCATCATGGGCTTGGCCTCCCTAGTTTTGAAGGTTCTCATTATCCATCCTGTCATTTTTCTAGCAGATGCGATTGATACAATGTTATGATCCTTGAAGGTGAGATCCTCCGACATGATCACTCCCAGGTCTTTGACGTTGGTGTTTCGCTCTATTTTGTGGCCAGAATTTGTTTTGTACTCTGATGAAGATTTAATTTCCTCAGTTTAATTTCCTCATGTATATTTCATTTATAATTAATGGTCCAGAGCAACTTGTGGATATGACAGTGGTAGGTATCGAAGGGGGACATTTTTTGGACCTAGGTGTCCCAAATTCCTACTTGTCTAACTGATAAATAATAGTTATCTTTGTTCATTTACTGTTATGTATTTAATGACACATTCAGATAAATGCAATTTTTCACATAGGTCATACCCAAGGGATGGGCTAGTGGTAGTAGTAGTTGAAGTAGCTGTGAAGGTTATGTAGATGTCCTCTGAACCAAGACTCCAAGACAGTTTGTGACAGAGCCCCAGGCCCGGTGGCCTGGTGGCTAAAGCTCCCGCTTCACACACGGAGGGCCCGGGTTCGATTCCCGGCGGGGTGGAAACATTTCGACACGTTTCCTTACACCTGTTGTCCTGTTCACCTAGCAGCAAATAGGTATCTGGGTGTGGGTCGCATCCTGGGGGACAAGATTAAGGACCCCAATGGAAATAAGTCAGACAGTCCTCGATGACGCACTGACTTTCTTGGGTTATCCTGGGTGGCTAACCCTCCGGGGTTAAAAATCCAAACGAAATCTTATCTTATCTTATAACCTCCTTGACTTGGTTCTTGCCAGTAGGGAAACGCTAATTAATAATCTTGAGGTTAATGATGAGCTTGGGGAAAGTGATCACAAATCACTCAGTTTTAATATATCATGGAATTTCCCTAATAATGGACAATCAAGTCTCTGTCCCTGACTTCCGCTTGGCTGATTTCATAGGACTGAAAAATTACTTGGGTGGGCTGAACTTGAATGACCTGACTATGGGTCAGGTAGGTGGTGATGATTGCCGATATGACGTTTTCCAGGGCATAGTTCTAGCTGCTCAGACAACTTATGTTCCAAATAGGGAAATCAGATCAAGCAAAAATGATCCTAAATGGATGAACAATAGATTAAAACATCTCATTGGTCAAAAGAGAGGCATATATAGGCAAATCAAAAGAGGAGAGCTGCAATTAAGAAATCAACATATTCAGTTAAAGAGAGAAATAAAAAAGGGAATAAGAAAAGCAAAAAGAGATTATGAGGTTAAAGTTGCAAGAGAATCGAAGACTAACCCAAAAGGATTCTTTCAGGTATACAGAAGTAAGATCAGGGACAAGATAGGCCCACTCAAAAGTTACTCGGGTCAGCTCACAGACAGTGATAAGGAAATGTGTAGAATTTTTAACACATATGTGTTAAAAATTCAACACATTTCCTTATCACTGTCTGTGAGATACCAGCGATATTCCAGAAATAATAAATTTTGTAGAACAGGATGATAATAAACTATGCACGATTAGGGTCACAAGTGACATGGTCCTTAGGCAAATTGATAAATTAAAACCTAACAAATCCCCAGGCCCTGATGAACTGTATGCAAGGGTTCTAAAGGAATGTAAAGAGGAGCTTAGCAAACCTCTGGTTAATCCTTCAATATATCACTACAAACTGGCATGGTGCCAGATAAGTGGAAAATGGCAAATGTGATACCTATTTTTCAAAGCAGGTGACAAGTCCTTAGTTTCGAACTATAGACCAATAAGCCTAACCTTCATAGTGGGAAAATTTATGGAATCAATAATTGCCGCGGCAGTTCGTAACCACCTTGAAAAGCACAAATTAATCAATGAATCTCAGCATGGTTTTACAAAGGGGCGTTCCTGCCTTACGAATTTATTAACTTTTTTCACTAAGGTATTTGAGGAGGTAGATCATGGTAATGAATATGATACTGTGTATATGGATTTCAGTAAGACTTTTGACAGGGTCCCACATCAGAGACTATTGAGGAAAATTAAGGCACATGGAATAGGAGGAGAAATTTTATCCTGGATAGAGGCATGGTTGACAAATAGGCAGCAGAGAGTTTGCATAAATGGGGAGAAATCAGAGTGGGAAAGCGTCACGAGCAGTGTTCCACAGGGGTCAGTGTTGGGCCCCCTGTTGTTCACAATCTACATAAACGACGTTGATGAGGGCATAAAGAGCGACATAAGCAAGTTTGCCGATGACACCAAAATAGGCCGTCCAATTCATTCTGACGAGGATATTAGAGCACTATAGGAAGATTTGAACAGACTGATGCAGTTGTCGGAGAAGTGGCAGATGCAGTTTAATATAGACAAATACAAAGTTCTAAATGTTGGACAGGAAAATAACCATGCCACATATAAACTAAATAATGTCGATCTTAATATTACGGATGGCGAAAAAGATTTAGGAGTTCTGGTTAGCAGTAATCCGAAACCAAGACAACAGTTCTGGTTAGCAGTAATCTGAAACCAAGACAACAGTGCATAAGTGTTCGCAATAAAGCTAACAGAATCCTTGGCTTCATATCAAAAAGCATAAATAATAGGAGTCCTCAGGTTGTTCTTCAACTCTATATATCCTTGGTTAGACCTCATTTAGATTATGCTGCACAGTTTTGGTCACCGTATTACAGAATGGATATAAATGCTCTGGAAAACATACAAAGGAGGATGACAAAGTTGATCCCATGTATCAGAAATCTTCCCTATGAGGATAGACTGAGGACCCTGAATCTGCACTCTCTAGAAAAGCGTAGAATTAGGGGGGATATGATTGAGGTGTATAAATGGAAAACAGGAATAAATAAAGGGGATGAAATAACGTGCTGAAAATATCTAGCCTAGACAGGACTCGCAGCAATGGTTTTAAGTTGAAAAATTCAGATTCAGGAAGGATATAGGAAAGCCACTGGTTTGGTAATAGAGTTGTGGATAAGTGGAACAAACTCCCAAGTACAGTTATTGAGGCTAAACGTTGTGTAGTTTTAAAAATAGGTTAGATAAATACATGAGTGGGTGTGGGTGGTGTGAGTTGGACCTGATTAGCTTGTGCTACTAGGTCAGTTGCCGTGTTCCTTCCTTAAGTGAATGTGACCTGACCTGACTAGGTTGGGGCACTGGCTTAAGCGGTAGGAGATTTGACCTGCCTCGTATGGGCCAGTAGGCCTGCATGCAATGTTCCTTCTTTCTTATGTTCTTATGTTCTTGTGTTCCATGATGTTTGCAGTGTCTGGCAAGTTGTATATGAATGGTATATAACATCGACAAGATGAAAATTAGACACATGGTGCAACATCTGGGTATCTTTATTGTAGACGTTTCGGTGGTAGTGTTAACTTCCTATTGGTCGCTGTAGGTTAACTTCCTAAAAAGGTAGCTGTGGTTACTTAAAAATGGTCGCTGTTTTGGGTTTAACTTCCTAAACGGTCGCAAAATAGTGTTAACTTCCCACGCAGAGCCGGCACGGTGCAACAAAACAGTTAAAACAGTAACACAATGCGATAAAAAGGGTTACTTTTTTTCCCAGAAGTGTCCCCCGGGCCAGGTTCCATTTGTGAGGAATGTTTCCAAGGGAGTGGTGTGTATGTGAAAGTTGTAATGCAGGGCCCTGGCCTGTGCCTTGATCCAGGAATATACTACTGACAACGTGTATTTTTTTTTGCACAAGTAGAAAAAAATTAAAGATTTTTTTTTACATTACCCTGGATGTTAAAAACCCCACGAAACCCCAGTAAAATTGTTGTCTTATGTCCATTGGGGTCCCGGACCTTCCCCCGGGATGCAACCCAATAAAAATAAGTTTCTTTTAAGAAAGTTTTTTGGGTAAGGTACCATATTAAAATAACTACTATGAAAATTCCTAGGATAACTAAAAAAATTCATTTGGAACCAGGAAATTTATAGTGTTACTGTGGTGCCCGACTAAACCTTTAAAAAAATTCAATTATGTCAAAGGCCCAAAATCGGATACCCTATGAGAACTCAGAACTGCAGACACATTTATCCCCTTCAAAACTACCATTAAAAAAATCTTTCTCCCTGAAAACCCCCCGTCAACTAACTACACAATACCACCTGGTGGTTCCACTTACCTCACTGACTCATTTGACCAAAACAAAAATTTAAATCTCAATTTTAAAATAATGAATCCTGTGATACCCCAATACGAAATATGTATGTGCCAAAACAAAGCATTCACTTGCTAACTCACAAAATAGTATTTAGTCCTTTGCCTAAAACCAACTTACCCCATAATTTGTAATATTTTACAAATTTGAAAAAAACTAAATTGCCCCAAATGCCTACCATGCTAACGTTCTAGGGTACACTCTGTAATCACTATTTTTCTCATGTAAACCAACAATACCAAATTTCTGTAAACTCAGCATTTTAAACCTTTTTGAAATAAACTTTGAAAATTAAAATGGGATAAAATACCGACAGGGGTTGTTGGTAAGACACATATGCAACAGTTAGGGATTTTTTTTATGAAAGTTTCGCCTAACAGTAGGTTCTTCAGTCGAGTACAGAAAAAATTGATAGAAGCAGAAGATACTTAAGCATTAACCCCCATCACCCTTTAAAATTTTGAGTGGGCAGTCCCCTCAAAACTTTAAGGGTGATGGAGGTTTCACCTTCAAAATATTTCTGCTTCTATTAACTTTTCTGTACTACTAAGAAGCCTCTGTGTAGGCGAAACGTTTCATAATAAAGAACCCAATGTTGCATATGTGTCTTAAAAATAAAATAAACTTTTAATTTGAATTTTGGGGGCCCGTCTCAGACTGGTCCGAGGGGGGATTGACCCCCCAAAATCTCTCCAGGAATAGAAACCTGTAAGTTATTCAAATTTTTTCGGGGACAGGGACACATAAATACAGTTACATAATTTTTCATATTTTCGCATATGTGTTTATTACCTAAGATAACCCAAAAAAGTCAGTGACCTATTTCCACTGGGGTTTTTTGACCCTACAAGTTTCTAATACCCAGGTACCACTTCTGCAGGGGAACACAACACAGGCATAAGGAAACATGACTGTCGTTTCCCCTCAACCGGATTAAACCTGTCTTCAGCTGGAGCTAATTAGAATTGAATAGGGCCCAATGGGCCCCTTACAGGAAAGTTTACCTTCACTCATCCATTTACACTCCCGCTTTAATGACTGTGTTTATATCGACCCAAAAAAATTTTACATAAAGAGACTTGTGGCAAATTTTTTCCTCTTGTTATAATCATGCTTTTTATTTATTTTTTTATTATTACCAATTTGAGCACACATCAGAGGTACAAAAAAATACAGGGAAGTAGCTCATTAAAACGGAACATTTTTGGTTTTTAAAATAAGTTGGACGGGAAGTTCTCCTCGCATATTTTTGATGATAAATTATAGTTTCAGATATCCAAGAGGGTTTTTGCTTGGGGATAGTTGTGTGTTGGGGCAACCCAACATTACCCGTTAAAACGAAAACATTTTTTTACACAGAGGTGGAAATGTCTTTTTTTTTTTTTTCTTTCATAGGGTGTTTTTAAAAGCTTATTTCCCACTCGGTATAACCATGGTTGGGTTTGATGTGGGATTTGACCCCAAAAAAAACTATTATTTTTTGAAAAATCTCAAAAAAACAAATTTTTACAAAAATTCCTACTTTTTGTTTTAAGATAGCACATAGTACTTTAAAAAAGTTGCGCCTGATTCTGCCGAGGGTCAGCCTTTAAATTTTAGTCCATTTTGTTTTTGTTGCCAAAACCCGTATTTTTTTTTTTTAATTTTCCTAAATCTTAATTAATCTAACCTGAATAAATTATTTTACATTCTCTCTTCATAAATGTAAGTGATCTCATAACTGTTCCGAAGTTACTGATCGGCCAGAAGTCTTCGATACTTTCCTGCTTGGAAAGGTTCTTCCATGTACATAAATTAAACTTTTGGTAAGCATTAACCTAACCTAAACCTAAATTATGCTGGTGGCTTATATTTAAGCAAGTAACTGAGACTGTTGCCTGGATAACTTGCTGAAGTTTGCGATTTGAAAAGTCCGTCATCTTTGCTGAAACAGTCGTAATTGCAAAATTAACTGCATGCTAGCTGTTTTAAATATCAAGATAAATATTACACATGAAAAGAAAAGATGAAGGAAAATTCCTGAACATGATATGGGACAACAAAATAAAATTTAATACATACATCTTAACATGACAACAAAGACTATTAACCCCCAGGGGATTAGAACATGAAAACAAGAAAGGAGCACCACAGCAGGCCTTCTGGTCAATGCTGGGCACATCCAACTCGCACCCATCCACACATACTCGTGTACTTATTTAACCTATTTTTAAAGCTACAAAAGGTTTTCACTTCAGTGATGATACCTAGGAGTTTGTTCCACTCATCCACAACTTTATTACCAAACCAATGCATTCCTATGACTTTTCTAAGGTTTTCCAACTTGAAACCCATTGCTGCAAGTCCTCTCTTGGTTATATATTTTAAGCACATTATATATTTATTCCTGTTTTCCATTTATTACCTCAATTGTATACCACCCTAATTCTATGCCCTTCTAGAATGCAGATTCAGTGCTCTGTCCTTGTAGGAAAGATTTACCAGTACATTTATGTCTATTCTGTAATATGGAGACCAGAACTGTGTAGCATAATCTAAATGAGGCCTTACCAAGGATATATAAAGTTGAAGCATAACCTAAGGACTCGATTACAGTGAAACCCCGAGTTTTGAATGCATCGACTATTGAACGCTTTGAGTTTCGAACGCTTTTTTCGCACCAATTTTGTCCCGAGTATCGAACGTGCCCTGTGTTTCAAACCGCATACCAGGCCTGTCCGCCTGCCTCGTGCAGGCGTCGTGAGTCAGTATAGCTTTGTTTCTCGAGTGAACATTAAATTACATGTACTGTATATACTAGGCATTTAAAGTGCCCTAGAGTGATAAAATGCATATGTACAGTATACACTCTTTATTACCTTAAAATTTTGTAGTCTTAATGGTCTTAAAATAGGGTGCAAGGTAATGTAAGATAGGTAAATATCAAAGTGTGGTAGGTATGTAACCCCCATGTTCACGAGTTTTGTAAGCAAACCAGTTGTTGTTGATGCCAGCCTGGACATGAATGGTTTTTATTCACTTCATCGAGCCAACGGGAAAAACATCTCATAGTTATGTTAATTTGTGTGTTTATATGTTATGTAGCATGTTTATTATATAATTTTGAAAAAAATATCATAAATGGATTAAGCAGAATGTCAGTATTAACATTTTATCGACTATGTGCCTCAGAGTGATTATTATTATTATTAATTAACCCTTTCAGGGTCAACAGGCCCTCCCCCAGACTCGTTCTCAGGGTCGAGAAGTTTAAAAAAAAAAAAAACTTTTTCATCGCCAACTGCCGGTCACCCGGTATTTTCTAATTTTCTTTTTTTTTTTTGTACTTTTTTCTATTATTTAAAAAAAAATTTTTTTCAAGTAACTTTTATGGCCTGTGAGACCAATATGAGCACTACTTTGTAAGTTTTTTTTTTCTCTCCTTTATTTACTACACATAACTGCACAAACACTGTCGTCACTACGTTGTTTACAAACTTTTTTACACAAACGAACGATATAAAATGTTGTTTATTACTATTTTTCTATATTTTATATACACATAGTCACAGAACAATACACGACAAATTGATACACAGATACACACAGCGGCAGCAGCGACCTCCAAGCTCCGTACTTTTCTCCAACTATCAGAGCTACCAATGCTCCTATGATGACCTAGTTACAAGCAAAACTGCACTACCCAACGTAGCACCCAGAATGACCAAAGATTACCAACAGTGAAATTACAAATCGAAAATAATAGAGATCAAAGGAAGACTGCCCACAAACCGAAAGCAACACCCTGCTGCCAGCCGAACAACGT
This sequence comes from Cherax quadricarinatus, assembly GCF_026875155.1. NCBI lineage: Eukaryota > Metazoa > Arthropoda > Malacostraca > Decapoda > Parastacidae > Cherax > Cherax quadricarinatus. The sequence goes on along the minus strand of NC_069414.1, from coordinate 35,552,950 downwards.
AACCCTAAACTTTGTATAACTACAACTTCTTCTTAACTACAACAATTCCTGTAGTATTATGAGGCGCAATCTAAGAGGAAACAGCACCAAGGCCAGCAAGAAAACACCGAAAAATCAACTATTCAACAAGTGTAGCCAGGAGGACGCCGGCCCAGCAACCACCCCTCTCACCACCACTCAAGGCGACACCACAACAATAACAACAAACATGGCTGCCACCAGCCCATCCTCCCCTCTCTTTCCCGGATTCAACCTACCAAGTAGTCTCTCAGGTATGACCAACGATCCAGATACCCTAAAGACATGCATCTCCAACTTAGTTATTGAAAATATGAATCTTCGAGAGACACTAACAAAACAAGACACCAGGATGACACAACTCGAGAACAAAATCCTCAGTCTTGAACAAAAGTTATCAACACCAGGAATGACTAACTGTGACAAGACCATCCAAACAGTCATAGATAGCCATACCCAACAAATAATATCTCTTAATACAAAGGTTGAAGAAGCAGTAAAAGAATGGAAGAACAACTTAGATAACCAGTTCAGTGACTACTTTGCTCTCCAAGAAGATAAAACTGAACAAGATAAACTATCAGACGCAGTAATAGTTAACAGTCCACTTTTTCCCAGTGATATGAACCAAACAAACAGTAAAGAAATTACTCTGCAGATCATAAAGGACCAAACAAAAGTTACAGTACCAGAGTCAGAAATAAAAGAAGCCAGGTTACTAGGATCCCATGGTAGAAAAAGTGTTATGCTTAGATTCCACTCACATGACAGGAAAAAAGACTTAATTATTGCATCTATTAAAGTAAAGAAAGAGGTATACATAAACGAGTGTCTTACCAAAAAACGTCAGAACCTCCTGTATAGAGTCAGAAAACTTAAGCGGGAGAATAATGACACAATACACCAATGCTTCACACGGGATGGAAATTCTAGTTAGGAAAACAAATGTAGGTCAACTGTACACAATCACGAACGAGAATGATCTATCACGATTTCTCAGGGATACTAATCTTACAGAGAATAACTAAACAATGTCCAACCTAAAAGCCTACGTAGTGTAGTGTATGTTTTGGTCCATTATTGTTCAAATTTCATTGTACAATCTCTTAGTAATTAAATAATCAACTACCTCATTTTGTGATTTTACTAGTAAGCATAAGTCACCTTATGTAATTTTCTTATTTACTATTGTTTGCTTAAACATTAGCTAAATTGATACTTTCTCTGTCCATATTACTACCTCATATTTTTTTAAATACTATCAATTCATATTACTTACTAAAATTAATAATTACCATTTTTACTATAATTTCAATTTACTCTTAACATTTTTGACATTTAATAACCATTACTTGTCTAATTACCTTTATCTGTTTTAATACCACATTTACTATCTTAGAGTACTCTTAATTACCTTGTACTGCCAAATAACCTCAAGTATAACTACCAGTGCAATATTGAATGAAATAAACATTACTTTTTCATTTTTTTGTAATCATTATTACTTACTAAAATTTTATTAAACACCATATTTACTACCAGTCAATTTTACTTTTGTACATTAAACATTATTTTATACTTCCCATAACATTTTGTTGCCAAATTTTCAAGTTTATATATTCAACTCCAACCTTTATATTATCCTTTGTACCTGTGTACCTGTCTACCATCTTACTGTCATATTATAACCAAGACATTACCATTGTTATTTTTTACTATTATTCTTTTGGTACTTTAATTGTGAATTTTATTTTGTCAATTTAAATCTAGTTATACTCTTGATCTTGTCAACAACATATACCAGATTCTAGGTTAATTGCAAGTACCATTTCAATTTGTATTTTTATATTTTAAATTTATATTGTAAGTCCTACTCTAAGATTGTTTTCATATCTTAGTGACTATATTGTGTGTGCAATTAGTGTATATTTCAATTATATTATTGTTCAAGGCCCTTAACCCTTTGAGGGTTTTGGTCGTACTAGTACGTCTTACGCATAGGGGTTTTTGACGTACTAGTACGCATAAATTCTAGCGGCCTCAAATCTAGTGGGAGAAAGCTGGTAGGCCTTCATATGAAAGAATGGGTCTATGTGGTCAGTGTGCACAGTCTAAAAAAAATCCTGCAGCACACAGTGCATAATGAGAAAAAAAAAACTTTGACCATTTTTTTGGAATAAATCAGCGACTTTGCAGTGTATTTTCGTATGGTATTTATTGTTGTATTCTAGTTTTCTTGGTCTCAATTTTATAGAATGGAAGACATATTACAAAAATTGAGATGATTTTGACGGGTTTTTACAATGAAAGGTGCCTTGAAATTGAACTCAAAGTAGCAGAAATGTTCGATTTTTACCAAACTTCAAAAGTAAAAAAATCGTGCCAAGCGTGCAATACACGTCAACTGGCGAGTTAATATTCTTTCACAAGTGCACCAAAATTTATTTATACCATTTTTTACACTAATGCGTAGTCTGCATAACAGTAAATCTTATATTTTTTGTGGAATAAAAATTCAAAGTGGAAAGCAAAAGAATATAAGAGGGGCCTTGAGACGTTTACTAATGACTAGAGGAAATGTCATTTTAGTGCCAGGAATGTCTTTCTTGTTTATTCTGGACCCTTTCGGAAATTGGCCATCTTTTGAAATTTGTGTGAAATTGGCAAAATTGCTAAATTCTGACCACTGTACTGGATAGTTGAATTTTTCATAAATGGGTGGTTTCTTGCACCCATTCGATAGAAAAAAAAGGAGTTCTAGCGAAATATTCATGTTTTTTTGTCGACTAGTACAGTGAAATTGGCCGAAAATGGGGCTCAAAGTGGGCAGAATCGCTGATGCGTAAACATCGCCGAGACCGCTAACTTTGCGAGAGCATAATTCCGTAAGTTTTCTATCAAATTTCAAACTTTTGGTGTCTTTATGATCGGGAAAAGATTCTCTATCTTTTCATAAGAGAATTTTTTTTTTTTTTTTTTTTTTAAATTTGGCCGACCCTGAGAACGAGTTTTGGAGAGGGCCTGTCGACCCTCAAAGGGTTAACTATCATTTGCTAACTAGTACCAACTACCTCATATTTTTTTTTTTTTTTCTACTTTTTTTATTCTTTTGCTACCTTAACTTGTATATTTTATCTGTCAATTTAAAAACTAGTTATACCTAATTCTTGTAAACAACTTATATAACACCTTAGTGCAATTACAACTGAGAGGGCTTGTGCCTTTTTTATATCATTAGATTAAACTCAGTTGTACTATAGCTCATTCTAGCTCAATACATAGTCAGTACCAAAGTCATTATATTAGACCATAGTGTAATTACTAGTGAGAGCCTGGTGCTATTTTTAATTTGTATTTTTATATTATTAGATTAAACCTAGTTGTACTATTGCTCACTCTAGGTCAATACATAGACTATTCCAAAGTCATTACATTAGACCTTAGTGCAATTACAAGTGAGAGTCTTGTGCTATTTTTAATTTGTATTTTTATATTATTAGTTTATACCTAGTTGTACTTTAGCTCATTCCAGTACATCACATAGACAACACCAACTACATTATGTGTATTAGTGACTATACTCTACATGACCAAAATGCTATAGCTATATACTTGTCCAAACTTCCACCACTACGGATATCAGTACTAAAACTCAACACACACTCAGGATGTAAATAACCATAATTTAAACCTAGAAGATGATTGATCACGTTGACCCTGATCTAAACCTACATAATCTGACACACAATCAAAACCTATTGGAAAGTAACTGCCTTTACTACACAGCATCACAAGCCAGCACTATCCTAAACAATGATAAAAGTCTATCAGTACTTAACTACAACATCAGGTCCTTAAGCAAACACTATGATGACCTCCTGGCACTCCTTGAATCACTAAGACACCTTCTCCTGCATTATTCTTACTGAGACCTGGCTTAAACAGGACACAATAGATATCTACCCTCTACCAGGATACACAGCAATCCACAACTGCAGACCATACCAAGTTGGGGGTGGTATTGCAATCTATTACTCTAACCAATTATCTTGTATCAGCACCAATTGCTTTAGTGATGAATATGGAGGGAAAACATTTTTGCTAATTTTACTGTAAAAAAACCTTAGACGCCTATAACAATCGGTGCCATTTACGGATACCCCACACAAACATCCCAAACTTCAGTGAGAAATTAAAGGCACGAATAACAAACAGACAAATGAATAAGCACCACCTTCTCTTAGCTGGAGACTTCACATCAACCTTGGCCTACTAGATGATCAGCCTGTAACTGATTTCATCAACAATATAAACAACACACTTCTCATACCAACAATAACTAAACCAACCAGGCTCACTGAAAACAAGTGCAACCATAAAAGACCACAAAATGGACCAATATTTCTAGCCCCCCTTAATCGGGGATAATCACAGATAGCACTACAGACCACTACCCTACCTTCCTCTTGACAAACATTAGTAAACCACCCCTTGAATTCAA
>NC_069414.1:35499716-35547931 GCF_026875155.1 Cherax quadricarinatus | reverse complement strand
GATTAGGAACTAGTAAGCCTGACTGAAAGTAAGGGTGGGGTTGTGCTACAGTCCTGGAGTGCGAAGTACAGTGCATGCACTCTCAAGCAAAGATAATAATAAAAAACAATAACAATAATCTTTTTTTCTACAATTACACGTACAAGGTATACGGGCCAGGTTGACATCAATGACTTACTGCTATATAGAAACCCCCTTGTTATGCAGAACATTTCGGGCAAATTTGATCAATTTTGTCCCCACACCGTCGACAACAGCCAGGTACATGTTTTTAACTGATGGGTGAACAGGGGAGCAGGTGTCTTCAGGAAACGTGCCCTGATGTTTTCACCCGTACCCCGGACCTCAGTGTGCGAGATAAGTCGTTGGGGTTTATGTTACGTCCCGGAGGTGAGCAGTACAGTGCCTGCACTCTGAAGTAGGTATATGGTATGTTACAATCGTGGAAGTAGGAAGTAGAGTCCCTGTACTCTGAAGTAGGGGTGAGCATGTTGCAGTTCGGGGGGATCATCTGAGCTGTGATGTCAGCACGCTTCTGGCAAGACAGTGATAAAATAAATGACGGTGAAAGTGTTTCTTTGTTTTCAGGCCACCCTACCTCGGGGGAAATGGCCGGGGCAGAGTGACCTAAAAAAAAAAAAAATTTTTTTTAAATTTTAGTAATTTATACAAGAGAAGGATTTACCAGCCCTTGCATCCAGCATTTTAGTTGTCCTTACCACACGCTTTGGTTTACAGAGGAAGAATTCTTTTCCACTTTCATTATGTGTGTGGTGTGTGTGTGTGTACTCACCTTATTTACCTAATTGTATTTTGCAGGGGTCGAGACTCAGCTCCTGGCTTCGCCTCTTCACTGAACGCTACTAGGTCTCTCTCCCTTCTCCATGAGCTTTATCATACCTCGTCTTAAAGCTATGTATGGTTCCTGCCTCCACTACATCACTCGCCAGACTTTTTCCACTTCCTGACCACTCTATAATGAAGAAATACTTCCTAACACCCCTGTGACTCATCTGAGTCCCCTCTCTGGAACATCTTTTCTCTGCCACCTTGTCTATTCCACGCATTTTTCGTTATCATGTTTTCCCCTAACCCTCCTGTCCTCCAGTGTCGTCAGGCCGATTTCCTTAAACCCTTTTTTCTTGGACATTCCCTTTAGCTCTGGGAACTAACCTTGTCGCAAACCTTTGCACTTTCTTAGTTTCTTAACGTGCTTGACCCGGTGCGGGTTCCAAACTGGTGCTGCATACTCCAGTATGAGCCTGACGTACACGGTGTACAGTGTCTTGAAAGATTCCTTACTTAGGTATCGGAACGCTAATCTCAGGTTTGCCAGGCCTCATATGCTGCAGCAGTTATCTAGTTAATGTGTGCTTCCGGAGACATGCTCGGTGTTATACTCACGTCAAGATCTTTCTCCTTGAGCGAAGGTTTGCAGTCGTTGGCCGCCTAGCCTATACTCTGTCTCCGCGCTTCTTTTTCCTTTCTACAGTCTTCATGGAGAAAGTGGGGGTGGAATCACAGTCAGTGGCCTCCACTCCAAAACAACAGATATTAGTGCCAGGAAAAAAAAAAGAGCCATCCCCCCCATACCATCAATACGACGACATTCATCTTTGCAAAAATACAGGGTCTAAAGCCAGCAACGAACAAAAACAACACCTTTCATCTGTGGACTGCTTACAGCCTCAAACGCAATGTTCGCGGTTTTCAAAGAGATCTACATAAATGATCACTTTGACAATGAAATACAGATCCCGGGTTATAACCTATACAGATCATTGATGAGAATTTCAATTATTCCGATATGGAAAACGTGAGGAAATTAAAATTATAACGGAGTATAAAACAAATCCCAACCATACAATAGAGCGAGAAACTAATGTAAAAGACCTGGTAATGATAATGTCAGTGGATCTCACTTTCAAAAACCACAACATTGTATCAATCGCATCTGCTAGAAAAATGACAGGATGGATAATGATAACCTTCAAAACCAGGGATGCCAAGCCCATGATGACACTCTTCAGGTCACTTGTTCTATCTAGGCTGGAATATTGCTGCACACTAACAGCACCTTACAAGGCAGGTGAAATTGCTGACCTAGAAAATGTACAGAGAACCTTCACGGCGCGCATAACGGAGATAAAACACCTCAGTTACTGGGAGCGCTTGAAGTTCTTCAACCTGTACTCCCTAGAACACAGGCAGGAGAGATACATGATTATATACACTTGGAAAATCCTAGAGGGATTAATACGAAACTTGCACACGAAAATCACTCCCTATGAAAGCAAAAGGCTCGGCAGACGATGCAACATTCCACCAATGAAAAGCAGAGGTGCCATCAACACGATAAGAGACAACACAGTAAGTGTCAGGGGCCCAGTATACATAAGGGCAGTTACTAATAGACTCCCAGCTGTCGTCAAGAAGGCACTGGACAAGCACCTAAAGTCAGTATCTGACCAGCCGGGCTGTGGTTTGTACGTCGGATTCCATGCAGTCAACAGTAACAGCCTGGTTGATCAGACCCTGATCAACCATGAGGACTGGTCACAGACCGGGCTGGGGGTATACATGTATAAAATTTTGGATTTTTTTATATAATTTTCCTCTAATTAGTGTAATAATAACAATAACATAAGCGTTTATATAACGTAGTGAAATGTGCAGTGCTGATGTGAGTTTTTCAGTGATGTGGAGTCACAAAAGAACCAACAATCCAGGGAGGAAGCCGGGATAATGGCGTAATTTGTTGTTCTAATTAGTCGTATTAATTGAATTGTAACTAATCGCAGCTGATAGGAATAACATCAGGGTAAATCTGCCTATGGAAAATAAGTTAATATAGAGAGCATCTGGAATAATACCGATGTATTTTGCAAATGTCAGATCAAGGCGGATAACAATAGAAAAATGAGACGCGGGTTGACAGGATCAAGAACTGTCTACCGCGCGGATATTAATTGTGTTTTAGCCTGCCAGTGAGTTAATTCTCACACAATACGTAATGTAACTGCTTATTGGCCAGTATAATAGTATGTCATTGATGTCAGCTAGACCTGTATACACTATACATATTCTTGTAGAAATAAAGATATTATTATTATTATTATTATTATTATTATTATTATTATTATTATTATTATTATTATTATTATATTACTTGCCTACCGATAGGGAGGCTTTGGGATGTAAACCCCAAGGAATAGTTGGGTGTCTTAATTTTTATGAACACTTATGTTGTAATAATTATATTCATCTGATAATAACTTTTTATACGGTTCACAACCTAATTTGCCAGTGACACTGGTTTAATTTTTCTAGTAATTATTCAGGAAGCATATGTTCTTAATTTAAGGTCCAAACGTGTGAGTTTAGGCACTGAGAAGGTGGGCATCGAAGGAGGACGACTATGGCGACCTAATGTTCCTCAAGTCCCACTTCTCTCCGAGGTACATCAATATCAGTAAGTGTAATCTGTGTTATGATATACCATAGTTCTGCCCATTTTGGTGTGAGTTAATACAGGATTGAAACCTATCAGTTTCAACACAATTTCTCACAGAAATATTGTTATTGGATATTATCAATAATATCGACTTTGTGTGGGAGATATTGAAAGTTGGCACAATTTACGGAAGAAGTCGAAATTATTTTGATATCATTGACAACAGAAGCCCAAGTTAATATCGAAAAATATACTGGGCAGTTGTGGCTGCCTGATTTCACTGAAATAACTGCGGTCAATATGTCGAGCTAACAAAAAAAAAAAAAGGCACAATACCGTGACTGGAACGATACACAAATAACCCGCACATAAAAGAGAGAAGCTTACGACGACGTTTCGGTCCGACTTGGACCATTTACAAAGTCCAAATCGGACCGAAACGTCGTCGTAAGTTTCTCTATTTTATGTGCGAGTTCTTTGTATGTCGAGCTAATTACGTATACGTGTTATTATTATTGAACGCGTGCGTGTGTTGGCTTTATTTTTTTTTTTTTTTTTTTTTGAGTTCTGAAATACCGGTTGATGAGTCGCACAGCCTTCACCTCTGGTTTATGATCTGTTATAGCACATTCTGATTATCTGTTTTACATTCTTGGTAAAACTGTAGAATCTGAGCACCAGTTCAGTGTCGTGAGCACATGTAAGTAAGTAAGTAAGTAAGTAAGTAAGTAAGTAAATTTATTCAGGTATACACAAATACAGTTACATAGAATTATCATACATAGCAGCATATGTGTAGAGAACCTGGGATAACCCAAAAAAGTCAGTCTTCCCACTATGTCTTTGAATTTGTATTGATAAGCCACTGGATGGCAAAACGTCTACAACTAAAGATACCCAGATGTTGCATATGTGTCTTAATTTTTCACATATAGCAGTGCACCAGTGTCTTGTGCACTCGTTCTATCACTGCATCGGCATCTAGTACAGTGTTGTGTGCAGTGTAGCATTGCATCATTGTCTTGTGTGCTCGTTCTGTCACTGCATCGGCATCTTGTGAACTGGTAGCAATGCCTCATGCTTGTGCACTTAGCACTTTCAGCTCCTGTGCATCGTTTAGCACTTTTCAGCGTCCTGTGCACTCGTTGTAGCACTTTTCAGCGTCCTGTGCACTCGTTGTAGGACCACCGCAGCGTCCTATGCACTTCTCTTATTGGCTAATGTTTTTTCTCGTAAAAGTCAGTTACATTAAGTTTGACTTTGTATGTCCCTTGAACTGTACTTGATAACTACACAGGTGTCATGGTAACGTACACAGGTGTCTTAGTGTACACATGTGTCTTAATAACGTACCCAGGTGTCTTAGTAACATGCACAGGTGTCTTAGTAAACTACACAGTGTCTCGGTAACATACACACATGCTCTAGTAACATAGTTATACATCTTAGCAAGAGTAACTTGGTTAGTTTGTTGCTTTATCAAAGACTAACACATAGACTCACATGTTTGCAGCTGTTTCTCTTCCGTGGAGCGCCATCATCTGGTATTTAATTAAAGACTGTCAGCAGAAGCCAAGCAAGTTTTCCCTGTGGAGTTGTTAACCTTTCAGCAGGGACGGGCAGCAGACACACTTGTTGTGTGTGCGAGCAACACTCACACACTGAGTGATCTCAGATCACCTGTGCCCCTTTCATTAAGAAGCAAAAACCTGCGTGTCTGGTGTGCGAGAGCGGTGGGTGCTCTCTCCTGTGAATGCTATACGCTTCTCAACAAAAAATCCTGTTTTTTACAACTTTGAATATCTGCGTCTTCAACTACTGAACGTTCTTAAGGGCAATTCTCTCAGCTTTGTATAAAAGACAAGAGAAAGGTAAAGGTTTCTATAAATTTGTTTGATTAGAGGCATGATCCCCCCCCCCATTCCGTAGCTCCATTGCTAACGCACTCAGATCACACATTAAAGTCCATGGCTTGATCCCGGGCACGGGTGGAAACATTAGGACGAGTTTCCTTAAGACACCTGTTGTCCATGTTCACCCGTCAGTAAAATAGTACCTGGGTGTTTGTTAGCCGACTGGTGTAGCTTACATCCTACGGACAAAAACTGACTAATCTGCCAGAAATGCTCTGCTTAACTGGGGACTTTATATATAGTATGTCATTGATGTCAGCTGTGGTCTGTATATATTGTAAATGTACTTGTAGAAATAAAGATTTTAATTGTAATATTATTAAATAACCTCATATGTGTTTACCCGCACAGTGTACTGGTTTTAATAGAGAGATAAATTAGAGGGGAATGATTCCCCCTTCCTACTGTGACTTGTAAATGGTCCAAGTCGGACCGAAACATCGTCATAAACTTCTCTCTCCTATGTGCAGGTTGTTTGTGTATTGTTCTAGTCACGGTATTGTGCCTTTTTTGTTCTTTTCAACAAGTTTGTCATGTGCAGTAGAGTCTGATAAAGACTCACTTGTAATATTTGCATTTTAGTTACCGCTCACAGGACGAGCATGGGATACAAACTAGTCGTCTAGGCGGCACCAATAAACTCAATTTCTTCCAGCAGGGCTGTTAAAAATTTCATTTCTCCAGGACTGTTAAAAGTTTTCTTCCAGCGGAGCTGAAATTAGTTTTTATTTAACTTCATATCCTGCAGCTGTTCTCTGGGATGGGTTCTAATGATTGGTTTTTCTGCTGGATTTGATCGCTGGTAGTAGTATTCCTCTCAGTATTGATGAAGCGAACACATAAGCCAATTTAATTTTTTTTGCGGGGGGGGGGGTTATCGTAGGTAATTTAGGCATGTTACTATGTATGATATTTGTAACTACTTACATTTGCGTAGTTGTACTTATGTGTAACTTTACCTAATTATAATTTCAAGGACCTCAATGGAAATAAGTCACTTTAAACCATACCACGGGCGGGATTTGAACCCACGGTCAGAGAGTCTCAAAACTCCAGACCGTCGTGTTAGCCACTGGACCGGCTAGCTGGTCCAGTGGCTAACGCGACGGTCTGGAGTTTTGAGACTCTCTGACCACGGGTTCGAAATCCCGCCGTGGTATGGCTCTTGTTTTGGATCGTGTCCATTAGAATTTCCCGAATGTCCAAACTCACCCCTTTGTCTAACCCCGTTTTAGCGCTTTAATCTATGGTAATCTACCACCAAAATGCTGCTATGTATGATGTTATATTCTGATGTAACTGACTTATTGTTACCTAGTTACACTGGATATGAAACTTAACTTACTATGTAACCTTACCAGGCCTGCTAAGGACTGATTACTTCAAAATAATAACTCCTTATGTTCCACTGTTCTGTTCTGTATTGGACTGATGAAGCCTCTGGCTGGCGAAATGTTTCCACATTAAAGATACCCAATGTTGTACAAGTAAGTAAGTAAGTAAGTAAGTGTTTCGTTTATTTTCTTTTCGGTTTCCGAACTATATAATAATGCCGGTATGCTCCTTGACGGTCGCTGATGGTGGTAACCTGGATGGTCGCTGATAGTGTTAACCTCCTGGAATGGCCGCCGGTGATGGTAACCTAAATAGTTGCTGGTGGTGTTAACCTCCTGGATGGCCATTAGTGGTGGTAACCTAAATGGTCGCTGGTGGTGTTAACTTTCTTGGTGGTCACTGATGGTGGTAACCCCTAAATGGTCGCTCATAGTTTAACCTTCTGAACGGTCACTGGTGGTGGTAACCTCTAAATGTCGCTGGACGGTCGTTGGTGGTGGTAACCTGGATATAGCTGATAGTGATGAAAATTAGACACATTTGCAACATCTGGGTATCTTTATTGTAGACGTTTCGCCCACCAGTGGTTTTAAATAAATTAGAAAATTAAATAATATAAATAAAATGAGGTAATCACTCCCTCAGCCTTGGAGTTGATGTGAAGATCACCGTAGTTGTAGATATTCTAGAGCTCAGGCAAGGAGACTGGCGCTTATATACGACTCAGTGGATAGGGACGGGTAGCAGACGAGGGCATAGTCACTGGTAGGCGGGATTCCCTAGTGGAAGTAAGTTGTGAAGAATTTTCGTGCTCTAGAGGTTAAAATTGGATTGACACCTCCAAATAGGACGCGAAATTGTTGGATGTGCATTCCTGCATAACTTGAGATATCAGGCGACAGGACATGACAACTCCAGGAACCTCAGATAAGCTGTCTAATTTATGTTTAAATTCTGGCCAGTAAATTTTTCATAAATGTAGACATAAGGGGGCCCTCAGGCAAAGAATTGTAGTTTTTTTGTTTACCGTCCGATTTCCTCCAGTTTTGGTGCACAAGACAGTGTTTTCACTCTTTCTTGAAAATATTTATCAAAAATATACCTCAAACAACAACTGAGAAAAGACTGAAAAAGGGCTGATTTACTGAAAATGCCCTTAGGGGGCGATTTATTCCTATATGGGACGACGTAAGGTTGTTTGGACACTTGGTGCCGAGAGAACAATGCTTATACGAATTTTCTACATGGCCTGACCTCTAAATAACTTATCTTTATTTCACAAAAAAATAAAGTTTGTTAGTTCTTGGAATGTTGCAAAAAATCTGCCCTTTACTCCCACATAACTCCCAAAGTATTTGGAATATTTCCAAAAATTGCTCGTTAGAAAATTAGAGAAATCATTATTCTACAATTTCTGTGAATATTATTCCATTTAATTAAGTAATAAAGTCAGAAATAGGTACCTTAGGTGAATAAGTTACTTCCGAGATATTGGCCGGGAGCGCCGGCCGGCCCACAGTCTCAAAAAAAAAAAAATCCCGAAAATCGCGTTTGTTTGGGTGTATTTCTTAGTAAACTGATGTTCTAGTGCAGTTATCCTCTTCAAAACACCGTTTTCTATCATTGAAGACCAAGTCATACAACAAGAAGTCGAGGGGTAACAATTTTATATCGAATATTACTAGTGGATTCTCGCCATATTATGGAATATTTTATTCAGTCTAGAGTATATAACATGTTTGTATGTTATTTAGAGTATTTATTATATCATATTAGATCAATTCTGATAGATAAATAAGCCGTAGAGTTGATATATAAGCTGATATAAGCGTAATAATGAAGTGATTTCTCCTGGCACTCTCTGGAGCGGTGGCAGGCCTGGTAGGCTCAAAGTCTACGGATAATCTCCGCCTTCTGTTTTATGATGCCAAATAGTCAGTTATTATATTAGAAAGAATAATGCAAGAAAAAGCGATAAAAAACAAGGAAAAAAATCCAAAATATATATGGGCTGTGAGCAGACGAGCTCCCCATATCACCGTCACCTTACTTGATATAAATGACTATAATTTCTTGTAGAAACGTCGTAGAACATTCATTCTGGTATCATTGTGTTGCCAAAGAGTTAAGCTATTTTTCGGTATATGTAACTCAATTTCCATAATTTTTCGATTTTTGGTAGAGCGCGCGCGGAAATTGCCCGAGGCCCCCCGCATAAGGGGGGTCCTGTACATGACACATTAATTTCCAGTCAAATTGGTAAGTAAGTAAGTTTATTCAGGTATACACAAATACAGTTACATAGAATTATCATACATAGCAGCATATGTGTAGAGAACCTAGGATAACCCAAAAAAGTCAGACAGAGTGACTTATTTCCATTGGGGTCCTTTTACCTTATTATAGTATAAAGGTTATAATATTTTCTTATTATTCTACAATGAAGATAACATCTTATTATCATACTAAAAAGACTATCAGCTACACCAAGGTCATTAAGACTATCTACAATACGAGGGTCATTACAAGGAATAAGGTAAAATTTACACGTATGTTAGCTAAAAAAATAGAAAATCATTCCCCTCCCTTTCTGTAGCTACATTCATCAGACACCTTTTGGCACTCTTCTTGAACTGGTTCACGCTATGACTGGCTTTGACATGTGCAGGTAGTCTGTTCCATTCCTTTATTGCTGTACAATAAAAGGTGTTTGAAGCCTGGCCACTGACTGTGGGTACTACAAAGTTGTGCTCTCTCCCCCTAGTACTATGATTGCTTTGGTTCCCAACCTTGACAAAATTGACAGCAAGATATTCTGGACATTGTTTGTGAGCAATTTTATAAACATGATTTAGCTTCAGTTGTTTTACTCTGTCTTCAACATTCAGCATATCCAACTGCTGTAATTCATCCTGGTGAGTGTTATGATTAAGATATATTCTCCTTCTGTTATATATATGTGTTTATATATAATCATTTTTTAATTTAATATACAGTCCACAAAATTTATATATTTACCAGCATTCCTGGTGTTTACCTGGAGTTTACCTGGAGAGAGTTCCGGGGGTCAACGCCCCCGCGGCCCGGTCTGTGACCAGGCCTCCTGGTGGATCAGAGCCTGATCAACCAGGCTGTTGCTGCTGGCTGCACGCAAACCAACGTACGAGCCACAGCCCGGCTGATCAGGAACTGACTTTAGGTGCTTGTCCAGTGCCAGCTTGAAGACTGCCAGGGGTCTGTTGGTAATCCCCCTTATGTGTGCTGGGAGGCAGTTGAACAGTCTCGGGCCCCTGACACTTATTGTATGGTCTCTTAACGTGCTAGTGACACCCCTGCTTTTCATTGGGGGGATGGTGCATCGTCTGCCAAGTCTTTTGCTTTCGTAGTGAGTGATTTTCGTGTGCAAGTTCGGTACTAGTCCCTCTAGGATTTTCCAGGTGTATATAATCATGTATCTCTCCTCCTGCGTTCCAGGGAATACAGGGTTTTGGAACCTCAAGCGCTCCCAGTAATTGAGGTGTTTTATCTCCGTTATGCGCGCCGTGAAAGTTCTCTGTACATTTTCTAGGTCGGCAATTTCACCTGCCTTGAAAGGTGCTGTTAGTGTGCAGCAATATTCCAGCCTAGATAAACAAGTGACCTGAAGAGTGTCATCATGGGCTTGGCCTCCCTAGTTTTGAAGGTTCTCATTATCCATCCTGTCATTTTTCTAGCAGATGCGATTGATACAATGTTATGGTCCTTGAAGGTGAGATCCTCCGACATGATCACTCCCAGGTCTTTGACGTTGGTGTTTCGCTCTATTTTGTGGCCAGAATTTGTTTTGTACTCTGATGAAGATTTAATTTCCTCATGTTTAATTTCCTCATGTATATTTCATTTATAATTAATGGGTCCAGAGCAACTTGTGGATATGACAGTGGTAGGTATCGAAGGGGGACATTTTTTGCGACCTAGGTGTCCCAAATTCCTACTTGTCTAACTGATAAATAATAGTTATCTTTGTTCATTTACTGTTATGTATTTAATGACACATTCAGATAAATGCAATTTTTCACATAGGTCATACCCAAGGGATGGGCTAGTGGTAGTAGTAGTTGAAGTAGCTGTGAAGGTTATGTACATGTCCTCTGAACCAAGACTCCAAGACAGTTTGTGACAGAGCCCCAGGCCCGGTGGCCTGGTGGCTAAAGCTCCCGCTTCACACACGGAGGGCCCGGGTTCGATTCCCGGCGGGGTGGAAACATTTCGACACGTTTCCTTACACCTGTTGTCCTGTTCACCTAGCAGAAAAATAGGTATCCTGGGTGGGGGTCGCATCCTGGGGGACAAGATTAAGACCCCAAAGGAAATAAGTCAGACAGTCCTCGATGACGCACTGACTTTCTTGGGTTATCCTGGGTGGCTAACCCTCCGGGTTAAAAATCCAAACGAAATCTTATCTTATCTTATAACCTCCTTGACTTGGTTCTTGCCAGTAGGGAAACGCTAATTAATAATCTTGAGTTAATGAGAGCTTGGGGGGAAAATGATCACAAATCACTCAGTTTTTAATATATCATGGGAATTTCCCTAATAATGGCAATCAAGTCTCTGTTTCCCCGACTTCCGCTTGGGTGATTTCATAGGACTGAAAAATTACTTGGGGGGGCTGAACTTGAATGACCTGACTATGGGGCAGGTAGGTGGTGGGGTGATTGCCGATATGAAAGTTTTCCAGGGGAAAAGTTCTAAACTGCTCAGACAACTTATGTTCCAAAATAGGGAAATCAGATCAAGCAAAAATGATCCTAAAAAGGGATGAACAATAGATAAAACATCTCATTGGTCAAAAGAGAGGCATATAAGGCAAATCAAAAGAGGAGAGCTGCAATTAAGAAATCAACATATTCAGTTAAAGAAGAAATAAAAAGGGAATAAGAAAGCAAAAAGAGATTAGAGGTTAAAGTTGCAAGAGAACGAAGACTAACCCAAAAGGATTCTTTCAGGTATACAGAAGTAAGATCAGGGACAAGAAGGCCCACTCAAAAGTACTCGGGTCAGCTCACAGACAGTGATAAGGAAATGTGTAGAATTTTTAACACATATGTGTTAAAAATTCAACACATTTCCTTATCACTGTCTGTGAGATACCAGCGATATTCCAGAAATAATAAATTTTGTAGAACAGGATGATAATAAACTATGCACGATTAGGGTCACAAGTGACATGGTCCTTAGGCAAATTGATAAATTAAAACCTAACAAATCCCAAGGCCCTGATGAACTGTATGCAAGGGTTCTAAAGGAATGTAAAGAGGAGCTTAGCAAACCTCTGGTTAATCCTTTCAATATATCACTACAAACTGGCATGGTGCCAGATAAGTGGAAAATGGCAAATGTGATACCTATTTTCAAAGCAGGTGACAAGTCCTTAGTTTCGAACTATAGACCAATAAGCCTAACCTTCATAGTGGGAAAATTTATGGAATCAATAATTGCCGCGGCAGTTCATAACCACCTTGAAAAGCACAAATTAATCAATGAATCTCAGCATGGTTTTACAAAGGGGCGTTCCTGCCTTACGAATTTATTAACTTTTTTCACTAAGGTATTTGAGGAGGTAGATCATGGTAATGAATATGATACTGTGTATATGGATTTCAGTAAGACTTTTGACAGGGTCTCACATCAGAGACTATTGAGGAAAATTAAGGCACATGGAATAGGAGGAGAAATTTTATCCTGGATAGAGGCATGGTTGACAAATAGGCAGCAGAGAGTTTGCATAAATGGGGAGAAATCAGAGTGGGAAAGCGTCACGAGCAGTGTTCCACAGGGGTCAGTGTTGGGCCCCCTGTTGTTCACAATCTACATAAACGACGTTGATGAGGGCATAAAGAGCGACATAAGCAAGTTTGCCGATGACACCAAAATAGGCCGTCCAATTCATTCTGACGAGGATATTAGAGCACTATAGGAAGATTTGAACAGACTGATGCAGTTGTCGGAGAAGTGGCAGATGCAGTTTAATATAGACAAATACAAAGTTCTAAATGTTGGACAGGAAAATAACCATGCCACATATAAACTAAATAATGTCGATCTTAATATTACGGATGGCGAAAAAGATTTAGGAGTTCTGGTTAGCAGTAATCCGAAACCAAGACAACAGTTCTGGTTAGCAGTAATCTGAAACCAAGACAACAGTGCATAAGTGTTCGCAATAAAGCTAACAGAATCCTTGCTTCATATCAAAAAGCATAAATAATAGGAGTCCTCAGGTTGTTCTTCAACTCTATATATCCTTGGTTAGACCTCATTTAGATTATGCTGCACAGTTTTGGTCACCGTATTACAGAATGGATATAAATGCTCTGGAAAACATACAAAGGAGGATGACAAAGTTGATCCCATGTATCAGAAATCTTCCCTATGAGGATAGACTGAGGACCCTGAATCTGCACTCTCTAGAAAAGCGTAGAATTAGGGGGGATATGATTGAGGTGTATAAATGGAAAACAGGAATAAATAAAGGGGATGTAAATAACGTGCTGAAAATATCTAGCCTAGACAGGACTCGCAGCAATGGTTTTAAGTTGGAAAAATTCAGATTCAGGAAGGATATAGGAAAGCACTGGTTTGGTAATAGAGTTGTGGATAAGTGGAACAAACTCCCAAGTACAGTTATTGAGGCTAAAACGTTGTGTAGTTTTAAAAATAGGTTAGATAAATACATGAGTGGGTGTGGGTGGGTGTGAGTTGGACCTGATTAGCTTGTGCTACTAGGTCAGTTGCCGTGTTCCTTCCTTAAGTGAATGTGACCTGACCTGACTAGGTTGGGGCACTGGCTTAAGCCGGTAGGAGATTTGGACCTGCCTCGTATGGGCCAGTAGGCCTGCTGCAATGTTCCTTCTTTCTTATGTTCTTATGTTCTTGTGTTCCATGATGTTGCAGTGTCTGGCAAGTTGTATATGAATGGTATATAACATCGACAAGATGAAAATTAGACACATGTGCAACATCTGGGTATCTTTATTGTAGACGTTTCGGTGGTAGTGTTAACTTCCTATATGGTCGCTGGTAGTGTTAACTTCCTATATGGTAGCTGGTAGTGTTAACTTCAAAATGGTCGCTGGTATTGGTAACTTCCTGAACGGTCGCTAATAGTGTTAACTTCCTCCACGCTAGAGTCTCGTGCACGGTGCAACACAACAGTTAACACTGTAACACAATGCGTATAGAAAGGTGTTACTTTTGTTCCAGTAGAGTGTACCCCGGCCATGGTATGCAGTTTGTGAGGAATGATTCCAAGGTGAGTGGTGGTGTATGTGTAAGTTGTAATGCACGTGGCCTGGCCTGTGCTCTTGATCCAGGAATATACTACTGACTAACGTGGTCATGTAATTTTTGCACAAGTAGAAGAAAATTAAGATATTGTTTACATTATCCTGGAGTGTTAATAACCCACGAAAGCCAGTCATTGTTGGTCTTATGTCCATTGGAGGTCCCGTGACCTTCGCCCAGGATGCAACCCCAATAAAAATAAGTTGTCTTTTAAGTAAGTTTATTTAGGTACAGGTACACATATGTACAATAATCATACATAGTGTAAATTACCTAGGATAACTAAAAAAATGTCACTGTGACATCCTAGGTAATTTATAGTGTTACTGTGTGTGTCCGACTAAACCTTTACAAAAATTCAATGTATGTCAAAGGCCCTAAAATCTGGAATACCCTACCTGAGAACTCTAGAACTGCAGACACATTTATCACCTTCAAAACTACCATTAAAAAACATCTTATCTCCCTGATACACCCCGTCAACTAACTACACGAATACCACCTGGTGGTTCACACTTACACTCACTGACTCATTTGACCATAAACAGAAATATTAATCTCAATCTTAAAATAATGAATCCTGTGATACTCCAATACTGAAACTATGTACTGTGCCAAAACAAAAGCATTCACATTGCTAAACTCACAAACTAGTATTTAGTCACTTAGCCATAATACCAACTTACCTCATAATTTGTAATATTTTACAATTAAGAATAAAACTAAGTCTGCCCGAAATGCCTAGCCATGCTAAGCGTTCTAGTGGTACACTCTGTAATCACTATTTTACTACATGTAAACCACACAATATCCAAATTTCTGTAAACTCAGCATTGTAATCCTTATAGAGAATAAACTTTGAACATTAAAATGGTATAAAATACCGACAGGTTGTTAGGTAAGACACATATGCAACAGTTAGGTATCTTTATTATGAAACGTTTCGCCTACACAGTAGGCTTCTTCAGTCGAGTACAGAAAAGTTGATAGAAGCAGAAGATACTTGAAGACGATGTAACCAGTCCATCACCCTTAAAGTTTTGAGGTGGTCAGTCCACCTCAAAACTTTAAGGGTGATGGACTGGTTACATCGTCTTCAAGTATCTTCTGCTTCTATTAACTTTTCTGTACTCGACTGAAGAAGCCTACTGTGTAGGCGAAACGTTTCATAATAAAGATACCTAACTGTTGCATATGTGTCTTACCTAACAATAAACTTTGAATTTGAATTTGAATTTGAATTTGAGGCCTGGTCTCAGACTGGTCCGAGGGGGCATTGACCCCCTAAACTCTCTCCAGGTAATATGAACCTGTAAGCTTATTCAAGTTTATTCAGGTACAGGTACACATAAATACAGTTACATAATTTGTCATACTTTGCAGCATATGTGTTGATTACCTAAGATAACCCAAAAAAGTCAGTGACCTATTTCCACTGGGGTTCTTTGACCCCTACAAGTCTTCTAATACCCAGGTACCTACTGTCTGCTAGGTGAACAGCAACACAGGCATAAGGAAACATGACTGTCGTTTCCACTCATACCAGGATTAAACCTAGGTCCTTCAGCTGTGAGCTGAATTAGAATTGTAATAGGCCTAATGGCCCTTACTAGGAAAGTCTTACCTTCACTCATCCATTTACACTCCAGCATTTAACTGACTGATGTTTATATCGACCCAAATATTTCACATAAATGAGACTGTGTGGCAATTTGTTCCTCTTGTCTATAATCATGCTTTTTATTTATTTATTTATTTATTACCAATTTGAGCACACATACAGAGGTACAAAAAAATACAGGGAAGTAGCATCATTAAAGCGAGAACATTTGTTGGTTTTGAAAATAAGTTGGACAGGTGAATGTTGCTCCTCGGCATATTTTGATGATAAATTATAGTTTCAGATATCCATAAGAGGGTTCTGCCTTGGGGTATATGTTGTGTAGTTGGGACAACCCAACATTACCCAGTGTAAGAACCGAAATCATTTTGTTATCAGCAGAGGTGGAAATGTCTTTTTTGTTTTTTCTTACATAGGCTGTTTGAAAAGCTTATTGCCTGACTCGGTACTAACCATGGATTGGCTTTGATGTGGCATTTGAGCCAAAATTAAGCTATTATTTTTCTGAAATCTCTCAAAGTAACAATTTTCACAAAAAATACCTACTTGTTTGATGTTTAAGATAGCACATAGTACTTAGAAAATGTTGCGCCTGAGTTCTGCCGAGGATCAGCCTTCAATTATAGTCCTATTCTTGTTTTCTGTTGCCAAACCTGTACTTTTTTTTATTAATTTTCCTAAATCTTAATTAATCTAACCTGAATAAATTATTTTACATTCTCTCTTCATAAATGTAAGTGATCTCATAACTGTTCCGAAGTTACTGATCGGCCAGAAGTCTTCGATACTTTCCTGCTTGGAAAAGGTTCTTCCATGTACATAAATTAAACTTTTGGTAAGCATTAACCTAACCTAAACCTAAATTATGCTGGTGGCTTATATTTAAGCAAGTAACTGAGACTGTTGCCTGGATAACTTGCTGAAGTTTGCGATTTGAAAAGTCCGTCATCTTTGCTGAAACAGTCGTAATTGCAAAATTAACTGCATGCTAGCTGTTTTAAATATCAAGATAAATATTACACATGAAAAGAAAAGATGAAGGAAAATTCCTGAACATGATATGGGACAACAAAATAAAATTTAATACATACATCTTAACATGACAACAAAGACTATTAACCCCCAGGGGATTAGAACATGAAAACAAGAAAGGAGCACCACAGCAGGCCTTCTGGTCAATGCTGGGCACATCCAACTCGCACCCATCCACACATACTCGTGTACTTATTTAACCTATTTTTAAAGCTACAAAAGGTTTTCACTTCAGTGATGATACCTAGGAGTTTGTTCCACTCATCCACAACTTTATTACCAAACCAATGCATTCCTATGACTTTTCTAAGGTTTTCCAACTTGAAACCCATTGCTGCAAGTCCTCTCTTGGTTATATATTTTAAGCACATTATATATTTATTCCTGTTTTCCATTTATTACCTCAATTGTATACCACCCTAATTCTATGCCCTTCTAGAATGCAGATTCAGTGCTCTGTCCTTGTAGGAAAGATTTACCAGTACATTTATGTCTATTCTGTAATATGGAGACCAGAACTGTGTAGCATAATCTAAATGAGGCCTTACCAAGGATATATAAAGTTGAAGCATAACCTAAGGACTCGATTACAGTGAAACCCCGAGTTTCGAATGCATCGACTATTGAACGCTTTGAGTTTCGAACGCTTTTTTCGCACCAATTTTGTCCCGAGTATCGAACGTGCCCTGTGTTTCAAACCGCATACCAGGCCTGTCCGCCTGCCTCGTGCAGGCGTCGTGAGTCAGTATAGCTTTGTTTCTCGAGTGAACATTAAATTACATGTACTGTATATACTAGGCATTTAAAGTGCCCTAGAGTGATAAAATGCATATGTACAGTATACACTCATTATTACCTTAAAATATTTGTAGTCTTAATGGTCTTAATATAGGGTGCAAGGTGAATAGTAAGATAGGTAAATATCAAAGTGTGGTAGGTATGTAACCCCCATGTTCACGAGTTTTGTAAGCAAACCAGTTGTTGTTGATGCCAGCCTGGACATGAATGGTTTTTATTCACTTCATCGAGCCAACTGGAAAAACATCTCATAGTTATGTTAATTTGTGTGTTTATATGTTATGTAGCATGTTTATTATATAATTTTGAAAAAAATATCATAAATGGATTAAGCAGAATGTCAGTATTAACATTTTATACGACTATGTGCCTCAGAGTGATTATTATTATTATTATTAACCCTTTCAGGGTCAACAGGCCCTCCCCCAGACTCGTTCTCAGGGTCGAGAAGTTTAAAAAAAAAAAAACTTTTTCATCGCCAACTGCCGGTCACCCGGTATTTTCTAATTTTCTTTTTTTTTTTTGTACTTTTTTCTGTTATTTAAAAAAAAATTTTTTTCAAGTAACTTTTATGGCCTGTGAGACCAATATGAGCACTACTTTGTAAGTTTTTTTTTTCTCTCTTTATTTACTACACAATAACTGCACAAACACTGTCGTCACTACGTTGTTTACAAAACTTTTTTACACAAACGAACGATATAAAATGTTGTTTATTACTATTTTTCTATATTTTATATACACATAGTCACAGAACAATACACGACAAATTGATACACAGATACACACAGCGGCAGCAGCGACCTCCAAGCTCCGTACTTTTCTCCAACTATCAGAGCTACCAATGCTCCTATGATGACCTAGTTACAAGCAAAACTGCACTACCCAACGTAGCACCCAGAATGACCAAAGATTACCAACAGTGAAACTTACAAATCGAAAATAATAGAGATCAAAGGAAGACTGCCCACAAACCGAAAGCAACACCCTGCTGCCAGCCGAACAACGTAACCCTAAACTTTGTATAACTACAACTTCTTCTTAACTACAACAATTCCTGTAGTATTATGAGGCGCAATCTAAGAGGAAACAGCACCAAGGCCAGCAAGAAAACACCGAAAAATCAACTATTCAACAAGTGTAGCCAGGAGGACGCCGGCCCAGCAACCACCCCTCTCACCACCACTCAAGGCGACACCACAACAATAACAACAAACATGGCTGCCACCAGCCCATCCTCCCCTCTCTTCCCCGGATTCAACCTACCAAGTAGTCTCTCAGGTATGACCAACGATCCAGATACCCTAAAGACATGCATCTCCAACTTAGTTATTGAAAATATGAATCTTCGAGAGACACTAACAAAACAAGACACCAGGATGACACAACTCGAGAACAAAATCCTCAGTCTTGAACAGAAGTTATCAACACCAGGAATGACTAACGTGACAAGACCATCCAAACAGTCATAGATAGCCATACCCAACAAATAATATCTCTTAATACAAAGGTTGAAGAACAGTAAAAAAATGGAAAAAAACAACTTAGATAACCATTTTAGTGACACTTTTCTCTCCAAGAAGTAAAACTAACAAGAAAAATTTTCAGCGCAGTAATAGTTAACGTCCACTTTTTCCATGATAGAACCAAACAAACATTTAAAGAAATTATCTGCAATCATAAAGGCCAAAAAAAAGTTACGTACCGGGTCAGAATAAAAAAGCCGGGTTTACTAGGACCCATGGTAGAAAAAGTTTTGTTAGATTCCCCACAGACGGGAAAAAAGATTTAAAATTATTGCATCTTTTTAAAGAAAGAAAGATATACATAAACGATGTCTTCCCAAAAAACGCAAAACCTCCGTAAGAGTCAGAAAATTTAAAGCGGGAGAAAATGAACAATACCCAATGCTTCCACGGGAGGGGAAAATTCATTAGGAAAAAAAATGTGGGTCAACTGTACACAATCCGAACGAAATGATCTATCACGATTTCCAGGATACTAATTTTACAGAGAATAACTAAACAATGCCAACCTAAAAGCCTACTAGTGTAGTGTAGTTTTGGTCCATTATTTTTCAAAATTTCATTGTACAATCTTTTAGAAATTAAATAATAACACCTCATTTTGTGTTTTTACTAGAAAGCATAAGTCACCTTATTAATTTTCTTTTTTACTATTTTTCCCTTAAACATTAGCTAAATTGATACTTTCTCTGTCCATTTACTACCTCATATTTTTTTAAATACTATCAATTCATATTACTTACTAAAATTAATAAATTTCCATTTTTATATAATTTCAATTTTCTTTAAATTTTTTGACATTTAAAAACCATTTCTTGTTTAAATTTCCTTTATCTGTTTAAAACCACATTTACTACTTAGAGTACTCTTAAATTCCTTTTACTGCCAAAAACCCAAGTATAACTACCAGTGCAAAATTGAATAAATAAACATTTTTTTTTCATTTTTTTTTAATCATTTAAACTACTAAAAATTTTTTTAAACACCCTATTTACTACCCGTCAATTTTTCTTTTGTACATTAAAATTTTTTATACTTCCCAAAAAATTTTTTTGCCAAATTTTTAAATTTATATATTTAACTCCCAAACCTTTTTATTATCCTTTGTACCTGTGTACCTGTCTACCCTCTACGTAATTATAACCAAGACATTTCCATTTTTATTTTTACTATTATTCTTTGGTACTTTAATTGTGAATTTATTTTGCATTTAAAACTATTAACTCTTTTATCTTGTCAACAACATATACCAGATTCTAGGTTAATTTCAAGTACCATTTTAATTTTTATTTTTATTTTAATTTTTTATTTTAAGTCCAAATCTAATTGTTTTCTACTTTGGCATATTGTGTGTGCAAAAGTGTATTTTCAAAATTTTTTATTGTTCAAGGCCCTTTTAACCCCTTTAGGGTTTTGGTCGTACTGTAGTCTTACGCATAGGGTTTTTGAGAATGTACCATAATTCTAGCGGGCCTCAAATCTGTGGGGGAAAGCTGGGGGCCTTCATATGAAAGAAGGGTCTATGTGGTCAGTGTGCACATCTAAAAAAAACCTGAGCACACAGTGCATAATGAAAAAAAAAAACTTTTACCATTTTTTTTGGAAAAATCAGGATTGCAGTGTATTTTTGTATGGGAATTTATTGTTGTATTCTAGTTTTCTTGGCTCATTTTAAGAATGGAAGCATATTACAGAAATTGAGATATTTTGATGTTTTACAATGAAAGGTGCCCTTTAAATTGAACTCAAAGGCAGAAATGTTCGATTTTTTCCAAACTTCAAAATTAAACAAATCGTGCCAAGCGTGCAATACACGTCAACTGGCGAGTCTAATATTTTTCACAAGTGCACCAATATTATTTATACCATTTTTTACACAATGCAGTAGTCTGCATAACAGAAAATCTTATATTTTTTGTGAGAATAAAAATTCAAAGTGAAAGCAAAAGAAATAAGAGGGGCCTTGAACGTGACAATGACTAGAGGAAATGTCATTTTAGTGCCAGGAATGTCTTTCTTGTTTATTCTGGACCCTATTCGGAAATTGGCATCTTTTGAAATTTGTGTGAAATTGGCAAAATTGCTAAATTTGACCACTGTACTGGATAGTTGAATTTCATAAATGGGTGGTTCTGCACCCATTCGATAGAAAAAATGGAGTTCTAGCGAATATTCATGTTTTTTGTCGACTAGTACAGGAAATTGGCCGAAAATGGGGCTCAAAGTGGGCAAAATCGCTGATGCGTAAACATCGCCGAGACCGCTAACTTTGCGAGAGCATAATTCCGTAAGTTTTCTATCAAATTTCAAACTTTTGGTGTCTTTATGATCGGGAAAAGATTCTCTATCTTTTCATAAGAGAATTTTTTTTTTTTTTTTTTAAATTTGGCCGACCCTGAGAACGAGTTTCGGAGAGGGCCTGTCGACCCTCAAAGGGTTAACTATCATTTGCTAACTAGTACCAACTACCTCATATTTTTTTTTTTTTTTCTTACTTTTTTTATTCTTTTGCTACCTTAACTTGTATATTTTATCTGTCAATTTAAATCTAGTTATACTCTAATTCTTGTAAACAACTTATATAACACCTTAGTGCAATTACAACTGAGAGTCTTGTGCCTTTTTTATATCATTAGATTAAACTCAGTTGTACTATAGCTCATTCTAGCTCAATACATAGTCAGTACCAAAGTCATTATATTAGACCATAGTGTAATTACTAGTGAGAGCCTGGTGCTATTTTTAATTTGTATTTTTATATTATTAGATTAAACCTAGTTGTACTATTGCTCACTCTAGGTCAATACATAGACTATACCAAAGTCATTACATTAGACCTTAGTGCAATTACAAGTGAGAGTCTTGTGCTATTTTTAATTTGTATTTTTATATTATTAGTTTATACCTAGTTGTACTTTAGCTCATTCCAGTACATCACATAGACAACACCAACTACATTATGTGTATTAGTGACTATACTCTACATGACCAAAATGCTATAGCTATATACTTGTCCAAACTTCCCACCACTACGGATATCAGTACTAAAACTCAACACACAACTCAGGATGTAAATAACCATAATTTAAACCTAGAAGATGATTGATCACGTTGACCCTGATCTAAACCTACATAATCTGACACACAATCAAAACCTATTGGAAAGTAACTGCCTTTACTACACAGCATCACAAGCCAGCACTATCCTAAACAATGATAAAAGTCTATCAGTACTTAACTACAACATCAGGTCCTTAAGCAAACACTATGATGACCTCCTGGCACTCCTTGAATCACTAAGACACCCTTCTCCTGCATTATTCTTACTGAGACCTGGCTTAAACAGGACACAATAGATATCTACCCTCTACCAGGATACACAGCAATCCACAACTGCAGACCATACCAAGTTGGGGGTGGTATTGCAATCTATTACTCTAACCAATTATCTTGTATCAGCACCAATTGCTTTAGTGATGAATATGGAGAATACATTTTTGCTAATTTTACTGTAAAAAACCTTAAGACGCCTATAACAATCGGTGCCATTTACCGGATACCCCACACAAACATCCCAAACTTCAGTGAGAAATTAAAGGCACGAATAACAAACAGACAAATGAATAAGCACCACCTTCTCTTAGCTGGAGACTTCAACATCAACCTTGGCCTACTAGATGATCAGCCTGTAACTGATTTCATCAACAATATAAACAACACACTTCTCATACCAACAATAACTAAACCAACCAGGCTCACTGAAACAAGTGCAACCATAATAGACCACATATGGACCAATATACTAGCCCCCCTTAAATCGGGGATAATCACAGATAGCACTACAGACCACTACCCTACCTTCCTCTTGACAAACATTAGTAAACCACCACTTGAATACAACAAAGTCTCGTTTAGACTCCATGATGAGGCCTCAATAAGGAAGTTCACAGCTGACCTAGAGACTGTTGACTGGCCTACAGAATTCTCCAAGGCCAGTGGTATTGACGACTGGACAGACATTTTTCTTAACAAACTACTTAGACTATACAACAAACATTGTCCTATAAAAACGAAACAGATCACAAACAAACGGCTTGGTTGCCCATGGCTAACCAGCACCATTCTGAAATCCATTGATAAGAAACACCAATATGAAAAGCAATATAGACAGGGCTTAATACACAAAGATATTCTTAAACACTATTCATCAGTCCTCACCAAAGTAATAAAGAAAGCCAAACAACTATACTACTACAGTAGATTCACTGACACAAGAGGAGATATAAAAAAGACCTGGAAAACACTCTCTCAGATTCTAGGGACCCACAAACTGGAAAAAAACAAGAATATTGTCCTAACTAAACCTAATGAAACACCACTGCAACCCACCGACACAGCTAACAAGATTAACAACTTCTTCTCAACCATAGGTTCTAATCTCGCCAATAAAACCCCACGTACCAATGCCCATGCCGGGGACTACCTAGATGGGAATTTCCCAAATTCCTTCTATCTTGCTCCAACTGAGCCCACGGAAGTCACCGAGATTATAAAGCCACTTAAAAATAACTCAGGGAATCTGTCTCATGTCCCACCGTTATTGTACAAGAGAGTGGCCCATGTCCTCTCGCATACTATCTCATTGCTTTTTAACAAGTCACTAGAAGCTAGCACCTTCCCGAAACTACTCAAGACGGCAAGGGTTACACCAATACATAAAGGTGGTGACCCTACAGATTTAAACAACTATAGGCCAGTATCAAACTTACCATTGCTATCCAAAATCTTTGAGAAACTCGTGCACAGGAGACTATATTCATTTATAATGTCACAAAACATACTCAACCCCTGCCAATTTGGATTCAGGAAAAATAAAAGCACTAACGATGCAATTATAAAAATGCTAGGTCTGCTTTACACAGCATTGGAAAATAAGAAATATCCACTAGGAATTTTTATTGACCTAAGAAAAGCTTTTGACACAGTAGACCACGGCATCCTACTCCACAAACTTGACCATTATGGTATAAGAGGCCATGTGCTTGCATATTTCAAATCTTACCTTACTAATAGGTATCAGTAGTCACCATTAAAGACACAGCATCAAACAACACAGCCACTTGATACTGGAGTTCCGCAGGGAAGTGTCCTTGGTCCCCTGCTCTTCCTCATATACATCAATGATCTTCCAAACGTATCTCGACACCTGAACCCCATTCTCTTTGCTGACGACAAGACTTATGTCATCTCTCACCCTAATCTTGCAACCCTCAACACCATTGTTAATGAGGAGCTGATCAAAATATCAACTTGGATGACAGCCAATAAACTACGCTTAACGTTGACAAAACCTACTACATTATGTTTGGTAGCAGAGCAGGAGATGCGCAAATTAACATTAAGATCGACAACACACTAATTGCCAGGCATAATGAGGGCAAATTCCTAGGCCTATACCTCGACAACAACCTGAACTTCAGCACCCATATCCAACACATAACCAAAAAAGTATCCAAAACGGTTGGGATCCTCTCCAAGATACGATACTACGTGCCGCAAACTGCCCTTCTCACACTATACCATTCACTTATATATCCATACCTCACCTATGCTATCTGTGCTTGGGGTTCAACTGCAGCAACACACCTAAAGCCAATAATAACCAACAAAAAGCCGCAGTAAGAATAATCACTAAATCCCACCCCTGCAACACACCCCCCCACTCTTCATAGATCTAAACTTACTCCCTGTTCAGTACATCCACACTTACTACTGTGCAATCTACATCTACAGGACCTTAAATTCCAATATTAACCTTGACCTAAAACACTTTCTTGATAGTTGTGACAGAACCCACAGGCAACAACACCAGACACAAACATCTCTATGCATTCCCCGTGTCCAACTAAACCTTTACAAAAATTCAATGTATGTCAAAGGCCCTAAAATCTGGAACACCCTACCTGAAAATTCCAAAACTGCAGACACAATTCATCACCTTCAAAACTACCATCAGAAAACATCTTATCTCCCTGATACACCCTGTCAACTAATAATACGAATACCACCTGGTGGTTCACACTTACACTCACTCACCCATTTGACCATAAACAGAAATATCAATCTCAATCTCAAAATAATGAATCTTCACTAGTCATAAGTTGGCCTGTGATACTCCAATACTGAAACTATGTATAGTGCCAAAACAAAAGCATTCACATTGCTAAACTCACAACTAGTATTTAGTCACTTAGCCATAATACCAACTTACCTCATAATTTTGTAACATTTTAAACCTAAGATTTAATATAAGTCTGCCCGAAATGCCTAGCTGTGCTAGGCGTTCTAGTGGTACACTCTGTAATTATTATTTTACTACATGTAAACCACACAATAACCAAATTCTGTAAACTCAACATTGTAATACTTATAGAGAATAAACTTTGAATTGAGTCACCGTGCAGCCGCCGTGGAGAGAAGACGTCGTCGTTCCTGCTCTTCAGTTTTTTTTTTTTTTTTTTTTTTATCACACTGGCTGATTCCCACCAAGGCAGGGTGGCCCGAAAAAGAAAAACTTTCACCATCATTCACTCCATCACTGTCTTGCCAGAAGGGTGCTTTACACTACAGCTTTTAAACTGCAACATTAACACCCCTCCTTCAGAGTGCAGACACTGTACTTCCCATCTCCAGGACTCAAGTCTGGCCTGCCGGTTTCCCTGAACCCCTTCATAAATGTTACTTTGCTCACACTCCAACAGCACGTCAAGTATTAAAAACCATTCAGTTATCCTGAGTAATTCTCGATCAGAGCAACTCTGAACATTGTTACTCAAGATTTTTCTTGGGTTATCCTGAGTTGTTCTCGGCCAGAGCTGAGAGGAAACTTGCTTGCAGTCACTTCGAGCCCCATCCCATCAAGAGGGTAAGGCGGTGACTTGCTTGCTTGTTCACCCCTCTCTTCCCCATCCCCCCATCCTCCCCTCACCCAAACATCTACACTGGCCCACACACTAACACACTATACTTACATTGCTATCCTTCTGACTTTCCTATCTTCTTTTTCGGCAACTTCGCCTTTGGTGAGTTAGCACAAGGCATTTTGACCATCCGGTAGCCCGTGTGGTTTTTTTTAAATCCAGCCGATCTTTGCCTTGGGCCCTTTCCCCCTCACCACTTGAGGGTAGGCTATCTTAGGGGCTGACCTTCATAAGTCAGCTGAAATAGGATGTCAGGACTAACACTAAGGAAAGACCTTTTTTGTTAAAGCAACTTCTGTGCCAGATGTACCTTCCTGGACATCATGGCACGAATAAGAGTATAATTACGATTTGATGACAAAAGTCGAAGAAAGAAATTCTAGAATTTATTTGTTCGAATTCAACTGTTGCTCCAGTGGATGTTTTTCAAACCCACGCTGGGGCAGTACTTCTCCTCTCTTCTGAAGAAGAGTTACTTCAACTGCTTGAGCAGGATGTTCTGGACAAATTGAAAACTTTTGGTATCAACCCAATGGCACCTGTGTTTGTTGCCAGAATTAACAGTTTCATGAGAGAGAGCACAGTGAATGAACTTGTTGATGACTTTAATTGGGAGTATTCTGAATTTAAGGCTGTCCAAGCATATAAATTCTCTAAACCTGGCAACAACCAGGTAACATTAAAGTTAATACTTGAGACACCTGAAGCAGCCAAACTAGTGTGTCAAAATGGCTTCAAATGTTTTGGCACAAGATGTACACCTGACCAAATCTCTCTTGAACGGTTTGTCAGTGTTACACAATATTTTAAATGTTACGCATTTGGTCATACCACCAACAAATGCAGTACCCAAGCACTGATTTGCAGCATATGCTCTGGTCAACATTCTTTTAAAGATTGTCATAACAAAACTAAGCCCAAATGGTCCTCTGCAATGGAAAACACCATGCTGTTTCTGCTATCGTCCTGAGAGAAAAAGGTAATGCAGAAAATTCTAGAAGCCAAGAAACTATCCAATTCTTCGAAGACCACTCCCCAGGCACCTCCAACAATGTCTCAAACTTCCTTCCCAGCTTTGCCTGGATCTAGTGGGACTCCTCAGGTCTCTTCCACCGGTTCCAATGTTTGGAATTCTGCCCCTCTTGGAGTGCCCCAATCTAACCCTCATCTACAACATACACAAACGCAACAACAAGGTTCAGCCTCACCTCCCATGTCTCAGGTATCCTCAGCCAGGAATATGACGAGAGCTCAACTAACGTATATGATGGCCGAGGACATAGCAGGTGGTAACATCAACTCTGCTCTAATATTTTCAGTGATTTGTTAATGGCTAATGGGATCACTCCCATTACTATCCCAGATAATGTTTAGGTTATTATGGCCCAGCCCTCTCAAAACAAGAAATATGTGCCCTACTCTACTTCTACAAATAAGCCCTAATTCATCCCTTGTTCAGGGATCACCCGCCTATTGGTGCTTACTCTTCCGTTATTGCAGCTGATCCTGTTGAACAGGAACTTTCCCAGGGTAATTCACCTGGCCTACCAAATTTTCTCTTGGAGCCTCCACAGTCTCCCATTAACTCTCACGAGCCTCTGCTTCCTGAAACTGGGAATATCACACCTCAGTTTTCTGATGATGATGACTAATGATTCTGTTAATATTACCAACTCTAGTGAGGATGGTGACATTTTTAGTACACAAGCAACTACTCAGAATTTCCCTCCTCCCCTTGACGAGTCCAGCAGGGATAGTGTGTATACCAAACATGAATTTACTTGCAGACGTTCAGACCGCAGTACACGTGCGAAGTGCAAGAAATAATGGGGATTACAATTTTCCAACTTAATATTCAACATTTCTTTAATAACCGTTACCTCCTTGAAGTTGAACTACATAATTACAATTCTGATGTTATACTCTTGAATGAGACAGCTGTGGGAGTTGATCAACATTTTAAAAATTACGTGGTTACTCTACTGTGGAGAAATCAAGAGGACCCTATAGTGGCATAGCCATCTTAGTTAAATTAGGCTATGCATTTTAGAAAATTCATGTTGATGAAGATAACTTCTTGCAATCGAACTGACGACGTCTCATGGCCAACTATTGATGGGAAAACTGGATATTTTCCCCCAAGACAACCATATATAGAGTCAATTCCTCTACATAGGATATTAAGCAGAAATATTCCAACAATTCTAGTGGGAGATTTTAATGCTCATCACCCTGCCCTCTTTAACTGTGGAGCTGGTAATCCACGGGGTGACTTAAAAGGGAAAAACAACATTTAATATCATGACAGCCAGAAACTTGTCATTTCAGGGCCCATTCTTTAAATCGTATATTGGTCCTCATCCAGTCCTGACAAACAGAGACTGTGACCTCTTTCATTGTCGTATCTCTCCTGGTGGAAACTTAGGATCTGACCACATCCCTGTTATAATACAACTACAAACTTCTCCATTTAGAATACCTGTACCTCCTAAACCCAACCTTAACACCCTAGGATTTGACCCCTTCAGGGCATTTCTGGGTGAAGATGAGATTGTGTCATTGGAAAATCTACCTTCCACTGCAATTGACGACGCAATCAGGTTCCTTCACAATCGAATAATTGATGCTACTAATGCAACTTGCCAATTAGCTTCCACAAAGATCTACCAACAATATAAACCTACGAGGGAAATTAGAGACGGTATGAGAAATTATCAAACAGAATGTCAAGGTATCTTCAAACGCGGCAACCACCAGTAGTTACATTGTATAGATTGAGGCAAGGGAATTAATAACATGATTAGTCATCACAAACTGACTTATTTGGGAAAATTTCTAGTTCTGAAAGCTAATCAGTATAAACGAGAGCCTGCAAAATTTTGGAGTAAGATTCGGCAACTTTTAGGTGCAAAACACAAGGCACCTACCTACCTAATTCATTCCTACACTGATGATGATGAAGAGGTCGAGATTAAACTTGATGATCCTCAGGACCAGGCTAATTTGATGGGTGATGTATGGGAGAAAATTCTCTCCACAATAACAGTCGTCGATTTAATAATAATCACTATCAGTTGGTCAATGAATGGAGCGATGAGAACTTAGCTGATCTACAATCACTACCTTCCATCAATACATCAACTCTTGAAGAGGCCCACCTGCTTACTAGACCTATCACACTACTTGAGATGAGTCAAGTTATTGGAGGAATGCGAAATAGAGCCCCAGGTCTCTCTGGAATAACAATGAAACAAATAAAGTTCCTACCCAGAAATTGTAAACTGTCTTTGGTTAATATCTTTAATGCCTTTTTAGCCTCCGGGCATTTTTCCCGTGGTTTTTTTAAAACTGCTAAAGGGTGATCTTTCTTGCTAAACCCAATAAAGACATCCATCAACCAGAAAACTATAGACCTATATCCTTACTTGAAGTCACTGGGAAAGTTCTTGAAAGGATAATTTCCAACAGACTGAACTACTATATGGAGTTTAACCACCTTTTTACTGAAAAACAGTTTGGCTTTAGGACACAGAGGTACCCATCATGCAATAAATATTATTTTTGATACTGTAACGAGTCTGAAACATCAGGGCAATCTTGCCCTAATTGCCACCAGAGATGTTCATAAAGCTTTTGATAGCTTATGGCATGATGGTCTTATATACAAACTTATTGACCTACCTGACCATAACTGGACATTTCTCAGATTTATATATAACTTCTTAACTCAAAGAAAAATCATTCCTACCTTTCATGGCAAGTCCACAAGGTTCTTGTCTTAGTCCAATTCTATTCAATATTTATGTGAATGATCTTCCTCAACCAGAGTTTAATGATACAATTATAACGCAAATTGCAGATGATGTTACCCATGTCGTCTCGTCAACTCCTGTAACAGGAAAATACAAATATGAAAGTCATAGAAAAAATGAATATTGAACTTCGTCGAACATCCAATTGAGAAAAGAAATGGAGAATTACGACTAACCCTGACAAAGTCCTGGTTAGCACGATAGGATGTTTTGCATCAACCATCGAAGATAAGGGGAGTATCTCCATCAGAGGTACACCTGTAGCCATTAGAAAAACCTAACAAGATCTTGGGATATGAAATAGACAGGCTGCTCCACTCAACATCTCACGTCAATAAAAAGATCAACATAGCCAAAGCTGGTCTTAGCAGTCTCTCTAGATTTAATCAAGCCCCTTCACATGTCAAAAAACATCTGTATAAAATGATGATAAGACCAATACTCGAATACCCATGTGTCCCAATGTCGTTAACAACAAAGACCAACATGCTAAAGTTGCAACGGGTCCAGAATAGAGCTCTCCGCTTTATTACGGGTACCAGGAGGAGAGACAGAGTCAAAATGACAGATTTACATGTACAACAGGATATTACTGCCTTAACCCTTTCAGGGTCCAAGGCCCAAATCTGGAGTCACGCACCAGTGTCCAAGAATTTAAAAAAAAAAAATTTGTTATTTTTTCTTATGAAATCGTAGAGAATCTTTTTGTGAAGGTAATAAAACAAAAAGTACGGAATTTGGTGGAAAATTGACGAAATTATGCTCTCGCGAATTTTGATGTGTCAGCGATATTTACGAATCGGCGATTTTGCCGACTTTGACTCCCATTTTAGGCCAATTACATTATTCCAATCAACCAAATTCTTAACTATTTCACTAGTATTACTTCTATTCTATCGATTGAGCACAAAAAATCCCAAGTCAAAATGTTTCAACTACAAATAAAGTGATCGGAAATTGTTAATTTGGCCAATTTAACACAAAGTTCAAAATATTCCAATTTTTAAAATAGGGTCCAGAATGAACAATGTAGGCATTCCTGCACTAAACAACATTTCCTCTGTTCATTAGTTATGTTTTGAGGCTTTACAAATAAATTCCATTTTGATTTTTTTATTCACATAATGAATTTTTATTCACACCAAAAAATAGAAGATTTACTGTTATGCAATACTGTAATAATTGTATAAATATCATCATCATATTTGTGAATGTATAATAGACCACTAGCTGACGTTGTATTAGACTTGTGAGGTCGTTTGTTTACTCTTGAAATATCGGGAAAAATTTAACATTTCCGCTACTTTGAGCTCAGTTTCAAGCCATTTCCAATGCTAAAACCAAAACAAATTTATCTCTATTTCTGTAATATGTCTTCCATTCTATCAAATGAGACCAAGAAATCGCAAATACAACTATAAAAAACATACGAAAAAACACTGCAAAGTTGCTGTTTTAATCGAAAAATCATGATTTCATTTTTTTTCTCTCATTATACACAGTGTGCTGCAGGATCTGTTTTATGTGGTGCACACATACCACATAGATGTATTCTCTCATATCTAGGCCCAAATGTACCACTCACAGTTTATCAGAGTGAGCTGAGCTCATGGCGTAGATCTACGGTTTGGACCCTGAACGTAAAGCCGTAGATCTACGGGACGGACCCTGAAAGGGTTAAATGTATGCCTTGATACGCTGAAGAAGAGACAACTCTATGCAGTGCAAGAACTCTACATACCAGATAGAGAATATCCTCTCCAAGTTGAAAGTACCACTGACTGTATCATTAATACTCCTCCTCACAGGACCCAAAGAATGACTCTCCCACAGAGGGTGCAACGCTTCATCCGCTTCATCCATAAAGACGATTACCATTGACCAATGATCTTGAGCAACCTCCCTGCAGATGAAAATGATTGGGTAACACCAGAACCCTTCTATGTCTACTAAGAAAATTATCGCCCCTAATTAGGGAGATATCTTGTATAACATTTCTACTTCTACATCTACTGTTATAAATATGCTACATTTACTATGGCGGGACACCACCTTGAAAGAAGCTAACGTCAAGTAATTCTTTACGAACTGTCCAGATTACCGCCTTGTCTTGTTTAAATATTCGTTATGCAATCACAAAAAAAAAGCAATTGCAACTTGTATATATACTACCAATTCAGAGGCATGTACCTATATATCTGTTATATCTA
Organism: Cherax quadricarinatus; assembly: GCF_026875155.1. Taxonomy (NCBI): domain Eukaryota; kingdom Metazoa; phylum Arthropoda; class Malacostraca; order Decapoda; family Parastacidae; genus Cherax; species Cherax quadricarinatus. The sequence goes on along the minus strand of NC_069414.1, from coordinate 35,515,924 downwards.
TGTGACTCTGATGGGTTAGTATTATACCCCTTCAAGAATTTTCTATTACAGTGGACCCCCGCATAATGATCACCTCCGAATGCGACCAATTATGTAAGTGTATTTATGTAAGTGTGTTTGTACGTGTATGTTTGGGGGTCTGAAATGGACTAATCTACTTCACAATATTCCTTATGGGAACAAATTCGGTCAGTACTGGCACCTGAACATACTTCTGGATTGAAAAAATATCGTTAACCGGGGGTCCACTGTATTTCACATACACTTTTTAAATTGCACCAAAGTGGTTGGGCCACTTACCTTTTATATCCTACCTCACTCCCCCTCCCACCCTTTTCCAATATTTCTACCCTTACCCATTCTTCTTCCTTACCCATCTTACCAAAGACTCTGGTCATAAGAATCGAAAGTCACAGAACATGTTTCTAGAAGTTCTGCAGCCTGTGGAACTCTTACAAACATGGTGTCATGCACAGTGGTGTTTTACACTCCTCACACAAAAACAAGTGTCTCTGTGTTGTTGTTGGCGTTTTTTTGTATGTGCACAGATGTAACGCCTCTTCTGAGTCTTTTTCTTGAAAGGAGTAGCAGGCAGTTGTATTAGGAAGTCATCACCATGCTTCAGATGAGAAGGTAGTTGTTGATAATTTAGTGGGCAGTTTTCTATTGCAGGTGTTGTTCCTTGGTACTTGAATACTATTTGTCTGATGAGACAGACAAAATTCGCCATATGGTGGTTTGTTTCTGGTCCTCATCTTATACATATTATAAGCATTGAGCATGGAAATGTCCAAAAGGTGGAAAAAGAGTTTTATGTACCACTTATGACTCTTGCGAACACAGTCAGCAAACCCAATCTGCATGTCACATTTGTCCACTGAATGCATATTGAAGGTGTAATCAGTCACAGCTGCTGGTTTTAGAATGGGTTCATTGGTCTCTCTATTCTGCCTTCCAGTGTTTGTCATTTCGTTAGGGTGAACTGATGACAACAGTGTGACATCTCGTTTGTCATGCCACTGAAATGCCATGATGTCATTGGCACCTCACCTCTACGAGTGCCAGCGTCAAACCTGGGCATATGCTTGCAATTTGCATGCACTGTGCCACACACATCTGCCATGTTCACCCACAAAAAATTGCTGAGTGAGGGGCTTGTGTACCAGTTATCAGTATATAATATATACCTCTTACCAAGATATGGTTCCATCATTGTTCTAACCACATCACCAGAAATGCCCAATAACTTCCTGGCATTTTGCAATGTATAACTTCCAGTGCACACAATAATATCCAATACAAGACCACTGTAGCAGTCACAAAGCACAAATAACTTTATACCACAGCGTTTCCTCTTGCTTGGTATGTACTGCTTGAAAGAAAGTCTTCCTTTGAACAGAATCAAAGACTCGTCAATTACAAGCTTCCTGAAGGGATAAAAATGCGTACTGAATTTCTCTTTCAGGTACACAAACACATTCCTAATCTTATATAACCTGTCGTTTCTGTCAGGCCTGGTTTTGTCTGAGAAGAGAAGCATATGTAATAGCGCAAATCGATTCACTCGCATTATATCACTGAATCCTGGGGTTGCAATCAGGCGGTCTGTTGACCAGTATGATTTGACACTGTGCTTATACACATGTGGCATAAGCATTATTGTGGCAAAGAAAAGATACATCTCAGCCACAATTGTCTCCTTCCACTGGTGTAGACGTGATTTTGGTGAAAGTATTGTGTTTGCCATGGTGTAGTCGAAGTATGTGTTGCTTTCCCAGGGGTTCGTCAAAGAATAACTCAAAACATTCTAGCTCAGTGGCATTGTACAAGTGTACAAGATGGCCGTATTCCACTTTGAGTTTCATCAAAGTGATGGGGATTGGGAACAAAATTGCCAGCTTCATGCCAATCCCAGGTGCAGTCTGCTGGTGGGTACTGGATATTGACAGGTGGTTGTGGTTGTGGAGTTTGTGGAGGTTGTGGTTGTGGAGGCTGGTGTGGTGGGTGGGTGGGGGATGGTGGCCTTTGTTGTCGATCAGCTGAGGTAGCGGCGTGGATGGCAGCATAGCCCACTGCTGGTGCCTCACGGCTGGCACCACCACCATGCACATTTTCCATCCCAATTGCAACACTATCATCTTCATTTTCACTATCTTCATTTTCACGGGATGTACTCTGAGATGTACTCCTTCCCCTTGGAATAGCATATGGCACACTACCAGAGCGCATATACCGTTGTATATACTGACGCTTCACTGGAGAATATTCCACTTCACTATCGCTACTGGAACTGTTTTTAAGAGCTTGTAGTTCATATTCACTATCACTGTCATCACCATTGCTCACATCTGAGTCTGGGATATGGGAAAATAGGAGTTTCCTCTTTCATTCTGGTGCAACTGAACGTGAACAAGACGGCCCAGCAGCAGAGGTGGAAGGCTGAGGGTCGTCTGGGTTTTTTTCACAAATTACCTTTTTTAATGGTCATTAGTTTCATCCAGTCTCATAAAAAACCTTAAAAATCGCCCTTCACGGCACTTCCATCAGTTTTGGGAACTGTCACGGGGAACAAAAGTGTCCCAATCGCCGAGGAGTGAGGATTTAAATTACCACGGGGCATGGTGAAAAAGGGTTTCAAAAAAAATTTGGTGTTCCCACAATGAAACACTGGGCCCCCAGTTTTTTTTTTCAAACCCCCTCACACGGGACCCCCACACCCAAATTCTTTTCACATCTAGCCTACCAGCCTTTTCCCCCCATAAATTAAAAAGGCGCTAAAAATTTACAGATACTAGTACGTCAAAAACCCCTGGGCGAAAGCTGTACAAAGTAAGTCAGAAACCTGAAAGGGGGTTAATAGGGCACCCTTCATGACAAATTAACACACTAAAAAGTTTTTTAATGTGTTCCGCATGTCACACAGGTGAAATTTTTGGGGTTTTTTAAAAGCCTTCTTTTTGCAAGGTATTAAATGGTGTACTTAACCATTTCATTTCTTCATTATGGTTTTTTATAAAAGGGTGATCTAATGCAGTTAGCTTTAAACAAACTTCCTTTTTTCTCTTTACTAACACGTCTGCGGGAGGAAAGAATGGGAAGATTTTTTTCATTCTGAGCAAAAAATGCCCGTGACTGCGTCCTCCCCCCACCCCCAATACATAATACAACATTTTTTAATTCATTCTAAAATTTGTAAAACAGTTTTTTTATGTTTTTTAATATTTTTTATTATGCATATTAAAAAAAATTGGATAGATAAAAAAAGGAAAATAGATTTAAATAAAGTGTCATATTGAAAAACAATTTTGTCATCCTCCTGAAAAGCAGGAATAATTAATTGATTTACTTTTTTTCTAGGGGAAATACTGCTTCGATTTTTTAAATTTTTCCCAATTTCAGAACTAGCCCCGGGAAAACGGATTAATTTGGGAAACTGGGGGTTTTACCCTTTTTTATATTTTCCTTGTTATGAACCCAAAGGGAATTCTACTAGTTTATTTATAACTTTTTAAGCACTGTTGTTTTGGGTTTTTAGATTACTACTAACCAAAACCCTTTTTAAATTTTTTTTGGGCATTCAGAGTGATTGAGAATTTTTCATTATTCAATTTTATAAGTGCCATGATTAAATTTTCCTCCCCCCAGGGTTAAAAGCCGAACTTTGGAACAAATTTAAAATGCATCTGCCACTTCTCTGACCACAGCATCAAACCAAACCAGAACTTCCTGACACCCAGTCCCCTCATCATAATTAAATCTGACTGTCTATTTTAGTGTCATTGTCAAATTTTGAACATACATAACCCCCCGCTTTTTGGCGTTTCGCCTTACGCATTCCGCAATACTGTGATCTCAAATTATGACCAGAACTTTCTATACAGCAAGTGGTCTTTAAAATACGGCGCGGCACCCGTTTGTTTACATTCCCTTCTCTGCCTCCATAGATAACATTTTTTGTCTCCACATATACCAACACTCTTATATGGGTGGTGAAGCTTGGTTTGTAAATGTTGCAGCGAAAGGGGGTTGGAGCAGTGGAGATTTCTTGTCTAAGGGCAATGTGTGGTGTAAATATTAGGGCAGAAAATTGGGAGTGTGGAAATTAACCCTTGAGGGTTTTTCGGACGTACTAGTGCGGCTTACGCGCAGGTTTTTTTTTGACGTACTAGTACCAAAAAATCTAGCGCCGTCAAATCTCGCGGGAAAAGGCTGGTAGGCCTAGATGTGAGAGAATGGTCTGTTGGTCGGGGGTGCATGGTAGAAAAAAAATCGGGGACCCAATGGTGCATTGTGGGAACGCCATGTTAGTAAACAATGTCCACCATGCCTTGTGGTAAGAAGCTCCTCACTCTGGAAATAAATGGTATAAAATACCATTTCCAAGCTCCTCATTTCCTGGGCGAATTGGGAAAACTTTTGTTCCCCAGTGACATTTTCTAATACAGAGGGAAGTGCCAGTGAAATGATTTCAAGGTTTTGGTGAGGTTTTGACCGAAACTAATGGCCATAATATCGGTAATATGGGGAAAAAACCCAGACGACCCTCAGCCTTCCACCTCTGGTGCGGGGCCGTTTTGTTCATGTTCAGTTGTACCAGAATCCAAGAGGAACTTCTATTTCCCAAATCCCAGACTCAGATGAGAGCATGTGTGATGATATGATAGTGAATATGAACTAACAAGCTCTTCAAACTAGTTCCAGTAGTGATATGCAATATTCCCCAGTGAAGTGCCCAGTATCTACACGATATATGCGCTCTGGTAGTGTGCCAAAATGCTATTCCAAGGGGGAAGGAGTGCATCTCGGAGTACATCCCGGGGCTGACAACAGGAACAACAGTGAAAATGATGATGATACTGTTGCAATTGTGGATGGAAAATGTGCGGGGTTTGGTAGGGGTTGCTGGCGGTGAGGCACCAGCAGTGGCCATGCTGCCACCCACGCTCTGCCTCAGCTGATCTACAACAAAGGCCACCATCCCCCACCCACCCACCACACCACCTCCACAACCACAACCACCTGTCATTGTCCATACCCACCAGCAGACCGCACCTGGTTTGGGCAGGAAGCTGTCAATTTTTTTCCAAATTCCCACCATTTTTGATGACAGCCAAAGGGGAATATGGCCATCTTGTCCCACTTGGGAACAATGCCACTGAACTGGATGTTTCGAGTTATTCTTTAAAACGAACCCCTGATGGAAAGTATTGTCATGGAAAGCAACACATACTACGAGTACACCAGGGAAAAACACAATACTTTCACCAAAATCACGTCTACAAACCCGTGGAAGGAACAACTGTGGCTGAGATGTATCTTTTCTTTGCCACAATAATGTTTATGGGCCCCATGTGTATAAGCACAAAGTGAAATCATACTGGCAACAGACCGCCTGATTGCAACCCCAGGTTCAGTGATATAATGCCAGTGAATCGATTTGTGCTAAAGTTACGTATGCTTCACTTCTCAGACAAAACCCGACCTGACAGAAATGACAGGTTTAAAAAAGATTAGGCATGTGTTTGTGTATCTGAAAGAGAAATTCAGTACGCATTTTTATTTCCCCTTCAGGAAGCTTGTAATTGACGATTTTTTGATTCTGTTCAAAGGGAAAACTTTCTTTCAAGCAGTACATACCAAGCAAGAGGAAACGCTTTGGGATACAGTTGTTTGTGCTTTGTGATTTTTACAGTGGTCTGGTAAAATTTGATATTATTGTGTACACTGGAAGTTATACATTGCAAAATACCAGGAAGTTATTGGGCATCTCAGGTGATAAGGTTAGAACAATGATAGAACCATACCTTGGGAAGGGGCATATATTTTTATACAGATAACTGGTACACAAGCCCCTCACTCAGTGATTTTTTGAGAGTGAACATGACAATGTTGTGGCACAGTGCGTGCAAATCGGAAACATATGCCCAGGTTGACACTGGCACTCGTAAAAGGTGAGGTGCAGGCCTTGCTGCCAATTGACATCATGGCATTTCGGTGGCATGACAAACGAGATGTCACACTGTTGTCCCCAGTTCACCCTAATGAAATGGCACAGTGGCAGGCAGCATAGAGAGAGCAATGAACCCATTCTAAAACCTGCAGCTGTGATTGATTACACCTTCAATATGCGTTCAATGGACAAATGTGACAGCAGATTGGGTTGCTGATTGTGTTCGCAAGAGTTATAAGTGGTACATCAAACTCTTTTTCCCATCTTCTGGACATTTCCATGCTCAATGCTTATAATATGTATAAGATGAGGACCAGAAACAAACCACAGTACGGCGAATTCTGTTTGTCTGTCATCAGACAAATAGTATTCAAGTACCAAGGAACAACACCTGCAATTGACTGCCCACCAAATTATCAACCCAAATGCCTGCTCGTCCCGAAAACATGGGGATCACTTCCTGGAAAACTGCCTGCTAAATGCTTTCAAGAAAAAGGCTCAGAAGTGGTGTTACGTCTGTGCACGTACAAAAAAAAAAACCCACAACAACGCACAGACACTCGTTTTATGTGTGAGGAGTGTAAAACACCACTGTGCATGACACCATGTTTCAAAGAGTTCCACAGGCTGCAGAACTTCTAGAAACATTCCCTGTGACTGTATATGTGTATATAAAATATAGAAAAATAGTAATAACCAACATTTCATATCGTTTGTTTGTGTAAATATTTTCTGTAAACAAAATAATGACAACAGAGTTTACGCCCTTATTGTGTAGTATTGAAAAAGAAATAACTTACAAAATACTGATCATGTTGGCCTCAGAGGCCATAAAAGTTACTCAGAAAAAGAAAAATTGAAAAATAATTGAAAATAGTACATAAAGTAAATAGAAAAATACCGGGTGACGGCAGTCGATGTTACCAGATGTTGTTAAATTTTGGCAAACTTCATGCCTCCATATCTCGGTAAGTATTGACGGTAAAAAATTTTGTTTAGCCTTTTAATGTTAGAAAAAAAACTTTTTTCAAAAAGAAAAAAAATATTTTTTTTTTTTTTTTAAATTTGGCCGACCCTGAGAACGAGTTTCTGAGAGGACCTGTCGACCCTCAAAGGGTTAAGAGAAGGTATGGAGTTAATAAAAGTATTAGTCAGAGGACTGAAGAGGGGTTGTTGAGGTGGTTTGGTCATTTACAGATAATGGATCAAAGTAGAATGACATGGAGAGCGTATAAATCTGTAGGGAAAGGAAGGCAGGGTAGGGGTCATCTTTGAAAAGGTTGGAGGGAACGGTAAAGGAGGTTTTTGTGGGCGAGGGGCGTGAGCGTGTTTGATAGTGAATGGAGACGAATGGTATTTGGGACCTGACGAGCTGTTGGAGTGTGAGCAGGGAAATATTTAGTGAAGGGATTCAGGGAAACTGGTTATTTTTATATAGCCAGACTTGAGTCCTGGAAATGGGGAGTACATGTATAATGCTTGCACTTAAAGGGGGGGTTTTGGGGTATTGGCCAGTTTGGGGGGATATTTTGTGTATCTTTATATGTACAGTATATGCTTCTAAACTGTTGTATTCTGAGCACCTCTGCAAAAACAGTGATTATGTGTGAGTGAGGTGAAAGTGTTGAATGATGATGAAAGTATTTTCTTTTGGGATTTTCTTTCTTTTAACACCCTGCCTTGGGGGGAGACGGGCCCACTTGTTAAAAAAAAATAATTTAAAAACGTATGTAATAACGATAATAATATGTACGTACTAAAAAATAATAATAATACAATATAATATTAATAATAATAAAAAATAAAAATGTTGTCATTTTTTTTTTCTCGTACGTCAAATGCTTCAAAATAGAAAGTGGTAACACTCTGGGTGGCTGTAGGTACAGCTGCTACGACCAAGGCTATCTCAGTGCCAACCAAGAGTCAAAAGGGAAAAGGAGGTATGCCGTTCTGAGTGATTGCAGCAGACTCTTGGATGCAAAAATTTTGTCTTATATTGTACAAATTTCTTACACAATGCCTCACCCAAAAGGACAGTGTTTGTGTACAATCAGCAAGAAGCAATTAGAAACTATGAAAAAAGCTAGAGAAACGAAGGCTGCAGCATAGAGTGGGGCAGCTGGCCGCCACCACCACCACTGTGGCTGCGGCTTCCACCACTGTGGCCGTCGCCACCACCACCACCACTGTGGCCACAGTGATCATGTCTTCACCTATATATACATCTGTCTTGACCACAGTGGGGTTTTACATATGTGACAACCTCACCACTAATCATAGATAAACACAAGCTAGGTGTGGGGTTATAGACTGGGAAGATACTAGAGTGGGAGAGTAAATGGCGGATGCTCTCTGCCACTGCCGGTGTCGCCATCACTTGCCATATTATGGCCTATTTTATTCATTCTAGAGTATATATCATGTTTCTATGTTATTAATATTGTTTATTATGTCATATTAGATGAATTGTGATAGATAACTAAGCAATAGAGTTGATAGTAGCATTATTTTGTCATGCCTCCTGAGAGGCTGGAATGGATTAATTGCATTTCAATTAATTTAAATGAGGAAAATTGACTCAGCATACGAACAACTCAGGATATGAACAAGGTCACGGAACGGAGTAAATTTGTAAGCCGAGGTTCCACTATACATGTAATTGGATTTACATTAATTCTTATGGGAAATATTATTTCGGTTTTTGACCATTTCGGTTTTAGGCCAACCTTCTGGAACTGATTTTGGCCAATAACCAAGGGTTCACTGTATATTACATACATGTTTATCTGCCATAATTACCATAACACATAATTGGTTAACATTTGCTTATTTGATTTTTGTTTTTTTTCCTTCAGGTTTTCAAATTTTGCCGGCCGAAATGCCACAAGAAATTCAAGAGGAAGAAGAATCCACGCACTGTTCGCTGGACAAAATCATTCAGGAAGGCAGCAGGCAAAGAATTAACTGTTGACCCCTCCTTTGAATTTGAGAAGAAAAGAAATGTTCCAGTGAAATATAATAGAGAATTATGGCAACAGACAGGTGGGTATTGTTGATACTTTTGTTATAACATGGTCTAGAGAAAATGGTTGTGCAATTTTTTTTTGTGTGTGTATGTATGTGGGGGGACTAGAGAATTTAAAAACTTAGCTTAGGTGAGATACCTATATGGTAGCCATTAATTTTTTTTATTTTTCACCCATTGGTTCTAATGCAATAATTTGTACATGCCTGCATCAAGAAAATCTCAGTGCTTGTACTGTACAGTATGTCTTTTACAACTAACCTAGAAATTAGAAATAAAAACTGGGTGGCATTTTGGTCTGTTCTCTACCATTATCAAGTGGCATATATATTCATTACTTTTTCTACAGTACCCAGTCATATAAGAAAAATTTCTTACTTATCTCTCCCTCTATGCCCATGACACCTGCGACTGTTTCTCAACTGGAATTTCAGTCTTTTTGCAGTTCATTCTTTCAACTTTGCTATTATGAAAATTTTACAAACTGCCTACTCTCGGGTTAAATTTTTTTCTTCACTTTTAAACCTATTTCTCCAATGAAGCCACATGTGCTTTATCTTCACTACATTTTTTATTTAACCCTTTGACTGTTTCGGTCGTGTATATATGTCTTACGAGCCACTGTGTTTGACGTATATATGCTCAAAAATTTTAGGGGGCCGTCGGGCAAAATCTGTAACTCCGTTGTTTACTGTCCGATTTTCTCCAGTTTTGGTACACAAGACAAAGTCGTTTCACTCTTTCTTGAAAATATTTATCAAAAATATACCTCAAACAACAACTGAGAAATGACTGATTTACTGAAAATGCCATAGTGTTCAATTTTTCTCCTATATGGGACTACGTAAGGTTGTTTGGACACTTGGTGCCGAGAGAACAATGCTTATTCTTATTTTCTGTGACTCCTTTTCTTTAAATGAACGTATCTTTATTTAACAAAAAAAATAAAGTTTGTTAGTTCCTGGAATATTGCAAAAACATCTGCCCTTTACTCCCAAATAACTCCCAAAGTATTTGGAATATTTCCAAAATTTGGTCACAGAAAAAAAGAGAAATCATTATTCTACAACTTTTGTGAGTATTATATTCCATTTAATTCAGTAATAAAGGGAGATTTTTGAACAATTGTTGAATAAGTTACTTCCGAGATATCGGCCGAGAGCGCCGGCCGGCCCCCGTCTCAAAAAAAAAAAAAAAATCACGAAAATCGCGTTTGTTTGGGTGTATTTCTTAGTAAACTGATGTTCTAGTGCAGTTATCCTCTTCAAAACACCGTTTTCTCTTACTCAGAGACGACAGGGTGACCAGTTACACTTTTATATCGAAATATTCCCGATAATCTCTGGGCCATATTATGGCCTATTTTATTCAGTCTAGAGTATATAACATGTTTGTATGTTATTTAGAGTGTTTATTATATCATATTAGATCAATTCTGATAGACAAATAAGCCGTAGAGTTGATATATAAGCTGATATAAGCATAATAATGGGCGATTCCTGGCTGGCACCTCGGGCGCGGGAACACTGCCGAGCGTTCCCATCTGGTTTCCGGTTGTCGCTCAGTCTGCGGATAAGTCCCGCCTACTGTTTTATGATGCCAAATAGTCAGTTATTATATTAGAAAGAATAATGCAAGAAAAGGCGATAAAAAACAAGGAAACAACTCCAAAAAATATATGGGCCGTGAGCAGACTCGGTACCAACATCGCCGTCACCATACCTGATATAAATGACTATAATTTCTTGTAGAAACGTCGTAGAACATTCATTCTGGTACCATTGTGTTGCCAAAGAGTTGAGCTATTTTTCAGTATATATAACTCAATTTCCATATTTTTTTTATTTTTCGGTGAGCGCGCGCGGAAATTTGCCCTACAGCCCCCTTTAGTGGCTTCAAATCAAGCAGGAGAAAGCTGGTAGGTCCACATATAAGAGAATGGGTCTGTGTGGTCAGTGTGCACCATAAAAAAAATCCTGCAGCATGCAGTGCATAATGAGAAAAAAACTCCAACCGTTGTTTTTTTTTTTTTTTTTTTTTTTTAATTGCTGAATTTGTGGTTTATTTTCGTATAGCATTTATGGTTGTATTCTCGTTTTCTTTGTCTCATTTGATAGAATGGCAACCATATTATAGAAATGGAGGTGATTTTGATTGGTTAAAACTATAAGAACCTTGAAATGGAGCTCAAAGTTGGGGAAATGTTTGATTTTTGCCAATGTTCAAAAGTAAACACATGATGTCATTGTCCAATAAATGTCCAACTAGCCATTCTAATATGCAGTCATGAATGGGTTGACATTATTTATACAATTATTACAATATTGCAGCAGTCTGCATAACAGTAAATCTTCTATTTTTTGTATGAATAAAAATTCAAAATAGAAAGCAAGAGTAATATCAGAGGGGCCTGGAGATGTGACTGATGAAGAAAGAAAATGTTATTTTAGAGCCAGGATTGTCTGCATTATTCATTCTGGACCCTATTTTGAAATTGGCGTATTTTTTAATTTGCGTGAAATTGGTCATATTGCAAATTTCTGACCACGTTATTGGGCAGTTGAAATCAGTGAATGGGCAGTTTCTTGTACTCAATCGATAGAACAAATGGAGCTCTAAAGAAATAGCTATGAGTTTGGTCAACTGGAACAACGGAATTAGCCGAAAAAAGGGCTCAAAGTGGGCGAAATTGCCGATTTGTAAATATCGCCGAGGTCGCTAACTTCGCAAGAGCATAATTCTGTAAGTTTTCCATCAAATTTCATTCTTTTGGTGTCATTACCATCAGGAACAGATTCTCTATCATTTCATAAGATTTTTTTTTTTTTTTTTTTATTTACACCAAAGGGTTTTGACAGTCAAGGGGTTAAAGGACTCATAATAAATAACACTTAACCTTCTGGATACTGTATTAAACTTTTATTTCATCAAAGTGATATGCAGACACTCCTCACCTAACAACAGAGTATCATTCCTAAGACCACATCGCTAAGCGAATTCATCGTTAAGCGAGGAAACACCCCTTACCAATACTTCAAGCATTTATAACAACCATTCAAAACATTTTATTCTAAACAAAGAAAAGGTCTAAAGGAAATTCCAACTTGATAACTTTGTTTTAATTTGCATCACTCTTACTACAGAAAATTATAATTACTGTACAGTATAATAATGATGTACCAAAAAAAATTCAAATTACAGTATAAAGAGAGACATTCAGATTAACATTTTAGTCATCGAATCCTTCAGAGTACTGGTTCAGGGTTATCATCCGAGTTATCAGCAGGGTTATCAGGAGCTGAAGTCAGGATCTTCCTTTACACCGACATCTTGTACTATGGGAGTGCACAATAAAGTACAAATTTGTATATATGTAGTTTTGGAGACTGTGAAAGCTAGTGTACTGAGTGGCTGCGGGAACGAGACTCAAGATGCTTGGCACTGAGATGCCTCACTGCCTGTTTCCATGGCCCAAGTTCTTGTACAGCATGCAATACCAACTGGTCATAGAGCTGGTCATAACTCCGAGCGGTCGGTAGACAAGTATTTCTGTACTTTGAAGCAAGCTGGTACATGTCTTCTATCACTAGTGTGCTGGATGACTTTTTGGTCCCAGTGCTCTTTAGATATTGAAACTCCTACTTCTGATGCTTCAGTTTTAGGCTTTTACTTTTATTTTTTTCTCTTGCCCTATGCAATACGTATATTGGCAAAGTTGGTCAAAAACTATGTTTGCTAAGCAATGCTCTATCCTTCGTTAAGAAACCATTACCTCCCTTAAACTGGTACTCTTCCAAAAATTATCTATTCTTTACAAATGCCATTTTGTTGAATCTGCCCTTGTGCACAGCATCTGTAACATAAATCTTGACCCTAGATTTGTTTCTGAAGATGCTTGCTTCTATTGGTATAACACATTGCTGAATGTTCTAATGTTCAGAATGTTATTTGACTTGATCCTGGCTGTCTTCTGCCTCATGATGCCCTGACCAGACTTCTGCCTTTCTTCCCTTTTTTCTCACTGGCAATTTGATAAGTATCCAGGATGGACTATGCTATCATCCAGTTTTCATTTTCAGTTTGTGGGTTGTGAATTTCTACAGCCAAGGTATTGTGACTTCTTTATTTGAATAAACATGTTAGTAGTGTGATTGGGCAGTGCAGACCCCTAGTTGACACTTATATAAAAATCAAATTGATATCCTCTGCCACCAGGAATAATAATCAGAAACTGGAGCAACACCAGACGATACTGTACACACATTATGACCCCACATTATGCAGTATGTGGTATTCAGTAAAAAGGATACTGCAGAACTACTTCAGTTTAAAATAGAATTTTTGTTTTTTGATGTAGTATTTCAGATAAATATTTAATTTTTGTTTTTATTATTATTTCTAATTATAGTAAATTTATACATACAGTACAGCATGCTTTTTTATTTTATGGGAAATTTTAGATTATGTGCTGGACATTAAATATATCACTTGTAATAGATAATTGTTCAATTGACCTTCCTTAATTTGCATTTCTTATATTCATGATCTTCACCCCCTTCCCCCTTCATTTTTTTGCGTGCTATCCCTGGCCACAATTTCCATATTTGTCATTTCCAAGGAACCTAATTCTCCTGAACTACTGGGTTCAACTGTGCATTACAGTTGAGTAAATTGGTTCTCAAGCTTCATCATTAGTTTTAATAACTGAAAAGCCCCTTTTGGCTAAACTGTCATTCGGTTTAACTACAGTGAGGAAATGGAGTCAAGGGAAAGAATGCAGGAGGAGACAGGCAACAGTAGTTTAAAAGATCAGATAAAATGCATATTCCATCCTTGATTGCCCTATTGGAAAGTAAATATAGGTACCATCCAACTTATGATCAAGCTTGGTTCTGACCAACCGGTTGTAAGTCAAAATGGACGCAAGTCGAACCTTACTACTGAATATCAACATCACATTTTTGTAACGATTTTATTTTGTTTTATTTTTTATTTAATTTTTTACTTTTTATGTTGTTAGTACTGTATTTTACACTGTAAGTTTTAGGATAAACACTGTACAACACAAACAGTTGTTTATTTCCCAGAAATTTGGCATACAAAACATGGTCGTAAGTCGAGTGGTCGTATGTCGAGCAGGTCGTAAGTCGGAAGGTAGGTGTAATGTTTTAACTGAAGCATTGTCAAATATCGTGTCTGAGGGCAATGTGGTGTAACTATTATGTAGAGAATTTGTAGTTTGGAGATTAGGAGGAGGTGCAGGATTACTAAAAGTATTATCCAAAAGGTTGAGGAGGTGTTATTGAGGTGGTTTGGACATTGAGAGGATGGAGCAAAATAGGATGGCTTGGAGGGTGTATAAATCTGTAATGGAGGTAAGGAGGGGTAGAAGTCATTTTAAAAAAGGCTGGAGGGAGAGGGCAAAAGTTTTGTATACGAGGGGCTTGGACATCCAACAGGTGTGTATGTGAGCGTGTTAAATAGGAGAGAGTGGAGGCAAGTGGTTTTTATGACTTGACGTGCTGTTGGGGTGCGAGTCCTGGAGGTGTAAAGTTCAGTGCCTGTACTCTAAAGGAGGGGCGAAGATATTGCAGTCTGGAGGAGCATCTGAGCTGTAATGTCAATGTGCCTCTAGCAGGATGGAAATGTTGTGGCTGATGGCGAAAGTGTTCCTTCTTTTTCTGGTCACCCTACCTCGGTGGGTGATAGCCAGTATGTTGAGAGTAAGGTGTGTGTGTTTTTATTTATTTGATTTAATTATTTTTTAAAATGGTGAATCTGGATAAGTTTACATTCCAGGAGGTATTCAAAAAAGTCATTTTAGAGCTTATTTTGTCATTTTAAGCCCTTTCCTGCTATAAAAGTTTCTCAGGTCAGAGTATGTAAAATATGATAAAATTAGTACGATTTTTTAATCTATTGCCTAAAAAGTATAGTGTATTTACCTCTCAACAGTGGAAGCCATGAAGAAGATAACAAAGATCAGGACGAAGCGTGAAGGCAAATTTGTGATGGATCGTCTCATGAAGAGTGTACAATATCAGCGTGTTGCTGATATTGTCGAAGTCAGGAAGGGCCTGAGCCTCATCAGATCTCCTGCTGCTGGTCTTAGGGTAAGTTTGGTTTCATTGTATAGCCCTCAAACATCCATTTTTGCAGTCTTTTTTAAGAATTGTGTGTGTGTGTCAGGTTTAGGGTTAGCCTTTCAGGCATCAAGACTGTATATGAGTATTTCTGGCATTGTTTCATTCATATAATTATCATTCTTATCATAATACTATTTAATTTGCACCATAGTGTAGCACTGTCTATCAGTATATTTTGGGGAATGAGGCATTGTAGTATGTTACAAGAAAAGAAAATAGGAAACTATGGAACAAAATCATTTACAGGAAATATAAAAGAATATAAACACTGGTTTTCAATACCTGTATTTGTTCTCTTACCACTTTATGAACTCTACATAACAAGCATTTGATGTTGAACATCTGTTCATCATGTTGAGTTGAAACATTACACAACTGACTGTAGATCTTTAAAGTTTTCTTAACCATTTCAGGGTCAGAACCCCTGATCTGAAACTTCCTCTCAGGGCTGGAGAATTTAAAAAAAAAAAAAAATTCTGTGAAATGATAGAGAATCTTTTTCGGAAGGTAATGAAACCAAAAGTACAAAATTTTATGGAAAACTTGCTGAATTACACTCTCGCAAAGCTAGCTGTCTTGGCGATATTTATGCATCAGGAGTTAAAAGTATTAGTCAGAGGGGTGGTTGAGGTGGTTTGGTCATTTAGAATGGATCAAAGTAGAATGACATGGAGAAGCGTATAAATCTGTAGGGGAAGGAAGGCGGGGTAGGGGCCGTCCTCGAAAAGGTTGGAGGGAGGGGGTAAAGGAGGTTTTGTGGGCGAGGGGCTTGGACTTCCAGCAAGCGTGTGTGAGCGTGTTAGATAGGAGTGAATGGAGACGAATGGTACTTGGGACCTGACGATCTGTTGGAGTGTGAGCAGGGTAATATTTAGTGAAGGGATTCAGGGAAACCGGTTATTTTCATATAGTCGGACTTGAGTCCTGGAAATGGGAAGTACAATGCCTGCACTTTAACCCTTTCAGGGTCCGTCCCGTAGATCTACGGCTTTATGGTGAGTGTCCAAACCGTAGATCTACGCCATGAGCTCAGCTCACTCTGATAAACTGTGAGTGGTACATTTGGGCCTAGATATGAGAGAATACA
>NC_069414.1:35484716-35497216 GCF_026875155.1 Cherax quadricarinatus | reverse complement strand
AAACAAGAGGAAAAGGGAGTTGCCAGGGGGCACAAGCCTTGAAAGGGCAGGGGGTGACGTAAAGTTCTGTGCCCAATGCTAGTGGGGATTTCAAAATGAAGCTTTTCTAGTGTACCCTTCTGGAAAAAACCCCGGGGGGTTTTGGAAAAAAATGTTATGAAGAGTAAAATTGTGTGTGTTTTGGAAATCTAAAAGTAAAAAATGGGTACCCAAGGGGGAAAATTTTTTTTTTAGTGGTTCAAAGAATTTTTTGGCCCCTAGTGTGGGAAAATTTCCTCCTGAAAAAAAATTTGGGTTCAAGTGCCTGCTAGTAATGGACAATGCACCCGCTCATCCCCCCAAAAATTGGATGACCCCAATTTTCGAGGGGGTTTTTGGGGGCATCACGTAAAAATTCTTTCCCCCCAATTTCCCTCCTCTCCCCCCAAACCCATGGCCAGAGGTCATTGCAAACTTTTAAAAAAAAATCTACACCAAAAACAAGTTTCCCCCGGTGCTTTTGCTGTGGCCCCCAGGGCACTCACCTTTAAACCCCAAAGGGAAATTTTTGGGGAGAAAAACTTCCGCATCCTCCATTGCATAACCCCTTTTAGGTATGGCCTTTGGGGGGGAATGGGCTACCAGGGGGCTTTTTAACTCTGCCCGGAGAAAAATTTTGGCCGATTGTGTCGATTAAAAAGGGGGTTTTTTTAAAAGGGGGTTTTGGGGTGACCCCGAGGGCCTATGCTGTTGTAAAATCCCAATTTTGGCAATGGGGAGTTCCGGGGTTGGGGGTGTGAGTTTGGGGATGTGGAAGAATTGGTGGGAAAAACCACAACGAGAGCTCACCCCCTGAGGAGCGCAAAGGTTCAGCAGGAAAAAGTAAGAGACGAGCTAGAATCTTGCGGGAGGGGGAGGAGGAAGGAGATGGAAGTGGTGCCCTTTTTAGAAATTTTAAAAAGAAATTTTTTCTTTGTGGGGTAGAGGGGAAAACTGCAAGTTCTCACTCCAAAATTTTTCTTTTTTCCCAAAAAAAAAATTTGGTTTTATCCCTTTTAAACCCTCCTCTTTGCCTCTTTTACATTGGGTTCACCCTCCTTAATCTCTCTTTTTTTTTCCCTATACTTTCCCTCCGGGATCACTTTTACTTTGGTTTAAAAAATTCTCTTTTGTAAATTTTTCTCCCTTTTTTCTCTTTACCCTCATCATTCCACCAATCGCTCCTCTTCCCTCCCGAAACCCCTTTCCTGTAACCCCAAAAATTTTTGCTGAACACTCCCCAAAACTTTCATTTTTAAAACCCCCCCAAACCTTTTAACCCCCTTGCCTATGCTCCCCATTTTGCCCTTTTATCCTCCAATAGCGGGTTTTATCTTTCCCTAATCCTCCTCTTTTTGTTTTTAAAAACCCTTTACCTCTCTTTTCCCTGATGGTTCTATTCTCCTTGTATCCCAAACTACCTTTTACTTTCAGTGTAGTACAACTAGAAGTGATCTGATATATCTGGGCCCTCATAAAATGTACATCTGAAGTCTATCAACATGTACAGTACTTTTTAAAAAAATAGAAAAAAAAATTTGGGGAATTTCCCGGGCGCAAATTTAGCAATCTGGATGAAAATTTACACAGCTTTTTTCCCTACTTTGCCCCATTTGCCCAAATTTTTAAATTTTTTTCCCTTAGATGCTTCTGTTCATTTGGGGAAAAAAAAAACTGCCATTAACCATTACAACTGTTGAAAAAAAGTTCATAGTGTTGGTAATTTGGCCAATTTTATTAAAAATTAAAAAACAATTAAAAAAAAATGCCCAAATAAACACTTTTGACTTTTTGATTAAAAATTTTACTCTGTTCATTAATCAAGTCTAGGGGCCCCAACATGATTCCAGTAATAGATAAACCCTGCCCAAAGAGTGAAAGGTTGGGATTTTGTACTTTTTTCTGAAAAGCTTTATTTCACATGATGAGTTTCTACTTGTATTTCCATGGGCGGTTCTAAAAAAAATTTGGGTCTTTTATTTTTGTCTATGAAAGCCCCTTTCCTTGACTTTAAAATATTTTTTTTTTTTTTTTTTTTTTTTTTTTTTTTTTTTTTTTTTTTTTTTTCAACAAGTGGGCCGCTCCCAGAGGGGGGTGACCCAAAAAAAAAAAAATAAAAAAAAAATATTTTTATCTTAACACTTTCACCACACTGCCATTATCACTGTTTTTGCAGAGGTGCTCGAATACAACAGTCTGAAGCTACACATATAAAGATACACAAAAAACCCCCCAAACTGCCAATATCCCCAAAACCCCCCTTTAAAGGCAGCATTGTACTTCCATTTCCGGCCAAATCCCACAAGAAAATAACCGGTTTCCGAATCCCTTCCAAAAAATTCCCTGCTCCACTCCAACAGATGTAGGTCCAAGTACCTTTGTCCCTTACCTATTAACACGCCACGCACGCTTTCTGGAAAATCCAAGCCCCTTACCCCCAAACCTCCTTTACCCCTTCTCCAACCCCCTTTTGAGGGGGACCCCTACCCCCCCTTCCTCCCATTTTTATTTTATGCTTTCCTGTCATTCTACTTTTATCCCTTCTCTCTAAATGACAAAACCCCCTCCAAAAACCCCCTTTGCCCCCCTGATAATACTTTTATTAACTCCCTTTCCCAAATTTCCCACCCCAATTTTCTGCATAAAATTTACACCACACATTGCCTTAAAAAAGGCTCTCCCTGCCTCCAACCCTCTTCTGCTGCTGCATTTACCCCCCCAAACTTCCACCCCTTAAGAGGGGTTTTGGTACTACTATATTTCATACATTCCCTTCTTTGCCCCCTAATAAAGTTTTTTTCTCCAATTCCTCAAAGCACATCACCTTTTTTCCCCCATCAAAATTTTATGATTAATCATCCCCTTCATAAATCATCCCCCCGACACGTCAACCCCCAAGTATCTGAAAAATTCACTTCTTCCATACTCCCCCTCCCCAATTTTATATCCAATTTTTTTTTATCTAAATCATTTGACACCTCATCACCTTACTCTTTTCTATGTTCACTTTCAACTTTCTACCTTTACACACTTCCAAACTCATCCACTAACCTTTGCAATTTTTCTTTAGAATCTCCCATAAGCACAGTATCATCAGCAAAAAGTAACTGTGTCAATTCCCATTTTGAATTTGATTCCCATAATTTAATCCCCCCCCCTCTCCCAAACACCCTAGCATTTACTTCCTTAACAACCCATCTATAAATATATTAAACAACCATGGTGACATTACACATCCCGTCTAAGACCTACTTTTACCGGGAAATAGTCTCCCTCTCTTCTACACACCCTAACCTGAGCCTCACTATCTTCATAAAAACTCTTTACAGCATTTAATAACTTACCACCTATTCCATATATTTGCAACATCTGCCACATTGCTCCTCTATCCACTCTATCATATCCCTTTTTCTAAATCCATAAATGCAATAAAAACTTCCCTACCTTTATCTAATACTGTTCACATATATGCTTCATGTAAAAAACTTGATCTACACATCCCCCACCCACTCTGAAACCTCCTTGCTCATCCGCAATCCTACATTCTGTCTTCCTCTAATTCTTTCAATTATAACCCTACCGTACACTTTTCCTGGTATTACTCAGGTAAGCTTATTCCTCTATAATTTTTACAGTCTCTTTTGTCCCCTTTCCCTTTATATAAAGGGGACTATACATGCTCTCCGCCAATCCCTAGGTTTCCTTCCCCTCTTTCATACATTTATTAAACAAAAGTACCAACCACTCCAACACTATATCCCCCCCCGCTTTTAACATTTCTGTCATGATCTCATCAGTACCAGCTGCTTTACCCCTTTCATTTTTGTAATGCCTCACGTACCTCCCCACACTTACATTCTGCTCTTCTTCACTCTAAAAGATGGTATACCTCCCTGACCAGTGCATGAAATTACTGCCTCTGTTTCTTCCTTAACATTTAAAAGTTTCCTCAAAATATTCTCGCCATCTACCTAATACCTCCATCTCCCCATCTACTAACTCCCCTACTCGGTTTTTAACTGACAAATCCATATTTTCCCTTGGCTTTCTTACTTGTTTAACTCACTCCAAAATTTTTCTTATTTTCATTTAAAATTTCTTGACAGTGCCTCTCCCACTCTATCATCTGCTCTCCTTTTGCACTCTCTCACCACTTCTCTTTACTTTCTTTTACTCTCCATTTATTCTGCTCTTCTTATAACACTTCTGCTTTGTAAAAACCTCTCATAAGCTACTTTTTCTCTTTTATCACACCCTTTACTTCATCATTCCACCAATCACTCCTCTTTCCTCCTGCACCCACCCTCCTATAACCACAAACTTCTGCCCCACATTCTAATACTGCATTTTTAAAACTATTCCAACCCTCTTCAACCCCCCCATTACTCATCTTTGCCTATCCCACCTTTCTGCCAATAGTCGCTTATATCTCACCCGAACTTCCTCCTCCCTTAGTTTATACACTTTCACCTCCCTCTTACTTGTTGTTGCCACCTTCCTCTTTTCCATCTACCTCTTACTCTAACTGTAGCTACAACTAAATAATGATCCGATATATCAGTTGCCCCTCTATATAAACATGTACATCCTGGAGCCTACCCATCAACCTTTTATCCACCAATACATAATCTAATAAACTACTTTCATTACGTGCTACATCATACCTTGTATATTTATTTATCCTCTTTTTCATAAAATATGTATTACTTATTACCAAATTTCTTTCTACACATAGCTCAATTAAAGGCTCCCCATTTACATTTACCCCTGGCACCCCAAATTTACCTACTACTCCCTCCATAACATTTTTACCCACTTTAGCATTGAAATCCCCAACCACCATTACTCTCACACTTGATTCAAAACTCCCACGCATTCACTCAACATTTCCCAAAATCTCTCTCTCTCCTCTACACTTCTCTCTTCTCCAGGTGATACACGCTTATTATAACCCACTTTTCACATCCAATCTTTATTTTACTCCACATAATCCTTGAATTAATACATTTATAGTCCCTCTTTTCCTGCCATAGCTTATCCTTCAACATTATTGCTACTCCTTCTTTAGCTCTAACTCTATTTGAAACCCCTGACTAATCCCATTTATTCCTCTCCACTGAAACTCTCCCACCCCCTTCAGCTTTGTTTCACTTAAAGCCAGGACATCCAGCTTCTTCTCATTCATAACATCCACAATCATCTCTTTCTTATCACTCTGCACAACATCCACGCACATTCAGACTTCCCACTTTGACAATTTTCTTCTTATTATTCTTTTTAGTAATCTTTACAGGAAAAGGGGTTACTAGCCCATTGTTCCCGGCATTTTAGTTGACTTTTACAACACGCATGGCTTACGGAGGAAAGATTCTTATTCCACTTCCCCATGGATATAAAAGGAAAATTAATAAGACCAAGAACTATTAAGATAAAATCAAAGAAAACTCAGATGAGTGTGTATAAATAAATGTGTACATGTATAATATTCCTTTATTACCTTAAAAGCAAAATAAACAAACAAAATATGTATTGGAACAACTTTTTTTTTTTAGGGAAGCTTTAAACTAATTAATATCTCTCATAATGTTGATAATTATTTTAACTTTACAGAAGAAGAAAGTAGTAGAAGAAAATATGGAGACAGATGATGTTGCAGAGAGATTAGAAGCAGGACCATCTGAAGAAATGGATGAAAAGAAGAAAATTGTCAGAGAGGAACAAATGTCAGAAGATGAGGATAAAATTGAAGAGGAAGATCAGTGATAATGGTGATTCGAATATAAAAAAAAGAATACCTTGTCCTCCAGTAGTGCACAGACTTCATTCTTATGATCTTTCATAGTTAGGTTTTGGAGTTTAATTGACCACCTCTGTACACTAGCAGTTACCATCTAAGCTGTCTTGGTTACAAGATTTCACTTTTCATGAGTTTTAAGTCCACAGCAGTACAATACAGTTTAACCCACAAATTCCTACTTTGTGCACTTTCATTATCCAGTATTATTACTGAAAGGTCTTATGAATAACAGCTTATCATAGAAATCTTGTTCAAAGTATGAACCCTGAATTTGTCAAGTCCAAGGTTAAAACAAAAATTAATGGGATTTGGCCTTTGAAAGTCAAAATGTGCCTAAATCTTAAATTTTTTTTTTTTGGACACACCACTTGTATCCCACTGAGGCAGGGTGACCTAAAAAGAAAAAAAAAGTCTCTCTTCAAATTTAGTAATTTATGCAGGAGAAGGGGTTAATTTTATTATTGTACAGATAAAATTTAGTGGTATTTGTGAATTTTTATTTCACTGGGGCCGCTTGAACAACACTCCCGTGAATGCGAGTTTGTATGTGTTATCTATAACAACTAACTTTTATGAAGGGATTGAAGGAAACCACTTAACTGGGCTTGAGTCTTAGATGTGGGGGTATTAGTCAGAGGGTAATCTGATTGATGTCAACACACTTATGGACAAATGGTGATTGAGTGAATGTGTTTTCTTGTTTGGGTCATCCTGGCTTGGTGGAAAATGGCCATCAAGTTAAAAAATCAAATTACAACTTAAAACATCCTATTGATTTTCTTGGCACCTGGTGTATTAAAGTAAGTACACTATGCATGCTAGTTTAAACAATGTATTAAACAAAAAAAAAAATAAAAACTGTATTCATGCTCATTCATAAATAATTTATTCATTAGCTCCTTTAAGTTAATTTTGCATGAACTTGGATCATACATTTGTTCTAATTACGATGGTTAATGGTCATGATAAAATTTGAAAACATTTTCATGTTCCAGTTGAGGTTAGTATACTGCTGTTTTATTTTTAGATGCTTTAGTCCTGTGATCCTAGTTTTTTTTTTCCAACAGGGCAAGCACTGACAGGATTGCTTAACCCCACCATGGATGGTCTTCTGAATCAATGATTGATCCTAAAATTTCTAGACTGAGATACCTAGAATACCCTGTATCAGATTTCTCCATTTCTTACCATGGACAGTCACAGTTGTTTTGTTTAGAGAGGATTAAAGCAACATTCGTGGTTAAGAGCTGCATTGTGTGTTCATACGTGGCAACCCTTCAAGGCTGTAATTTATGAATTGGCTAGTTTTATTAACCATCAAGGGGAGGGGGCAGTACCTTGATGCTAGTGAAGTGTTCTTTTGCTGGGTCTAGACATTTTGGTGTTCAGGACTGTAAGCTTGAAGACTCTTCACATTTGCTCTTCAGGATCTTCCTTGGAGATCCCATTGCCAACTATTTTCCATTGCTGTCTCTGCATTCTAGATTGTTGGCAGCATTGTTGATCCAAGTTCATGATCAATAGACTTTTGGATCACCTTTCATCACTGTTGGCTGGGAACGTGGGGACTAAGTGCTAGACACCAGACATTCTTATGTTCATTTCTTGGACCTGGCAACTTGTAAGGGGTATCAGGTGCTGTTAGCCCAACACCTTTTGATTCCCGTTTGTAAAAGAGTGCGTAGAATTCTTATCAGCCCTCTTCCTCAATGTCCTGTTGCCCTTGGCTGTCTCTTTCTGAGCACTCGACCTTCGGTGTAGACACATTCTCACACTTATCTCTTCATAGTCCAGTTGTTGGCACTCCTCCATCTTGTTGTGCTGTTTAACTATGACAGGTTTAGCTTTTTGTGTGTGTGTGTGTGAATTTAATAATCGCTGTTTTCCATCTAAAGCGTATACAAAGATTATTGTCTAGGTCACTGGATATTCTACTGTTCAGAGCCATAAAATTGCAAATACAGGCAGGCGAGGTGATGAGGGTAGCAAAGGATTTAGGTAATGGAAGATTGGAAGGAGGGAAAATAGAGGAAAAGAATGTGTTCAACACATTTGGGAGTGGATTTGTCAGCAGATGGGTATATGAAAGAGGAGGTGAGCCATAGAATTGATGAGGGGATAAAGGAGGCATATGTGAAAACAAATAAGGTTGGAGGGAGGGGTTAAAGGAGGTTTTGTGTGCGAGGGGCTTGGACATCCAACAGGCACGTGCAAGTGTGTTAAATAGGAGTGAGTGGAGGGGAATGGTTTTTAGGACTTGATAAACTGTTGGAGTGTGAGCAAGGTAACATTTTGTTAAGGGAATCAGAAAAACTGTTTAGCCAGACTTGAGTCCTGGAGGTGGAAAGTACATTGCCTGCACTCAGAAGGAAGGGGTGGGGATGTTTGCAGTTTGGAGGGGCATCTGAACTGTAGTATTGGTGTGCCTCTGGCAAAACAGTGATAGAATGAATGATGGTGAAAGTTTCTTCTTTTAGGTCACCCTACCTTGGTGAGAGAGCCAGTGTGTTAAAAGTAAAAGTGACGTTTATATTAGACCTACATAAATTTGCCTTAGGTTCAAATGTTTTAATTATTTGGTAGATAAACTCTTGGTTGGGGAGTTTCCATATTTTTGAGCCTTTATTTGAATGGCAATTTTCCTTAGGTTAATTCAAACACATGGAATATCAAATGCACACAGTTTGTTTTGTGTATTGCCTGTGCTTTGTTGCAGCTGTCCAAGACTTTTAAACACTGGCTAATATTTGCACTGGCTTGTATATATGCACAGTACATATTTTGTGTTGTAAGCACATTTAAATTTGAATAATGGGGCTGTGTACTTGCCTATTTGTACCTTCGTACTTTGTGCATAATAACTATCGAGTTTGATTTATCCAGTCTATTTGTAGTTGCAAGGGTCGAATCTCTGCTGCTAGCTCCATCTCTCAACTTGCCATTTGCTAGATTCATTACCTCCTAGCCTCTTGAGCCTTATCATACCTGCTCTTGCAACTGTGTATGGAGCCTGCCTCCACCACTTTAAGATCATTCAACTTCCCAACCACTTCAAGACCAAAGAAATGGTTTGTGATGTGACTTTTCTGTGACTTGTCTGTCTCCAAGTACCTGTTTCATGCTTCTCAAACAGCCAATCAGTCGACCTTAATAGTTTCCCTGAACATTTTCCATGTTATTTCTCCCTTGCTTCTTCTGTCCTCTATCATTATATTCACCTCCATTAACCTTTCCTCATAGCTAATACCTGTGAAAATTTGTCTGGACTGCCTTCATGTGAGTTGTCTACCCTAGCAAACTCTGTTGACACCGAGCTCTGAGGTCGGTACCTCAGCCTCACAAGCGGCTTATAGGACAGATTTCCATAAATGACTGATGTTGCAAGAAATCTCGCCCGCATGCACGAATAAAGGACTAACTTACTTGGTGTTGGAGTATGTATCCCGATCTTCAACCTCCCTAAGCTTTAGCCCCTCTGGACTTCCCCTCAGAACCATGTGCAACTGGGAGCTTTAATTCCTGCAATATTCAGTCAGTATTAGTGACCTGCCTGCACCTCAGAAATTCCTGTTTCCAAGGGGGTGTGTATCCCCTAGTATAACTATGCAGAAAGTGACACTAGCTTTTAAGCCTAACGAGGAGACGCCGGTACGTACTGGTCATTGGTTGCCCAGCTGCACAAAGGCCCACAGTTCAACTCACTCACAAATTCCCCCAGAAACTGGCCAGAATACAGTGGACCCCCACCTTACAAACGCATCGCCTTACGTTAAATCCGCCGTACGAAGCATTTGAACGCAAAAATTTTGCCTCGCCTTGTGTGATTCGTCTGGGACACGTCCCACATGTGGCCTCAGCATTAGTGTTTACAAGCCAGCCAGTGCAGTTGCATCTATGCATACATTCGGTACATTTCACATTATCCCAGTGTTATTAGTGCTTGTAACTGCAAAATAAGTCACCATGAACCTCGAGAAATCTTCTAGTGCCATCTGTGTGGTAAAAGGGGCGAGAATTAGTATGGAATTGAAAAGAGATATTAAGGAAATGTGTGCAAAGTGGGTTGAACTGCAAACCTTTATGGATGAAAATTACCCTGACACAGCTGCTGCAAGCCATGTTGGCAACCTGTACAATGACAATGTTATGGCCCATTTTAGAAAAATCTTCAAGGAACGGGAGGTACAGAGCTCTATGGACAGATTTGTTGTGCGACAGAGGTTCAGTGACTCTCAAGCTGGTCCTAGTGGCATTAAAAGAAGAAGGGAAGTAACCCCAGAAAAGGACTTTCTACCTCAGGTCCTAATGGAAGGGGATTTCCCTTCTAAGCAATAACTTCCACACACTCCCCTCTTCCCATCCCATCATTAATCACCAGATCTTCAATAAAGGTAAGTGTCATGTATTCCATTCTTAGTAGAGTAGTAATTGTGCATGTATTCTTCAGTTTGTGTATTAAAATTAATATTTCATGTGGTAAAAAAAATTTTTTTTTCATACTTTGGGGTGTCTTGCATGGATTAATTTGATTTCCATTACGTATTTCTTATGGGGAAAATTAATTTGCCTTACGATAATTTCGGCTTACGATGAGCTCTCAGGAACAGATTAATATCGTAAGACGGGGGTCCACTGTACTGAGAAAGAAAGGGAGGTCTTGTCTTACTGTATGGGACTGACGGAGGAGGTCATCTACGGTACTTCGAGGTGCCTCCACCATAATTCCCCAGGGCCTAGTATGTGTAGACACATGGGGCGCCGCTCTGATGTTCATGGCGATGTCCTCGTTCCGCATTCTCGGCAAAGGAGGAGGCACATCGGTCTCAAAACCCCGTGCCTCGGCATTCAAACTTGGGCTGCCAGTTCTCCCTGGCTAATATAACCTAGTGTTTGCCTACATTACAGGCCTATTACTACCTACATTAAGGTCTTAGGTTGACATTATTATTATCTACAGTTGCCTCAATAGTCCTAATATTAGTTCACTAACAGTATAAACTACCTACCTCTTCCTCGAAGGGTAAATCTATCAATTAAAATGTACCTTCCAACCACCTTCGCCAACCTGGGTGTATGTATGTGTTTTGGGGTGGATGTAAGGGCCAGCAGAACTCAGACGGCCTTTCCGTGGAATATTATTATTATAATAAAAAAGAAGCGCTAAGCCACAAGGACTATACAGCGCTGCAGGGCAGGAAGGAAGCGAGGGCATCAGGTGGCAAAAGGGAGATGGATGAGTAATAGGTTACGGATAACAGCGGGGCAGTGGATGGTGAAAGGGTAAAGGGCAGCAAGAGACTGAACTAGAAAGGGCTGAGGGGAGTGCGAAAAGTATCATCAGAGTTTGTGGAGTAAATCAGTCGTTGTCAAGAAGTCAATGAGAGAGTCAGGATTAAAAGGGAGGGTCCATCAGCAAGAAGGGAAGGTAAAGAGAGGGGTAGTAGAACGAAGACGACGTTGGAGGTAAATTCTGCGTGCTCGTTGATAGAGAGGGCAGTCTAACAGAATGTGGCTAATCGATACTGGAACTTGACACTGCTCACAGAGAGGAACAGGGTGCCTCTCCATGAGATACCCATGAGTAAGACGAGTGTGACCAATGCGAAGGCGGGAGAGAGTAGTCTCCCAACCCTCGCACTGATGACAAGAAGACGGCCAGTAACCTATGCTCGGTTTAATAGAATGAAATTTGTTACCGAGCAGAGTTGACCAACGTTGTTGCCAACGGGTGCGAAGGTGGGTAGCTATTGCAGCAAAATAGTCCAGAAATGGAACACCTCGATAGGAAATTGGTAGGTCATGTACTGCTGACCACGCAGCAGTGTCTGCCTGTTCATTGCCTTGTACGTCGACATGACCAGGGACCCAACAAAAAACAATATCTTTGTTTGGTAGAGATACGGCGTAGCCAAAGTTGGATACGGAGAACTAGGGGATGAGATGTATCAAATTTTCGTATAGCTGTAGACACTAAGGGAGTCTGAGACTACTACAAATGATGACACAGGCATAGATGCGATACGAATAAGTGCTGCAGAATGGCATACAGTTCAGCAGTAAAATGCTAGCTGAAGATAGTAAATATCCCCGCACGACGCTGTCCCGGAAACACTGCTGCGAATCCGACGCCGTCTGAAGACTTAGGGGCCATCTGTGTACACAGCGGTGGCATGAGAATGGGAGTGGAAGTGATCAAGAAAAAGAGAGCGGGAAGCCACCGTAGGCAGTTGAGCTTTCGAGCAAGGGAGTGAGAAAGAACAGACCCGAACAGCTGGGAAATTCCCAGGGGGTAGGGAAAAGTGAGATGCTACATGAACATATAAAGGTGGTAACTGAAGGGAAGACAAGAGTGAATGTAGGCGAAGAGAAAAGGGACGGAGCAAACAGGGGCGGCGAACGAATAAAGAATGTCTACTAATATCGGTGACCATTCTATAAATGGAAGGATTGTGTAGATCGTGAGAGCGTACATAGTAGCGAAGGCAATGGGCATCACGGCGATCAGACAAGGATGGAACATTCGCTTCTGTATAGAGACTCTCAACAGGGGCAGAGCGAAAAGTACCAAGGCACAAACGTAATCCTTGGTGATGGATAGAGTTAAGGCTAGAGAGAGTAGCAGGAGAGGCCGCGGAATAATATAGGGGCCTTCTACCTATCTGCCCTGTGGAATAGGGAAAAAAGT
>NC_069414.1:35467920-35484216 GCF_026875155.1 Cherax quadricarinatus | reverse complement strand
GAAGGAGCGATATGAGTTGCCATTCCTAGAGTGTGTGTGCACATGTTTACCTCGTTGTTTCTGTCCCGAGGATAGTGAAGTTTTTATGGAGTCACGACTTCTAAACCGGGACAAACCAACGGATACCTCGTCCTGTTGGAATAAGAACCGTTTCGGCATAG
The DNA here is from genome assembly GCF_026875155.1 of Cherax quadricarinatus. Classification (NCBI taxonomy): domain Eukaryota; kingdom Metazoa; phylum Arthropoda; class Malacostraca; order Decapoda; family Parastacidae; genus Cherax; species Cherax quadricarinatus. The sequence goes on along the minus strand of NC_069414.1, from coordinate 35,484,055 downwards.
CAGGACATCAAAATGAGATGGTGAATGGAGGAAATAAGAAGCATCAATCACCCACAGTTAAGTAACCCTTCTAGTTATAGCAGACTGATACTGGCCAGTTAGGTATGTTGTAATTGGATAGGTTATGGGTGATCCAGCTACATCAAGTGACCACCAGAGAATATCTGGTAAGTGGTGGGATTATGTACAAGTGTTTTCCCTTGATGGATATATCCATGTGTAACCTACCCCCCCCTTCATTCAGTTAAACTAATATAATCTATACAGTCCACAATTAATTAGTAGCGCCGTACTTGTGGATGCTATCCAATTTATACTGGTCTCGGATAGATATGGATAAGATTGTGAGGTCGAAGGGGCCACCTGCAGTGGCCAGAGGTGGTTAAGTTTTCTCACATGTCTACACGGGGTGACTACGGTAAATATATAGTTGTTGTCTCCCAATGAGATTACTCGTATGCATGTGATGCTGAGGCACATACAGGTAACACCCCAAGAAAATGCAGTCTACTTACCCCTCTCTAGTGTCTTCCATTACCTTGTCATAAAACTCCAGTTACATAAGTGTCTCAATCTTCATACTCCAGTAGGTTTGTGACACAGAATTTTCCTTTCATGAATCCGTGCTGGCTGTCGTTTATAAGCTTGTTCCATTCTAGGTGTTCTACCACTCTCCTCCTGATAATCTTCTCCATGACTTTGCTTACTATACACGTCAGTGACACTGGTCTATAGTTTAGTGCCTCGTTTCTATCTCCTTTCTTAAAAATGGGTGGTGTGGAAAATACTGTATATATTTTCCGTAAATACTGTAATTTATAGGTAAATAGATGGCCTATATTGTATTTAATAAAAATTATATTATGGAAAATGGGAAACTGAGCCTGCACCTGTGCAGAAAGACAGTCACCATTTTTGTTTTTGAATTGGGAAGAAATTTTCGTGCTCTAGAGGTTAAAATTGGGCTGACACCTCTCAAATAGGAGGCGAAATTGTTGGATGTGCATTACTGCATAATTTGAGTATCAGGTGACAGGACAGGACAACTCCAGGAACCTCAGATAAGCTGTCTAAATTATGGTTAATTTCTGGGCCAGTACATTCTTCATAAATGTAGGCAAAAGGGGGGGTCTGTACATGACACATTAATCTCAATTAAAATTGGTGATGATATTACGATATTTTTCCTTCTTTATATAAATTGTATATATATAATTCTTTATTAATTAAATATACAGTCCACAAATTTATATATTTTACTTCCACATTCCTGGTGATGTATATTTCATTTAATAATAGGTCAGAGCAACTTGTGGATATGACAGGGTTAGTATCGAAGGGGGACATTTTTGCGACCTAGGTGTCCAAATTCTACTTGTCTACTGATAAATAATAATTATCTTTGTTCATTACTGTTAGGTACATAATGATACATTCTGATAAATGCAATTTTCCACATTTTAATTTGCCCTTGGTTCTTCTTTGAACCGGAGTAATTAGTGAAGGTCATTAATTAAGTTAATTTTACTTATAAATATATGTGAATAAAAGAAGGAGGGATGTTAAGTTCCACCAATTTACTTAATGTGGTAAGTGGATTATAATTATTACAATATTAATTTTAATAAGTCAAGTGTGGCTAAAGATATATTAATGTGTATAAGTGTATGTTAAATTGATAAGCCAAGTGTAACTAATATTAATGTGGTATAATATTAATTTTGGCTATGCCAAATTCTGGGCAAGGATTTATTATTGTACAATATTAAGTTTGATAAGCTAAAGGTTTGTATTAATGAACATTTAAATTTTATATAACTTTCTTACATGTAATTGCTAAGCTTAGTTAGCTAGGCTTATTCCAAGTAATTTGGTACTATTTACCTTTATAAAGTGCATAATGTAGTACATAATCAGTGGTATTTAAATTGAATTTAAATACATTCATCATGGCGGAAAATGAGGAAATTTAATATAGAAAGACAACATATGGAATATAGAGCAAAGAAAGCATCCATTGCAGAAGAATTTGCAACAAGAAATTGTTGCAAGTCTAGAAAGGGTCATGTACCCAAGGCATATAATAAATGTTTTGTAATTAATGATCAAGAAACTGTGAACACTGATGATTTAAAATATTGTATTTAGATGCTTTAGTTAAATTAGATAAGATTCATACAAATTATATTACACAAATATGAAGGAGATTATTAGTAACTGAGTAATGAACTGAGAAAGTAGATTCCCCTTCCCATGATTAATCAGTATTTAAGATTTTGAGGAAAAGATTCTTTCTTGTAAAAGTCAGGCCTCGAAATAAATTAAAATGTGTAAACCAGCCAGTTGGTCAGTCTGCTCCAACAAATATGTCTTTGCCAAAACTACTCCCAGAATGTGTTCCCTGTGTTTTTAATCCTGGAGAAAAATTGGTGAGGAAATTTTGGTCAATTTAAAAAGCAGCCTGTGCATGAATTAAGGAGTGATCTAGCCTGTTTAACTAAATTATCTTACCTCAAAGGACAGGTAAGAGGAGATGCCACATACTCCTACAACCTTTCCCAATGTAAATGACTCTTACCAAGGAAGCAGTTGACTTGATTGAAGGTCTCTTATGGTAATATAGAAACAAAGTAGGGTTGGGATCTAGTGAATAGCATTGTTAATTAAAATCCCAAATCACACTTTACAAAGTTTTACAAGCAGTTAAAGTTAAACTGGAGAGCACTCTCAAAACTTTAAGTAATAAATATCATCTGAAGGAATCTAGACTGGTTATTGAGTGCCATTTACAGAATAAATTAAGCTGTAAAACACTGAATGGCTCTCAATTAATATCACAAGGTTATTTGGTCTGGAGGAAATAAGACTAGGTCACAAGAAATTAATTGTTCAGTTTTGCAGACCAGCCAACTAACTCATTTTAAAGATGCAAAGACGCATAATAACTCTGAGGTATATGTCAAGTTCACCCAGGAAAAAATTATCCCAAAGTAAGAATCAAACTTCATTTCCTAAAAAATAGTTCTAATAGTGCATCTCAAAGTAGCAAGAATCATAAATAATGATTCTCCCACAAGTAGAGAAGAATATTTACCCTCCTAAGATAGCCCAGTTAATAAGAACCCCAGTCAGAGAAAAGAGAGATTGTCCCCTTTCTGCCAGGGCAACTCATTTTATCTAGAGAAATGCCATGCACACAATTCATGGAATATAAAGTTGAAAGATTGGAAGGAACTTGACAGATGTATCAGGTGTTTGGGGTAATCACAATGTAAAGGATTGTTATGCCAAAGAAACTCTGGTTAATCAATGTCACAAAGGAAGACAACCATATAGTCATGTGTAAAAGGGTCTATAAGTTAATGTTGATAATAATGATAATGTTGAATTCCTTACACAACAGTAGCTAAATTTAAAACTTGCTGCTAATGTTATAAGATGGTTTTAACTGAAGTAGCCTTACCTGTGTTACAGGTAAAAATTGATGATAAAAGACTTAATAAAAAAAGTAACTGCATATAGACCAGGTATTCCCAGCGTACTTTCCTAAACGTAAATGTCTTGATGGTATGAAAGTACAGATGGGAGATCCTAAACATTAAAATTATCTGGTTTTCTTCTCGGATAAAAGGGCTCTCAATTGTATGACACAGTTTATGTAACTGTCAGGTTGGCAATGAGAAAAAAACGTGTTAATGCAGTAATTGTAATAACTTTCCAGAGAAAATATCTACAGTAGGGCTTAGTAAAGCACAGAAAGACTCTCACATAATGTAAAATTGAGCACCTTCTGGTGTAAGTGATGATTCTGTAGGCCCAATAAATATTTTTGATAGTGACTATTATGCCTCCTTTGTAAAGTAGGTAAAGAAATGTGTGTCACCCTTTTGACGACTGCAGGAGGCCATGTAATTATTGGTAGGAGTCCCGTAGATAATTTCATGACTAGAGGAAACTACAATACCAGAACTGTGTGGTCTTACTCATGAAATCGTAACCCAGTATACTTCTCCATAGAGGATGGTGTTGAGCCCGAGGCATAAATTTGGGAATTAGACAGCATGGAATAAATGTAAATGAAAGAAGTCCAGACCGATTCTTTTACCTGGAGCAATACCTGAGAGATGTAAAATTGGAATCTGGACAATACTGGGTACGGCTTCCGTGGAGACTGAACCATCCAGAATGCCCACTAATTACAGAATGGCAATATGGGACAATTAAAAGCTCAGCTCCGCGAACGAGTAAAAAAAGACACACCAGAATGTTAAACTGCCTATAATGACATAATTGGGCTGAGATGTTTTCTTAATCAATTTATAGAAGAGGTACTTCCTAAGCAAGCAACAATTTATGGTCACTATTTGCCACATCACAGAGTGAAGAAAGGATTCTAAGACAACTCCTTTGAGTACGTGTTTTAATTGTAGTGCCCAGACGTAACAAAAATGTACCATAGTTTAAATGACTGATGACAGTCCGTCGTTGACAAAAATTACGGAGTTATCTTATTAAATTTCAGAGTGAAGTCATTATGCCTTAAAGGCTGCCATAAGTAAAGCTTTCCTAAGAGTGGGTTTAACAAGAGGCGACCGGGATTGTACCCGCATCTTATGGCCTGAGAATCCTATTGACCCACTTAAAGCCCCTGAAAACCTTTTTGCTTTAGAAGCTATTTATTTGTGGTTACATCCAGTCCGTTCCTACTTCAAGTGACGATAAATGCACACCCTTAAACGTATGGAAGTCCATTGAGTAAAGTAATGAGCCAACAATTTTATGTGGACAATTTTCCTGGGTGTGACGTCAACTGAAGAGGAACAGTTAATGACTTATGGAAGAGTCTAAAAAATAATCCTCTTCAAGGGGCTCCTTGGCGTGGTGAAGAGCACTTGGTTCTGAGAATTAGACCTATCGGTCTTCTTCCTCGACCGAACCCTAATTACCCACCCCAATCTCCCTCCCCTATCCCATCCTCCCCATCCTCCCCTTTTTTTTCCTTTCCTCCTACCTACCTCCCCATCCCTCCCTTTTTGCCCTTCTCTTTTTGTCCTTTGGGATTCTCCCACAGGCGCGCTAGTTCCTAGGTAGGAGAAGGAAAACTGGGGTCCATCCCATTCCGTTGAGGTTCTTAGCGGTGGCTTTAGTTTGCCGTGGAATCTGGATCGCCTGGGGATGTCCGATCCCTCTCCGGTATCCCGGAGTAGCTTTGGGTGTCTTTCGGGCGACGAGTGTATCTCTGGAAGCCCTTTCGGATTCCGGGGGTGGTGGCCGAAGGGGGTATGCTTTGGGGGCGGATACCCGGCCGCCCTCTCTTTGTCCACCGAGGTAGTCGGCAGATGTGGGGGTTGTATCCCGGATTGTTAGTTTACTAGCATGATGGGTAGGGTATGGAACGGGTTCCATGCTGCATCTGCGTACTTGCGGTGCTGAGGTCCTCTTGGGCGTGGAGGGAGTTTTTCTGGCCCTTTTATTCCTCCTAGGACCTACCCCTCCCTGGTCCCCCTTTTTTTTTTCTTTTTTTTATTTTTTATTTTCTTTTTTCTTTTTTTTTCTTAAAACAAAAAGAAAGAAGAAAACCTAACCATGGCAGCCCTAGTCCATAAACCTGGTACCCCGGGCCCTTCTTGATACCGCACCCCGTTCTGACCCGCCTCGTCTTTGGACCACTCTTCAGACATTCCCCCATGCCTCTGTTACCTATTGCCGGTGCTGTTTCCTCACCTGCTTCAAGTACTGAGGCCTCGATTTGACTCCTTCGATTTATCGGACCTTCGCTCTCCTCTGACTATGCTTCCGGCCTCCCCCTCTACGGTGCGGCAATTTTCAAATCGCCGACCCATTCCAGGTCAGCCCAACTCTGGTCCCACGCTAAACCCCAAGACAATTACCTGCTGATGATACTTCTCCCCCTTTCTCGTTCTTCTCAGAAACGATCGACACGTCCTTCACTACCTTTCCACGCTCGTTTCAGACTGAACAGTGGACTAAATTCTTCACTTTACGACCAATTTCCCTCTATCCCTATCTTTTGACCATAGTATTGGCAAGGCACTCCTAGCCATTTTTGGTAAAGATATTTCTTTTCATGCTTTAAGAGCGGTACGCGCTCATTACCATACAGAATGCTCCCCAGGCTCATGAGCTCTCTCGTTTTTCCATATCGATATGTTCCTGTCACTTTTGAAAAAACATCATTCCCTCAATTCTTGTAGTGGTACCGTCATTCTGCCCATACCATAGTTCAACAAAATTTCCAGACATGTGGCATGACATTCTGGGAAACAGCTGGAACTCCAAGATCTCCCAACCCTCAAGGTAGACACTTCGTTCTTCCTCCCCGTGGGCGGAGACGATACTAGCAATGTGGCTCGTTTAACTTTTGACAGCGAAAAACTCCCATCCTCAGTTTATATAGCAGGACATCGGTTACAAGTTCGAAAGGTGATCCCCCCCACACCACAACAGTGTAGAAATTGCTGGCGATTTGGCCATCCAGCGAAATAATTTGCAGATTTTATCGCGAATGCCAATCTGTGGTGCCAATGACCATTTTTAATACGTCTTGCAATCGATCTCCTCTTGCCTTAACTGTCATGAGGCTCACCCTTCGTACTCTCGCCCATGTCAGGTCTATTTAAACGAGCGGGAAATCCGTTACCTCAAAGAGACAGAAGGTCTCCCTTATGCCATGGCAGTTTCTCATCTCCCCCTCCAAGGGAGACTCCACGTGTTTCTTATTCCCCTGTTTCAAAACGTCCCCCCACTTCTAGTATCCATCTTCTACACCCACCTGTGGTTACCTCTCCATAATCACTCCTGTATTAATCCTTTTGCTGTCCCCGGCTCAGACGTCCCTACTTCAACGCCTCAGTCTAATCTCGCTTCTTCGAGTTCTCTCTCACAAGCCTCAGTATCGACGAGACCTCGTACGACCCTCCTCCAATCGTCCTCTACTTCTCAAAAGTCAAAAAAGGTCCGGTTAACACCTCCTCCCATCTTCCACCCCCTCTTTTACCCTCCCTGTCTCTGTCCCTAGTTCTCCCCTTCACTGGCTCAGTTACAAGTGCAGAGGTTCACCCTCCTCCCCGTAATGTACCCTTCCTCCCCTGTTCCTCCCAAGTTTCTTCCTCTTCTGCCACCCCCAGGTTCCTGCCTCTTCTGCCCCCTGCCACGCTTTCCCCAGTTCCCTCCCCCCTTTTCGTCCCCCCCTTCCCTTTGGGTACAGCAATACATTTCCAATCTTTACTCCCCCCCCCTACCATTCCAATGTTGTTCCCTTTAGGACATTCTGAATTCCAAAAACACTTAAAAGAATCCTAAAAATTTATTGCGAGCCCAAAACCATCAATGGAACTGTTCTCCTTTTTTCTTCTCCTTGCCCCATCTGCGCAATCCTTTTCCGGCCCTTCCTTGTGTTTGAACATTTTCCACTGCCTCCGCATGGGGTTTTTTTTTAAAACCTTCTAGCCCGTGGGAAACCCTTCCGCGGATTTCAAGTTCTTTTCATTGCCAATAGGCCTATTTACAGTGGAATATCCGGCCTCGGGGGTTCGGGGGAGTTCAGATGTTATCTCCCATTTTTCCCCCGTTGGGTTTGTTACAGGAACCAAATTAAACCTCTGCTGTTATTTTCCATCTCAGGTTTAATTTATTGTATTCTTCAGACCCTTTTCCTGATGGGACCTTTAATGAAGTCCCCTTCTTTCCGCACTGATTTCCGTCCATCAGTTTTTTGTTCTTTCGCTGATTACCAGCAGCCCGTACCCCTTACATAGGTGGTTACGCTCTGTTTTTATATCTCTCCCCTTTCGGGCTTTCTTTTCCGGATTTTCCCTTCCCTTGTTTCGTTTTACCCCCCATGATTTGTTTTTGGGTGTTTTTAATGCCCATTTCCTTGGGGGGGGGGTCTCACTGGTTCCTGGAATTCAGTGGGGGCTTTTTTCCCACCCACCCCCCCTTTTTTTTAAATCAGGTACCCCCCAATTTGACCCTCGGACTCTACTTCTCTTGATCGATCTCTCAGTTTGCTTTCCCCCTTTTCGCATTAGACTTCATTTGGTTGTTCCCCCGGACTTCTGACGTAAATTTTTCCCCAATATTTTACTTCCTTCATATTCGCCCCTCTTCGACCCACGCTGGGAATTTAATCGGGCAAATTTGGGAACCTTTTCCACCCTAATGTTTTTAAAAGGTTCCTTTTCGTCCTCCATCGAGAGCTTTTTTCCCTCTTTGTCCTCGTTTTCCCGCCGTTCTCATTTATACCCAAATTGGGGGGCATTTTTAGAAAGGTGCCCTTTGGGGGGTCCCTGCTTGTGCTCGTGCGTACGTTTTAAAAGGCGCATGGGGCAGGTACCGTACAATAAACCACGAGGACTCCTTGTTTTAAAAAAGAAAGGGCGATCCTCGCCCTGCATCCGTGCGCTAAAAAGCATTGTGGGGATTATGTCTCCCCCCTACCCCGTTCTCTATGAGTGAAGTCTGGAAAAAAAGTACGAAAATGAGTGGTAAATATTTTTCCTGACCGGCCCTGTTTTGCGGGTTGCCGGTGTTGATTGCAACCATATGTTGCCCAAGAAATTGGCAAAAATTTGGTCCTATTTTCAGGGGCTCCATCTATCCCTCATTTTTTTCCTCAAAGTTGCAGAGGTTAGCACCCTTGGACTTTTCTTCTTCAGAGAAGAACAGTATAATGTGCCTTTTACACTTCAAGAACTGGAGGCAACACTCTCAGCTTGTCGATCATCGGCAGCTGGGCCCGACGACATTCATATTCGTATGCTACAACATTTACATCAGTCAGCCCTTGCAGTCCTATTACGCCTTTACAATCTTATTTGGTCACAAGGAGTTCTTCCACAGCTGTGGAAATCGCCAATGTTCTCCCTTTCCGCAAACCAGGCACTACGGGACATGAAACCTCCCACTATCGTCCCATTGCTCTTACCAGTGCAGTTTGCAAAGTAATGGAACGCCTAGTAAATAGACGTTTAGTGTGGTATTTAGAGACACACAACAGTCTCTCCACTCGTCAATATGGCTTTCGTAAGGGACGTTCTACCATAGACCCCTTACTACGCTTGGATACGTATGTTCGTAATGCCTTTGCGAATAACCACTCAGTTATTCCCATATTTTTTTGACCTTGAGAAGGCATATGACACAACTTGGAGGTATAATATTTTAGCCCAAGCCCACTCCTTAGGCCTTCGAGGCAATCTACCATCCTTCCTTAAGAACTTTTTAACTGACAGGCATTTCCGTGTTCGGGTTAATAATGTGCTCTCCCGGACTTTATCCAAGCTGAAGGTGTCCCCCAGGGATGTGTTTGAGCACAACACTTTTTCTCATTGCTATTAATGATTTGGCCTCTAGTCTTCCATCAAATATTTGGTCATCACTCTATGTTGATGACTTCGCTATTGCCTGTGCAGGCGCTGACTGTCACCTCTTACAGTTTCTCTCCAACATGCAGTCGACCGTGTTTCCAATTGGGCCACCACACGTGGGTTTAAATTTTCCAGCACTAAAACCACCAAATCACTTTCACTAGACGCTCTGTCATCTCCGATCATCCTTTGTACCTCTATGGCTCCCGTATCCTGAACATGATACAGTCAAGTTTCTGGGCCTCCTCTTTGATCGTAGGTTATCCTGGAAACCTCACATTACCTCTCTGAAGGCAACTTGTCACAGCCGGCTGAACCTTCTTAAAAACACTTGCTCATCTTTCGTGGGGAGCTGATCGTCGAACCCTCCTTCGCCTACATTCCACCCTTATTTTATCGAAACTTGATTATGGTGACCAGATCTATTCAGCGGCATCTCCTGCTACTCTCTCTAGCCTTAACCCCATTCATCACCAAGGATTACGTTTATGCCTTGGTGCTTTCCGCTCTTCCCCTGTCGAGAGCCTCTATGCAGAAGCGAACGTTCATTCCTTATCTGATCACCGTTTATGCCCATTGCCTGCGCTACTATGTAGGCTTCATGATCTCCGCAAACCTTCCATTTATAGAATGGTCACTGATATTAGTAGACATTCTTTATTTGTTCGCCGCCCCTGTTTACTCCTTCCCTTCTCTCTTCCCCTTTCTTTTTCGCCTTGCTTCTTTTCAACTCCCCCTTTTCCCTATGTACAGTAGCGCTACTTTCCCTCCCCCCGGGGGAATTTTCCAGCTTTTTCGAGTCTGTTCTTTTTTTCCCCCCCTTGCTCAAAACCCCCAACTGTCTAGGGGCCGCTTCCCACTCTCGTTTTTTTGGGACCACTTTCACTTTTTTTTCTCATCCCCTTTGCGGGGGGGTGTACACAGATGGCTCTAAGTTTTCCCTGACGGCGTAGGTTTCCCGCAGCAGTGTTTCCCGGGCAGGTCCCTACAAGGGCTTTTAAATATCTTCGGCTAGTAATTTTTCTGCTAAAATTTTTATGCCATCCTTACAGCACTTATCCTATTTCACCCAGGGGCCTTTGGGACATTTGTTGGGTTTTCCCCAACTCCCTTTTGTGGGTTTACAGGCTATACAAAAAATTTTGGGTACACCCACCCCTTTTCCTCCGTATCCAAAATTTTGGGTTAAAGCCGCATCTTTACCAAGGGATAAAGAATTGTTTTTTGTTGGGGCCCCCGGGGCATGTTGACGTACCCGGGGAATGAACCGGGAGACACTGCCGCGTCAGCAGTAAAATGACCGACCATTTTTTTTATAGAGGGTTTTCCCTTTACGACTATTTTGCTGCAATATCTTCCCACCTTTACACCCGTTGGCAACAACATTGGTCTTTCTAAAGGGGCCGGGAACAAACTTCAGTCTAAATTTAAAACCCGGGTTTTTGGGGGGCTGGCCTCTTTTTATCACCATGGGCGAGGGTTGGGGGACTACCTCTCCCAAAACTTCCATTGGGGCCCTTTCCGTCTTCCCCTGGAATCTCATTGGGGAGGGGGCCCTTTCTCCCCTCTGTGAGAATTGGGGCCCCCCTCCAAATTTCAGTCGCCACATTCTTTGGACTGCCCACTTTTTCCCAAAGGCACGCAGAATTTACCTCTGTCGCGTCTTCGCTCCGCTGCTCTCTCTTTACCTTCCCTTTTCGCGGTGGACCCAAACCCTTTTATCCCGGGCTCCCCTCAGGGGCCCTTTTTTACAACGACTGACTTCTTCCCAAATTCTGATACCTTCCGCCCTTTTTTTCTTTTAATCCCCTTGCTAACCCCCAAACCCCCCTACAACCCCTGCCCCCCCTGTTTTCCCGTAACCTGCTGATCATCCCCCCTCCCTTCTGCCCTCCAATTCCCTTGCTTCCTTCCCTACCCTGCAGCGCTGTATAGCCCTTGTGGCTTAGCGCTTCTTTTGATTATAATAATAATAATAAAATAATGCAAAGTGCAAATATGCCTCTGAGGGAATGGAATAGTAATTCGTCAAAATTAAAGGACAAAATAAGAAGATTTCCCTGGAATGAAGTCCCAAAAAAGTAGTAATTATTGGATTAACTTGGGGTACTGAGAGAGATTTGTTTTAATGTTAAAACCTAACAATTACAGTATGCCCAATAAATTAACTAAGAGAGTTTTGCTTGCTGAAGTTTCAAATGTTTTGATCCACTAAGTTTAGTGTCACCCCCTTACTATAAGAGGGAAATATTAATACAGGAAGCATGGAAAATTAAATGTGCTTGGATGAAAATTGTACGCTGAGGAATTCATCAAATAGGTGGGATGAATTAATTGGTGATTATGAGATAATTCCCAATGTTGGAGTTCCCACGCCAGGTGCCAAGTCCAAAATGGGAAAAATGTACTCCACATTTTTTGTGATGCTTCAAAATTTGGTCCATATGGAGCAGGTTGCTTACCTTCAATGTAATAGTGTTATTTCTCTTGTTATTGGTCTAAGGCTAATGTGATGTAAAGTTCCAGGCTTGGGCTTTGTGAGGTCCTGGGGAGACCTAATTTAACCAATATATGGTCCCACAATTGCATCTTGCCTTGGCAAACGTCTGTACCACGCCCACGTCTGAGGTCTTTTTGTTTCTTGACGGCAATCAACCTAGGCTTCAGGTCGTACACGTGTGTGAAGGGTGCTTGGACCACCATAAAAGCCCAAGGAAGAGCATGATCAAGAGAGATTCGTGCGGAGCACTGGCTAGGTGCAGAGCTCCGACAAGACATCGAGAGGAGCTGCTGCTGGGGTGCAGGGCTCGAAGAAAGCTCTGAAGTCTCTGGAGGAACTGTTGGAGGAACTGGGGCAGAGTACTGGCTTGGTGCTGTACTTGTGGCTGTGTAGGTATTCTTGGGACCTGTGGGCTTTAGTTCCTGTGATGAACCTTCCTCTGAAACTATAATAGTAAGTTATATTCTGTTTTCGCCAAGCTAATTGTATTCCCTGTCTCACTGCTTATGTGTACCACCCCCATTTTATCTAAACCTCAATAATGTACTCCTGTTTCTCCAATATTATTATTGTACATGACTTTAATAATAAACTGTGTTTGAGGTAAGATATAATATTCACTGTCCCCCTTATTTATTCTTATTTCCATTTATTATGTTTTAGTTAAAGTAGTGAGAGTGTGAGTAGTGTGGAGTGGTGGGGTAGAGTAAAATTAGAGGTGAAAGGTGTAGTCACTGAAACCAGGACCTCACATTACTACCTCCGCTAATTCAATCTCTCCTACCACCTCCCTGCCTGTCCCCCTACCTGCTGACTTCCCACCGATTTCCGTTCCCCCATATGGCCCCTAATCATTACCCCCCCCTACATGACAAAAGTGTCCTCCAATTAAATCACGTACCTTGCCTTAGTTGGAATAAACAGCATTTATGTTAGGGTGTCAAATTAGCTAATTATATAAGAAATAAGTTGTCAGGAGATAAACATTAGCGACACTGTGATTTGTTCTGATATGAGGCTCCTTTACAATGGATTCGTAATGGAAACAGTAAAAATTGTGTACGTAAAAAACAAGTCACTGTAATTAATCAGATGCAAGAGAATAAATAGTTTTTGGGTCAGCATATTTAACTATTTTAATCAATACCTGGTGAGGAGAATCCAGCTGCTTTCTTGTCTCGAGGTTTACCTTATCTAAATTGTAAATGCTGTATCATGGTTATAAAGAAATCTCGAGTTGGTTGTAAATAAGCTAATTGGCCTTACAAAAGCATATATTCTCCTGTTGAAATTACTGTGACCACCGCTCCAATAGTTTTGTTCCTCCCTTACCATTGATATGAATAGGTATTCTTCCTTTACCCAAACTAATCAATGTAACTAATTGGTGTTTGAAATTTCTAAACAAGATGAATATATCATTAAGTTTTCATATCCTGTTGAATATTGGATAAAGAGGGTAACAGGAAGGAAATCTATGGAAATTAAATTATATAGTCGATGATGGATAGGAAAATTTGTGAAAGGTTCTATAATAGAGAAATGGGGCTGTATTTAGAGAACAATGTAATTAGGTGCAGAGGTAGGTTTACAATGCTGAATTGGGTGCTTATGCTAAACACCCTATCTTTCTGCCCAAAACTCATCATCTAACAAATTTTAATTGTTCTAAATGCCCATAAAAATGTAATGCATAGTGGGGTACAAGATACCTTAAACTGTATTAGGGAAACTTTCTGGATTCCACAAGGATGGCAAAGTGTAAAAAGGGTGATTAAATCTTGTGTAATATGTCGCCGTGTGGATGCCAGATCCTATATGTACCCAGGTCCTCCACCATTGCCGAAGGAGCGTGTACAATTAGTGAAACCATTTGATGTAACAGGTGTAGACTATAGTGGTTCAATAATTTTAACAAGTATTTCAGATGGTGTTCCACTGAAAGTGTATGTTTGTTTGTTCACCTGTACTGCTACTAGGGCAGTTCATTTAGAAGTGGCACAGGACTTGTTTGCAGAACAGTTTATACAGCTGTTTCGAAAATTTGCAGCTAGGAGATCCTGTCCGAGATTGATGATTTCGGATAATGCCACAAATTTTGTAGCAGGTGCTCAACATTTGATAGAATTAAATAATAGTAACGATGTTCAATCTCTGTTAACCCAGCGAGGGTGTACCTGGAAGTTTATTACTCCTAGAGCCCCTTGACAGGGGGGGGCTGTACGAAAGACTGATAGACACAGTGAAGAGGCGTCTCTAAAGTACTACACCAGAAGAGAATTAATTTGGAAGAATTCTGTGCAGTGTTAGTGGAGGCAGAAAATCATATAAATAATAGGCCTCTCTCGTACATGAGTGATACACCTGATACAGATGTATTAACACCTTCTCACCTAATATGTGGGAAGAAAATTGGAAGCTGCCCTGTCTATAGAGATAATCCGGAAGAAAGTGATGAAGATTACAATGATGCGGCAGTGATGTGTAATAAATTTAAAATGTTAAATAAAGTAATTGATCATTGGTCTAATGTGTGGCGTAAGGAATATCTTCTTACACTGTGAACACTTTTATGGTGCGACAGAGGCAGTAAATCGACAGACCATTCAACCAGGTGACATTGTGTTAATTGACACTGAACAACATCAAACACTGTGGCCTCTGGGCGAAGTATTGACGTAGTACCCAGATGCACAAGGTGTTGTCAGGAATGTCAAAGTGTTGTGTCGTGGCCAGGAAAGTTTACGCACAATTAATAAATTGATTCCCTTGGAATTAAGTGTTCAATCAAACGTAAATGAAAATCTGAGGGAAAGTGACACGAGTGATATGGAAGATAACGCAGACCAAGTGATGCCGGATGATGAAATAGTAGTAAGACCTACTAAGAGAACAGCCACTCAAGCCAGAACCGGCTGGAATCGTCTCCTAAAGGAAGGAGTAATTTGAGTCGTTTAGCAACGAACTCCGGCCGGCCACAGTGTGGAAAATACTGTATATATTTTCCAGAAATACAGTAGTTATATGTAAATAGATGGCCATACTGTATTTAAAATAATTATATTATGGAAAATGGGAAACTGGACCTGCGCCTGTGCAGACAGGAGGAGTCGCCATTGTTAATTTGAAATGGATACAACGTTAGTGCAATGGGAAGGAATTTTCGTGCTCTAGAGGTTAAAATTGGGCTGACACCTCTCAAATAGGAGGCGAAATTGTTGGATGTGCATTCCTGCATAATTTGAGAATCAGGCAACAGGACAGGACAACTCCAGGAACCTCAGATAAGCTGTCTAAATTATGTTTAATTTCTGGCCAGTAAATTCTTCATAAATGTAGGCAAAAGGGGGGGTCCTGTACATGACACATTAATCTCCAATTAAATTGGTGAGTGATATTAAGATATTTTCCTTCTGTTATATAAATGTGTATATATATAATTCTTTATTAATTTAATATACAGTCCACAAATTTATATATTTACCAGCATTCCTGGTGATGTATATTTCATTTAATTAATAGTCCAGAGCAACTTGTGGATATGACAGTGGTAGGTATCGAAGGGGACATTTTTGCGACCTAGGTGTCCCAAATTCCTATTTGTCTAACTGATAAATAATAATCTGTGTATATTTACTGTTGTGTACATAATGATACATTCAGATAAATGCAATTTTCCACAGCCAGTATTATTTTCATAAATTTAGTTAGTGAGGTTTTCTGAGTATGATACACATTAATCTCCAGTCAAATTGGTGAGTAATATTAAGATATTCTCCTTCTGTTATTGTATGTGTATATATATAATCGTTTATTAATTTTAATATACAGTCCACAAATTAATATATTTACCAGCATTCCTGGTGATGCATATTTTATTTGTAATTAATAGGTCCAGAGCAACTTGTGGATAAGACATTTGTAGGTATCGAAGGGGGACATTTTTTGCGACCTAGGTGTCTCAAATTCCTACTTGTCTAACTGATAAATATTATATAATTATCTTTGTTCATTTACTGTTATGTACATAATGATACATTCAGATAAATGTAATTTTCCACAGATGTATTAATATATGTGCTGAGAGTTTGCTTTAATCCTTGTTTTAGGAATTAAGTATTCTTGACTATTGGTGAAAAGGTTACTTGCAGCCTTAATGACCCTCGTGCAGTCGATAAGTTTTAAACCCCATCAACTAAACTTTATTTTGTCTTCCTTGGAATGCGTTGGTTCTATACAAAAGAAT
>NC_069414.1:35445135-35464920 GCF_026875155.1 Cherax quadricarinatus | reverse complement strand
AAAAAACCCAGTCTATTAAACCGAGTATAGGTTACTGGCCGTCTTCTTATCACCAGTGTCGAGGTTGGGAGACTACTCTCTCCCATCTTCGCATTGGCCATACTCGTCTTACTCATGGATATCTCATGGAGAGGCGTCTTGCTCCTCTCTGTGAGAATTGCCAAGCTCCATTATCAGTCAGCCACATTCTTTTGGGACTGCCCACTTTATCAACGAGCACGCAGAATTTACCTCTGTCGTCGTCTTCGCTCCGCTGCTCTCTCTTTACCTTCCCTTCTCGCTGATGGACCCACCTTTCATCCGGACTCTCTCATTGACTTTTTGACAACGACTGACTTGCTTCACAAATTCTGATACCTTCAGCCCTTTCTACTTCAATCTCTTGCTACCCTCTACCCCCGTACTGTCCCCTGCCCCGCTGTTTTCTGTAACCTGCTGATCATCCCCCCTCCCTTCTGCCATCCAATTCCCTTGCTTCCTTCCCTACCCTGCAGCGCTGTATAGCCCTTGTGGCTTAGCGCTTCTTTTTGATTATAATAATAATAATAAAATAATGCAAAGTGCAAATATGCCTCTGAGGGAATGGAATAGTAATTCGTCAAAATTAAAGGACAAAATAAGTGAAGATTACCCTGGAGATGAAGTCCCAAAATGTAGTAATGTATTGGGATTAACTTGGGATACTGAGAGAGATTTGTTAATGTTAAAACCTAATAATTACAGTATGCCCAATAAATTAACTAAGAGAGTTTTGCTTGCTGAAGTTTCCAAATGTTTTGATCCACTAAGTTTAGTGTCACCCCTTACTATAAGAGGGAAATTATTAATAGAGGAAGCATGGAAACTTAAATGTGCTTGGGATGAAATTGTACCTGAGGAATTCATTAATAGGTGGGATGAATTAATTGGTGATTATGAGAAAATTCCAATGTTGGAGTTCCCACGCCAGGTGGCCAATCCAAATGGGAAAAATGTACTCCACATTTTTTGTGATGCTTCAAAATTGGCATATGGAGCAGTTGCTTACCTTCAATGTAATAGTGTTATTTCTCTTGTTATGTCTAAGGCTAAAGTGTGATGTAGTTCAGCTGGGCTTGTGAGGTCTCTGGGGAGACCTAATTTAACCAATTATATGGTCACACCTTGCCTTGGCAAACGTCTGTAGCCACGCCCACGTCTGAGGTCTTTTGTTCTTGACGGCATCAGACCTAGGCGTCAGGTCGTACACGTGGTTGTGGAGGGTGCTTGGACCACCATAAAAGCCCAAGGAAGAGCATGATCAAGAGAGATTCGTGCGGAGCACTGGCCTAGGTGCAGAGCTCCGAGCAGAGACTTCGAGAGGAGCTGCTGCTGGGGTGCAGGGCTCGAGAGAAAGCTGCTGAAGTCTCTGGAGGAGACTGTTGGAGGAACTGGGCAGAGTACTGGCTTGGTGCAGTACTTGTGCTGTGTAGGTCTTGGGACCTGTGGCTTAGTTCCTGTGATGAACTGTCCTCTGAACTATATTGTAAGTTATATTCTGTTTCGCCAAGCTAATTGTATTCCCTGTCTCACTGTTTATGTGTACCACCCCATTTATCTAAACCTCAATAATGTACTCCTGTTCCCAAATATATTATTGTACAAGGACTTAATAATAAACTGTGTTTGAGTAGAATAGTAATATTCACTGTCCCCCTTATTTATTCTTATTTCCATTTATTTATGTTTAGTTAAAGTAGTGAGAGGGTGAGTAGTGTGGAGTGGTGGGTAGAGTAATGAGAGGTGAAGGTGTAGTCACCAGTGACCTCACATTACGTACCTCCGCTAATCATCTCTCCTACCACCTCGCCTGCCTGTCCCCTACCTGCTGACTCCCTCCGATTTCCCCCATATGCCCCTAATCATTACCCCCCCCCTACATGACAAAAGTGTCTCCAATTAAATCACGTACCTTGCCTTAGTTGGAATTAACAGCCATTGATGTAGGTGTCAAATTAGCTAATTATATAAGAAATAAGTTGCAGGAGATAAATATTAGCGACACTGTGATTTGGTCTGATAATGAGGCATCCTTACAATGGATTCGTAATGGAAACAGTAAAATTGTGTACGTACAAAACAGAGTCACTGAAATTAATCAGATGCAAGAGAAGTATAATAGTTTGGGTCAGCATATGTTAACATTTAATCATATACCTGGTGAGGAGAATCCAGCTGATTTCTTGTCTCGAGGTTTACCTTATGCTAAATTTGTAAATGCTGTATCATGGTTTAAAGGACCGAGTTGGTTGGTAAATAAAGCTAATTGGCCTGTACAAAAGGCATATATTGCTCCTGTTGAAATTACTGTGACCACCGCTCCAATAGTTTGTCCTCCCTTAGCCATTGATATGAATAGGTATTCTTCTTTACCCAAACTAATCAATGTAACTAAGTTGGTTTTTAAATTTCTAAACAAGAAGAATATATCATTTAAGTTTTCATATCCTGTTGAATATTGGATAAAGAGGGTACAGGAGGAAATCTATGGAAATTAAATTAAATTGATGATGGATAGAAAATTTGTGAAAGGTTCTATAATAGAGAAATTGGGGCTGTATTTAGAGAACAATGTAATTAGGTGCAGAGGTAGGTTACAAAATGCTGAATTGGGTGATTATGCTAAACACCCTATCTTACTGCCCAAAACTCATCATCTAACAAATTTAATTGTTCTAAATGCCCATAAAAATGTAATGCATAGTGGGGTACAAGATACCTTAAACTGTATTAGGGAAACTTTCTGGATTCCACAAGGATGGCAAAGTGTAAAAAGGGTGATTAAATCTTGTGTAATATGTCGCCGTGTGGATGCCAGATCCTATATGTACCCAGGTCCTCCACCATTGCCGAAGGAGCGTGTACAATTAGTGAAACCATTTGATGTAACAGGTGTAGACTATAGTGGTCCAATAATTTTAACAAGTATTTCAGATGGTGTTCCACTGAAAGTGTATGTTTGTTTGTTCACCTGTTACTGCTTACTAGGGCAGTTCATTTAGAAGTGGCACAGGACTTGTTTGCAGAACAGTTTATACAGCTGTTTCGAAAATTTGCAGCTAGGAGATCCTGTCCGAGATTGATGATTTCGGATAATGCCACAAATTTTGTAGCAGGTGCTCAACATTTGATAGAATTAAATAATAGTAACGATGTTCAATCTCTGTTAACCCAGCGAGGGTGTACCTGGAAGTTTATTACTCCTAGAGCCCCTTGACAGGGGGGGCTGTACGAAAGACTGATAGGCACAGTGAAGAGGCGTCTCTAAAGTACTACACCAGAAGAGAATTAATTTGGAAGAATTCCGTGCAGTGTTAGGAGAATCTTATAAATAATAGGCCTCTCTCGTACATGAGTGATACACCTGATGCAGATGTATTAACACCTTCTCACCTAATATGTGGAAGAAAATTGGAAGCTGCCCCTGTCTATAGAGATAATCCGGAAGAAAGTGATGAAGATTACAATGATGCGGCAGTGTTGAGTAATAAATTTAAAATGTTAAATAAAGTAATTGATCATTGGTCTAATGTGTGGCGTAAGGAATATCTTCTTACACTGTGAACACTTTTATGGTGCGACAGAGGCAGTAAATCGACAGACCATTCAACCAGGTGACATTGTGTTAATTGACACTGAACAACATCAAACACTGTGGCCTCTGGGCGAAGTATTGACGTAGTACCCAGATGCACAAGGTGTTGTCAGGAATGTCAAAGTGTTGTGTCGTGGCCAGGAAAGTTTACGCACAATTAATAAATTGATTCCCTTGGAATTAAGTGTTCAATCAAACGTAAATGAAAATCTGAGGGAAAGTGACACGAGTGATATGGAAGATAACGCAGACCAAGTGATGCCGGATGATGAAATAGTAGTAAGACCTACTAAGAGAACAGCCACTCAAGCCAGAACCGGCTGGAATCGTCTCCTAAAGGAAGGAGTAATTTGAGTCGTTTAGCAACGAACTCTGGCCGGCCGCAGTGTGGAAAATACTGTATATATTTTCCAGAAATACAGTAGTTATATGTAAATAGATGGCCATACTGTATTTAAAATAATTATATTATGGAAATGGGAAACTGGACCTGCGCCTGTGCAGACAGGAGGAGTCGCCATTGTTAATTTGAAATGGATACAACGTTAGTGCAATGGGAAGGAATTTTCGTGCTCTAGAGGTTAAAATTGGGCTGACACCTCTCAAATAGGAGGCGAAATTGTTTGATGTGCATTCCTGCATAATTTGAGAATCAGGCAACAGGACAGGACAACTCCAGGAACCTCAGATAAGCTGTCTAAATTATGTTTAATTTCTGGCCAGTAAATTCTTCATAAATGTAGGCAAAAGGGGGGGTCCTGTACATGACACATTAATCTCCAATTAAATTGGTGAGTGATATTAAGATATTTTCCTTCTGTTATATAAATGTGTATATATATAATTCTTTATTAATTTAATATACAGTCCACAAATTTATATATTTACCAGCATTCCTGGTGATGTATATTTCATTTAATTAATAGGTCCAGAGCAACTTGTGGATATGACAGTGGTAGGTATCGAAGGGGGACATTTTTGCGACCTAGGTGTCCCAAATTCCTATTTGTCTAACTGATAAATAATAATCTGTGTATATTTACTGTTGTGTACATAATGATACATTCAGATAAATGCAATTTTCCACAGCCAGTATTATTTTCATAAATTTAGTTAGTGAGGTTTTCTGAGTATGATACACATTAATCTCCAGTCAAATTGGTGAGTAATATTAAGATATTCTCCTTCTGTTATTGTATGTGTATATATATAATCGTTTATTAATTTTAATATACAGTCCACAAATTTATATATTTACCAGCATTCCTGGTGATGCATATTTTATTTGTAATTAATAGGTCCAGAGCAACTTGTGGATAAGACATTTGTAGGTATCGAAGAGGGACATTTTTTGCGACCTAGGTGTCTCAAATTCCTACTTGTCTAACTGATAAATATTATATAATTATCTTTGTTCATTTACTGTTTATGTACATAATGATACATTCAGATAAATGTAATTTTCCACAGATGTATTAATATATTGCTGAGAGTTTGCTTTAATCCTTGTTTTAGGAATTAAGTATTCTTGACTATTGG
The DNA here is from genome assembly GCF_026875155.1 of Cherax quadricarinatus. Lineage (NCBI taxonomy): Eukaryota > Metazoa > Arthropoda > Malacostraca > Decapoda > Parastacidae > Cherax > Cherax quadricarinatus. The sequence continues at coordinate 35,459,768 of NC_069414.1, read as the reverse complement.
TGAAAAGGTTACTTGCAGCCTTAATGACCCTCGTGCAGTCGATAAGTTTTAAAACCCCATCAAACTAAACTTTATTTTGTCTTCCTTGGAATGCGTTGGTTCTATACAAAAGAATTCGAATGCATTTTCTGAACTCCCCACCCAGGCAGAGCTAAGTTCACGAATACTCTGCTGGTCTGAGATGAAATATATGTAAATAATTTCGCTCGTGTTCGAGTATTATAAGCATCCATAATATCTCTCGTGAGTCAGTAAACAAAGACAAGGTAAAAATGGCTAGTTTCTTCCCACTCTTATAAAAAGCCATGGGTGCACCCGGCTTTGCGAATCAACAGTTAACTTCGGGTGGCCACACAGATATTTAATGTCGTGGCTAAGGGAAGTACGAGGAAGTGCTAATAACACTACCTTTGTGGGGAGTTAACACTATGGGTTAGTCCTCTGTGGGTACAAGATAAGAAATTTGTAAATAATTGCTCTCGTGTTCACGGATATATGTGTAATATATATATATATATATATATATATATATATATATATATTAGTATATATATATATATATATATTATATATATATAATATATTTTTGTGTGTGTGTGGTGTGTGTGTGTGTGTGTGTGTGTGTGTGCAAAACCACTGAAAGAATAAGGGAAATTCGAAGCGTTTTCGTGACGACTACTTGTTCCTTGATAATGTGAGTATTCAGGGAAAACGTTTGGGGAAATTTTATTATTCTTTCACAGTGGTTGCTTTGCATATTTGAAATAACCTGTTTACTGTGATTTATTGCATGCATATATATATAATATATATATATATATATATTTATATTTTATATATTATATATATTTTATATATATATATATATAAAATATATATATATATATATGCAAAACAACCACTCTGAAAGAATAGAGAATTCCAAGCGCTTTCGTGACTACTCACATTATCAAGGAACTATGAAAGTAAAGCATTCCAAAGGAGCTATATAAGGGGTCTGGCCAGCACCTCACTATCAGATCCCACAACGGTTAAACACCCGACGCGCGCCCACCCCAAATTGGATAGGTCCTTTGCACAACTCACCCACAAACTATTCTACCCAAGAAAATTTAAAAATTATTATTTGTCCAGTGTATTATTAAATTCTTTCCCAAAATTTTATTAATTATAAATGGATCTAATTTATATAACCAAAGGAAAAATTTTTATATTTTTGTCAAAAAATGCTTTTTATGAAAAGATTCAATTATATTCCGTCGGCCATGGACTTGCTTGATACTACTTTCTCAACTTTCTGAAAATCAATTGGATGGTTAAAATTTCTTACAAAGAAAAAAATAGAGCATTGGAATCTTGTCCAGTTCTAATGGTATATTTATGTTGTTTTAATCTTAGTTCGAGATTTTTACCAGTTTGACCGTAATAAACATTATCAAACTGGTAAAAATCTCGAACTAAGATTAAAACAACATAAATATAGCATTAAAAACTGGATAAGATTCCAATGCTCTATTTATTCATGTAAGAGATTTTAACCATCCAATTGATTTTAAAAAAGTTGAAAGTAGTATCAAGCAAGCCCATGGTCGACAGGGATATAATTTGATCTTGTTTCATAAAAGCAGTTTTTTTGACATAATATGAATATTTCCTTTGGTTTATTAAATTGATCCATTTATAATTAATAGAATTTGGGAAGAATTTAATAATACACTGGACAAATAATAATTTTTAAATTTTTTGGGTGTAGAATGTTTGTGGGCGAGTTGTGCAAAGGACCTATCCAAGTTGGGCGGCGCGCGTCAGGTGTTTAACCGTTGTGGGTCTGATAGTGAGGTGCTGGCCAGACCCCTTATATAGCTTCCTTGGATGCTTTACTTTCATAGTTTCTTGATAATGTGAGTAGTCACGAAGCGCTTGGAATTTCTTTTATTCTTTCAGGTGGTTGTTTTGCATATTCTGAAATCACCTGTTTACTGTGATTTTATTGCATGTATTATATTTTATATATATATATATATATATATATATATTATATATATTTATATATATATATATATATAATGTCGTGCCGAATAGATAAAATTGGTCAATTAGCATGTACTCGTTTAAAATTAAGTCCTTTCTAAAATTTTCTCTTATACGTTTAAAGAAATATTTTTTCCTAATCTTTTTATAACAAGCGTAATTTAATGTAGCCTAATTCAGCTAAATATATATTAGCTAAGTTTATAATCATTTAATAATAAACACAATGAAATATATTTTTTTCGTTAGATTCAGAATGATTTTTGTGAAATTATTGAATACACAAATTTTGGCTTGCCTTATTCGGCAAGAAGAGCGTTGCTATATAAGCCAAAATCTCAAGCTTTACCTACTCGGCACGACATGTATATTTGTGTGTATGTATTTAATATGCTAACAGCATAGCCGATGGATAATCAGGCTTAGTGTGAAAAATCTAGAGTGGTGATCATTGCTCAGTTCAGAGACCCCTCAAGGAAGGTTCCTTGATGCTGGTGAGGGGCTCTTGATCTAGGGAACTGGATGTGTGCTCCAGTTCCCTGAGTTAAACCTGAATACCTTCCATCCCTCCCCCAAGCACTGTATAATACTATGGGTCTAGTGCTTCCCCCTTGATTATAATAATAACAGTTCAGAGAAGGGAGGAATTATTTAAGATGAAATTATTTTTTTTCTCCAGTTAAAGGGGGGGGGGGGAGGAAGGGGGGAATTATGAACGTGAAATATTTGTGCTGGAAGGTTTCACTGTGTGCGTGTGTGCACTCGTGTGCGCGCAGCAAAGCCAGCTAACTTGACATAAAATATCACTGAATACGAAGTTCTCTTGTATCAAACCACCAGAATCACGACTGTCCTTTAGTGTCCAGTAATGCAAACAAATGAGGCGATTACGCTACTTCGGGCGCTGATCGCCTCGTTTAGATTTTTTCCCCTCGCTTGGCTAAGCTGTGGCTATCCGTCAACTTAGACAGTGCTAGTCACTACATCGGCCGCGTGCACTGCCAAAGTCGCTTCACCATTAGAATGATTAGGAAGACTTTGAGAGGTCGGAACACTGGAGTTCAAGGTCAACGGCTTTTTGCCGTTGAGAGGCTCTTGATCCTGGTAATTGGACCAGTCTTTCTTTGAGCGAACCTGATTGCCTTCCAGTCTCCCAGGGGCTGTACGGCCCTTACGAACTAGGCTCGCCCGCCCTGAATAAAATACTGGGAATTCAGGAAGCTCGCCTGATCATTTCTTTTATCTTCATCGTTCCTGAACACTCCTATAGCTACCCTTTTTCTCGCATTCTTGCAGTGGAAGGTTTTAGCTACTGCTAGAACAAATATTTCATTGTGCTCAGATTGATGAGAGAGAATAAGAAGAGGGAATGTAAGTGCGAAACAGCTGGTGCAAGAGTCAAGATGGGAGAACATTAAGATGCTCATTTTTAAGAACGTTGTGCTGGAATGTGAAATATGTAACTTGAAGGTGAGGTGAAGGTTTAATACTATGTATCTAAAAGTCGTGGCTTCGATGTTTTTTACACCCCTTTATGGGAATGGATGGAGATGTCGGTGTGATGGACTCTTGATACATAGGATGGAAGCTTCCCTTCCCTTCCTTGCATATTTATAAGTTAACTTCTTTTCCACAGGCGCTGTCATGACTCCTACAGTTTTAGTACTTCTCCTTGAATGTACTGTGATTATTGCTGAAAGGATATGCCACGTAAGGGTGTAATGTGAATACTTAATTTGCTACTATGGATGTAAAAACATGAACGACTGCCTGAGAGATTGCTGTGTGTCTAGTAAATGACTGAAATATTCCTAGATTATAAACGCTGTACATTTGATATGAACGAGATTTGTTGTCCAGACTTACATAAGATTTTTCTCACTAAGTTGGTCATCGAAGTAGTCCTCAAATTCGTGTGCCAGTGTGTGAATGCGTGCTTGGGTGAGTGAGAGTACGGAGTGCATGGGAGTACAGGTCTTCAAGATGTGCAGTTATAGTAGCTTTATATATATGGCGTTCAAGAGCATAAGATCCCCGACTATCAACTAATCAAAAAATTACAAAACTGGAAGAATATAAGGCATGCAAATAACTGGTATTAGATCTCTGGTTATAAAAAATAGCAGTCTGACCTAACACATGCATGGTTTTTTTTTTTACGTCCATCTTCCCAAGGAAACTGTTTTTTTAACTCTGCTCAAGACCATCGGTTAAAATGACTAAGACATAATTGTGAAGATTGATTTTGTAATTTCTGTGCTTTCTCCGCCAATTAATCATGGAAAACTCTGGAATGGAAAGAAGTATGATTACGAAAAACAATATGATTGAAAGGGTCCAGCAAAGCCATCAAATTCAGTCGAGGTGAATATGCATTCTTTAACCTTTGTCGCGGTGGCTGTGGAAAATGTAAATCCTTATTGTTGCAGCCGTAAATACGGCACAAATTCTGTGGTTGCAGGTGGTGAGTGACGAGCACCCGCCCAGCTGATGGATGTCACCCTCAGGATCCTCTTGCCTATCCATCAGGACCTGTTGCTATCCCCCCTCCCTACCCCGTTCTCCTCAGGACCTACCCGCTTCAAAACTGCCCGAGTCTCCATCAGGACTGCCGAGTCTCCATCAGGATCAGTTCCCATCTGGACCAGGGAAGGGCTGTTCAGGATAGGACAACACAGATAAGTATCGACCAGGCTATATCAGTCGCGGTCGTACTGGGCCTCATCGGTTGAGTCTTATTTGCATATCACAAAATCATAATCATATTCAGTTTCCCCTCAATCATGAGATGAAGATGATAGGAGCAAGAGAGGCTAGTGAGCAAGCGAGAGCCTTCACAGAGCTCAGAGCTGACCATTGCTGCAGCAAGCCCCATTAGCGACTTTCATTAGTGATGGATAATTGCTACTTAACACTACCTTGAGCAAGACAATGTAGGAATAATGTAAGCTATTCATCTTCAGTCTCTGGTCCATTTGTTATGATAAAGATTGCACCTGTGGATTAAGGAGGGTGGGGGAAAAAATCTGCTCGACAGGCAGTATTATTAACGCCTTCAGGCCATCACATGACCTGAGCAGATCTTGACATGGATTTCTTTATCGCAAACCATGATTAAAAATATAATTATACGTAATTTTTGGAAGATTTACAATCTTTAATTTCGGTAAATAAAAAAAACTTGTCTTTTGGAGAAGCAAACCAGATGTTAGAGGGTTAGGAAGTGATAAGTTGTCGATAAGGAGTAAACTTCACTTGTTCTCAAAATATATCTGGAAATAACAGATGGCAATCAGCTTATTGCAGGTTTATCCTGTATGAAAACTTATTTAAATAAAACCCATTCTTTTTGGCTTCAATCCCCGGGCACGTAGGCCCGAGCATGCTGTAACTGGCTAATCTCATACTACCAGGAATGTACCACACTAGAGTTAACTGAGGCATCATCAGAATGTTTGCGCTGTAGGGGGCTTTTCATGCCATATTTCTAACCCGTAAATGAGCTGACGTTTTGATAGACTGACCAGATATTGCGAATTTTAACAAGAGTAAAGCGCCCCTGCTTGATTTGCCCCAGGATCGCGGGAGCGGAAGCCAGGATAAATTCTACGGCACTGTTCGACCCCTCCCTGTCAATTGATGTTAATGAACTTCTTGAACAGCAGTTCTTGCTCTCTTCCTGCGGAACATTTATATCGCTGAAATACTTTCTGATTAAAACAAGCTGATAAATTTTTCGTGCTGATTTGCATAACGCCCGTTTAAAAATATGCGCAGATACGAAGGGTCAAATCACTATGCAAAATGCAGATAGGCAAACAGCCCAGGTGAGTCGCTAGTGCACATAAGTTAGCCTTGGCCACTATATAAACGTCAGAAGTAGACTAGGGCCATCGTTAACCTTCCTACTGCCGCCCTAACACTTCGTGCCACGCCTAAAACGAACACTAGAGGCTCATTTTACGCATGTTGATGCTGCTACCTGAGACGAGGGGGCTCCAGCTCCCTCACTGGGTGCCTTCAGGGACAAGGGAGTGAGGGAGGGCGATCACCCAGTGAAATGAGCTGAAACGGGGAGAGAGAGAGAGAGAGAGAGAGATAGAGAGAGAGAGAGAGAGAGAGCGAGAGCAAGGAAGCAAGCAAATGGAAGGAGGAAAAGAACGAAAATGAACAGAGAAGGACAGAAAGACTGTGTGAAAGATGGCCTTTTCCTTGAATTGTCTAGTGATTGCTCTTAATAAAACGTACTGTCAGATAAGTGTGAAAATGTAACAATGTTCTAAATTATCATGAACTACATAAACTCTGACAGCAGTACTTGGAAAATAAAGTCCTCAATGGTGAAGAAAGTGAGACAATGTATGATGTTACTAAACACAAAATGGAAAAGATATGTAACTGATATTAATGAGGAGGGAATACCTAGCCACTATCAACACTTGTAATGTCGATAGTGGCTACATTACGAAAACAATTGCGGCTGGAGCATCGAGTGGTGTAGACACCAAAAGCATGTCAAATATCTTAAAAAATCAGCAAATTCTCTGGTAAGTATAATCAAAACCGAACTAATTACCCTTAAGCTGTCCGATGATGCTGAAAAAAAGGCAAGACTAAAGTTGTACCTTTAGATTCGTTGTCAGTCTTAATCGGCCCAAACTCTGGAAATGTCCCTAATAATTTCGTGAAGGATACGGTTAGTTAAGATGCTGGAGAAGGATAAGCAAGCACAATTAATATTCTGAAAAATAAAATGCATAGTAATATTTTGTGCTGGTGCCTTCTAATGTTATCAAGAAATGGAAGAGATGTTTGTTGGCAGAGACTGGAGCAGAGGAGGAAAACACGAACTAAAAGTTTGGAGAAACATTGTAGTAGATCACAAGAAAAGTACAAGTTAAAATATTGAGGAAGTGTTTAGTAAAAGAGGTATAACGCACAAATAGCACGCACATAGAAGACAAACTTATGACTTAGGATCGACTCGGACCATTAACTAGTTAATGGTCGGACCGAAACGTTGTCATATATGTGGGTTGTGTATTGTTGGGTTATTTGTGTATTGCTCCAGTCAATATATTGTGCCTTTTACACTCTTTAGAAGAGGTTTGTTAGAAAATAATGAATTAGTACAGCATTAAAATAAGGTTATATTAGGTAACAATCACAGGACCGCAATGAAGACCTTTATTTGTACAAAGTTTCTCAAGACATTTGACTTTTTCAAGTACATTTGCTTAGAAAAACTTGTGTTGGATGAAACTTTGTCTTCGTTACCAACAATCGGAAGTTTCATTGACACCTCCTTGGTTACATTAATGAAACATTTGTCTCTAGTAAGAATTATGGTAGAAATATTATATACGGTTTTCGCCAGAATTGGCCAGGATTCATCGAGGTTAAATGTGTATACTGATCATCCGGCACTGTCTTAAAACTGTTCCCAATACGAGATCAACACTCTCCAGTACTGTATTCAGCCAGTCTCTCACAGGGAATATCAACACACACTCCCAGTACTGTCTTCAACCAGTCCCTCACAACGAGATCAACACTCTAGTACTGTCTTCAACCAGTCCCTCACACAAGATCAACGCACTCCAATACTGTCTTCAACCAGTCTCTCACACGAGATCAACACACTCTAGTACTGTCTTCAACCAGTCCCTCACACAAGATTAAGCACTCCGAATACTGTCTTCAGTCAGTCCCTCACACGAATCAACACACTCCACTACTGTCTTCAACCAGTCCCTCACACGAGATCAACGCACTCCAGTACTGTCTTCAGCCAGTCCCTCACACGAGATTAAAGCACTCGAATACTGTCTTCAGTCAGTCCCTCACACGAGATCAACACACTCCAGTACTGTCTTCAACCAGTCCCTCACACGAGATCAACGCACTCCACTACTGTCTTCAATCAGTCCCTCACACGATATCACACACTCCAGTACTGTCCATCAACCAGTCCCTCACACGAGATCAACACACTCCAGTACTGCCATCAACCGGTCCCTCACACGAGATCAACACACTCCAGTACTGCCATCAACCAGTCCCTCACACGAATCAAACACACTCCAGTACTGCTCTTCAAATCCAATTTCTCCCCCACACGAGATCAACACACTCCAGTACTGCCATCAACCAGTCCCTCACACGATATCAACACACTCCAGTACTGCCTTCAACCACTGCTCACACGAGATCAACACACTCCAGTACTGCCATCAACCAGTCCCTCACACGAGATCAACACACTCCAGTACTGCCATCAACCAGTCCCTCACACGAGATCAACAACACTCCAGTACTGCCATCAACCAGTCCCTCACACGATATCAATACACTCCAGTACTGCCTTCAACCAGTCCCTCACACGAGATCAACACACTCCAGTACTGCCATCAACCAGTCCCTCACACGAGATCAACACACTCCAGTACTGCCATCAACCAGTCCCTCACACGAGATCAACACACTCCAGTACTGCCATCAACCAGTCCCTCACACGAATTCAACACACTCCAGTACTGCCTTCAACCAGTCCCTCACACGAGATCAAACACATCCAGTACTGCCATCAACCAGTCCCTCACACGAGATCAAACACACTCCAGTACTGCCATCAACAGTCCCTCACACGAGATCAACACACTCCAGTACTGCCATCAACCAGTCCCTTACACGAGATCAACACACTCCAGTACTGCCATCAACCAGTCCCTCACACGAGATCAATCACACTCCAGTACTGCCATCAACCAGTCCCTTACACGAGATCAACACACTCCAGTACTGCCATCAACCAGTCCCTCACACGAGATCAACACAATACATACTGTCTTCAACCCATCCTTCACATTCTATTTACCGTGCCAGTCAAAATGCATTGCTCCAAATTCTGATGGATACGTGCTCTGCCAGACCTCAACCATTCTTTATAAGTTTCATTATTACCGCATTTATACGGAAATATAGAATATACATTAACCTAAGCTAACCTAAACATAAGTAGAGGAGCAGTACCACAGCGACGCGTCAACACTAGTACGCTTTAAGTTAAGTTGCAAGTATTTTACACAACATTGTGTTTTCAGGAATAGATTATGATGATTTGTAAATGTTGAACCCCTCCAGGAAGGTTCCTTGATGTTGGTGAGGGGCTCTTGATTTAGGGAATTGGATCTGTGCTCCAGTTCCCCGAATTAAGCCTGAATGCCTTCCACATCCCTCCCCCCAGGCGCTTTATAATCCTCCGGGTTTAGCGCTTCCCCCTTGATTATTAATAATAATAATAATGTAAATGTTGAAGAACCAGAGGTTCCTTACGATAAATTAGAGTTCATATCATGTATTTATAAGCTAAGAGCTGGTTTTTAACCAGGCTTTTTTTCGAAGCCTGGCAATAGAAGTAGTATTTTTTTATAGTGTCGGTTTAGAAAGGAATACCTTACTTATTTTTACTGGCAGTTATAATGAATACGTCATTGCAAAGGAGATTTTTGTATCGAGTCGACTGGGTCAATCGGTCTGACTGTCTGTCTCTGTCTGTCTCTGTCTGTCTCTGTCTCTGTCTCTGTCTCTCTCTGTCTCTCTCTGTCTCTCTCTCTCTGTCTCTCTCTCGTCTTCTCTTCTGTCTCTCTGTCTCTCTCTTTCTGTCTCTCTGTCTGTCTCTCTGTCTCTGTCTCTCTCTTTCTCCTCTCTAACTCTTCTCTCTATCTCTTCTCTCTATCTCTTTCTCTCTCTTTCTCTCTCTCTCTCTCTCCTCTTCTCTCTCTCTCTCTCTCTCTCTCTCTCTCTCTCTCTCTCTCTCTCTCCTCCCTCTGACTCGCGCTCTTTTCCCCTCCTTTTACCCTCTTTCTCTTAACCCTTCTATCTGTTGAGATCTAATCACCCCAAGATCATTTAACTTTTCACTTCACTCACTGCCTCCTCCCCGGCACCCCAACCCTTCCCTAGTCTTCCCGCCCTACCATCAGTCTGTCTCCTACCTTCTCCCCATCCTCTGCTCTTCCCTTCACCTGCCTTCTCCCCATCCTCTGCTCTTCCCTTCACCTACCTTCTTCCCATCCTCTATTCCGTCCTTCCCCTACCCTCTCCCAGCCCCGTCTCAGTCATACCTCATTCCTCTTCTCGGCAGCCAATCACGAGACGGCTACTCCTTGATAATTATCCACCATGATGAACTCTGGTTCAACACTGACAACCGTAGGGGGCGCTGAATATGACCGGTCATGTTCGGCAATTCTCCTTCATCTTCGTTTTCATATTCTAGTGTCTCCTATTTTTTTTGGGGGGGAGCGGAGGGGAGGGGTTCTTATTTATCATCTGCCTCTTCATTTCCCCCATTTCTCCGTCATCTTTTTTTTTTTCTAAGGAAGAGAAGACAGCATCAGGATGTACCAGGATTGGTAAATGTGATGAGTAAGGTCCCACAAGGATCAGTGCTGGGACCAACATTGTTCCTATTATACATATGTGAGGCGCCAAAATATTAATTTCTGTATTTCACTGTTTACGGACGATAAAAAAAAACTAATAATACAAGCTAGAGATGACGAGGGAAGAGTAAAAGATGAATTAGCCTAAGAGGACTACATCTGACTAAGGACGACGAAGAATTAAGACACATGTGCAACATCTGGGAATCTTTATGTAGACGTTTCGCCATCCAGTGGCTTTATCAATACAAAGACTAGGAAAACGTGATAACTGGAAAGATCCTCTAAGGTCTTGTGGTAGTGCGGTCAAACTGCTTGTTCAGTCCCTCAGTCTTGAGGACTAATGGACTTAACACATTTATTTCAGGCTGATGGACTGATTACCTCAAAAACCTCCATTTTCTAACGTTCTTTTTTTAATTGGACTGATGAAGCCACTGTGTGGCGAAATATTTCCTCAATAAAGATTCACAAATGTTGCACCAGTGTCTCGGTCTTCAACTTGTCGTCTTCTAAACCATTTATCACAGAAATTGAACTGACTGAAACAAGGATGCGACGGAAGTAAATTTACGATAAAAATAGAGCCTAAGAGACAGGAAAGTAATGAAAACCAGTCGCATGCACTTGAGAGTTCAAGAGCGTTGACTCGACCCTCGCAACCACAACTAGGTGCCTACACAGTCTCTTGTTTACTCCTTAAACCAACAATATTGTCTCAGTACTTTTACCTAGGGTTTTATTTCCATAAAATTCTACTTTTCTTAAATTTTCACCTTTAAAAGTCCTTCAGAGAGCAAGTTATGTTGAAAATCACGATAATTTGCTTCTTCACAACGTAGCTTCATTATTATTACTTGCGTTCACATGATAATTAAAATTTTCAATACTGCTGGTGAAACAACAGCTTCAAGTGAGAGGCTCGTGATCCAAGAAGTTGGAGCTGCTCTTGCCTTCTTCGGATTAAATTTGATTTCCCAGCTCCGTCGTAGGAGCTGTGATCCCTGTGGGTTTAGCGCTTCCCCTCGAATATAAGAATTTTATCATGACGTAAAATGTTTATAATAGGACGTTAATTAGTTTTTTAAGGAAAATTTTGTAACTGTATGCATTTACTGTGTAGTTCATCGGGTAGCCGCATGTGCTAGCGTGGCGTTGTCTTCAGCACCACCTGTAGCATTTGTTTCTCTCTCTCTCTCTCTCTCTCTCTCTCTCTCTCTCTCTCTCTCTCCTCTCTCTCTCTCTCTCTCTCTCACTAGTTTTTGTGTTATTTACAGAAGTCTGTTTAAAATTAAAAAATCTGCTCCATGGCAATATCGTCTATCTACTTAGACCATTACTAACGCATTCAACAGTTGGCAATTAGATTCTGCAATAACATACAACACTGAAAATTGTTAATGCAGTTGCCTCGTACGTCTTCCACACAGCTGAAAACTCCAAAGAATCGTTTAAGCAATAATAACAAGGATTGTGTACAACCAGCATGTTTAGTGAAGTCTCCTTGTCAGTCGCTCTCCTCGCTTAACTGTGGATTATCTCCTTGGCAATATTCTTTTCCACTCCATCCCCAGCAGGAGCTGTGTAAGTGGCGTCTGCTGGATAACTCCCACATGCTGCCTGACCCCTACCAATCTAAATTTCTCGACGTCAGCCAGGCAGAAAGCCCATCGATACAGAAGCTTCCCTCGTGTCTGTGTATGCAGTCTTGCCCACACTTGCTCGTCTTTTTAAGTAAAAACGACCTAAGTTGTTGGCCGTTGAAGAATACTGTGAGAAACTGCTGGTGGTGCAGCCTGAGGAATGTCCACACACGGCAGCTGGTGGAGTGTGGGCCCGCCAGATCCTGCCCAAATGTCCACAAAAGACGAGAGATCCTCCACCCGGGGCCGAGCGCCTCGCCTGTCAGTCATAGTTGAATAGGGGAGCTGGTGAGAAGGCTGGAGAAGGTTAAAGAAAGAAAGAATGTTAGCATGTGTGTATGTAGCAGGGAGTGGGAGGGTAGATGGTGTGCTGAAGTGGCCCCTCCGTCAGACAGGTGACCCCAGCCTGACCTCCCTGTTTGTCCTACACGTGACCTGTTTTACTCCAGCTGCCTCATGGCTTAGAACACAATTGTTGATTTAGACTCGAGAGAAGCTCTCCTCTTCCCCTCACGCTTTTCTATTATGTACCACCATTGTTATTTTTCTATGTTAATAAAGCAAGAAATTACCCTTTCTCGTATGCTTGTTTCCCGATGTCTTGCGGCCTCTGATTGTGTTGTTGCAGGCGTGGTGTGTGGGCATAGGTCAGGCAGGTCTACTACTGCCGCCCTTACGTCACCTTGTGTTAGTGGCTATAATCTTCACGCTCGAGCTGCCAAGTCCTCCACGTCTCAGCTCCGTACGTGAAGAACTTGTTCTTTTCTTCATAATTGTTTCCAAGGGCTAAAAATAAGGTTGAATATATTGAGCAGAGAGCCACGTCTGGTCCTGAGAGTGCTCACCTTTAATTGTCATCTTGCCTAATTTGTTGAACACTTTCTCCTCCATATTATTTTTCACGAATATTGAGGAATACATTTGTGTGTGTGTGTGTGTGTGTGTGTGTGTGTGTGTGTGTGTGTGTGTGTGTGTGTGTGTGCGCGTGCGTGCGCGTACGTGTGCAGAATACTATAGTTAAAACATCATGTGTGAATTTACTCATCAAACTTACCGTCCTATATCACTAAGTCCTGGTATTCACCTCATCTATCCCAGGTTCTCACCTCATACTCTCTCATTTCAAAACAAATCGCCTGAAATGCTTCAGGTTATGCCATATTAATTAAAAACTCGTGTAATTTTTTTACTTCATCCCTCAAGATAATAACTTCCGCCTTCTACAACCACATTTTTATGTTAACGTATACAAAACCATGAAAATAATTACGTGGAATTAACAGAAATTAATCATAACCTATTTTAACCTTCTTAAACTCGTAAAGTTTCGAGGCTGGGGGAAAGCAGGAGTGCTGTATGACCCTTGTAGGCTTAGCGCTTCTTTTTTATAATAATAATAATAATTAATAATAATAATAATAATGAGGGAAAGGGCAACAAACCATTTCGTTAGTAACTTCACGAAAATCTAGCACTTCAGATTTTTTTTTAAATTAGTACACGTTCGCCCTTAGACAAGATTATGCACTGTACAGATTTACATCTTTCTGTCCAGTTTGTCAAACTGAACATAAATAATAATGTCAAATTTTGTGTTAAAATTTCTTTTAATAGCTTGACTTTTTGGCTGGTAATCCAACACCTATTTCAGTAGTATGGTTTTAAAATTTTCATTTATTGACGATAAACACTTGGCATCACACATTTATCTTTTTAATACTTTCCATTAATGACTTTCCCTTAATTTTAATAATTTAAACTTAATTAATTTTTTTTAAATTTCTTGTCTTTATAGGATTTGTAAATAAATTTTAAAAAATAATGGAAGTGGTATATCATATATAAATTTTACTCAGTTTTCTTTAGCTATTTTGGAGATGTTAATTTTTTTTCTCTACACTTCTCCACAAAATTAGAAAATTGAGCTTAATTGCAACTTTCCATGAATAAATGTTTAAGATGTGGCTAGAACCATCGTGAGTTTCATGGTTCCTCTGGCAGGGTCTGGCACTTGTGTTCCTCTGGCAGGGTCTGGCACTTGTGTTCCTCTGGCAGGTCTGGCACTTGTGTTCCTCTGGCAGGGTCTGGCACTTGTGTTCCTCTGGCAGGGTCGGCACTTGTGTTCCTCTGGCAGGGTCTGGCACTTGTGTTCCTCTGACAGGGTCTGGACATTGTGTTCCTCTGGCAGGGTCTGGCACTTGTGTTCCTCTGAAGGGTCTGGCACTTGTGTTCCTCTGGACAGGGTCTGGCACTTGTGTTCCTCTGACAGGGTCTGGCACTTGTGTTCTCTGGCAGGGTCTGGCACTTGTGTTCCTTGCAGTCTGGCACTTTTTGGTTTCCCCTGGCAGGTCTCACTTGTGTTCCTCTGGCAGTGTCTTCACTTGTGTTCATCTGGCAGTGTCTTCACTTGGTTCCTCTGGCAGTGTCTATCAAATTGTGTTCCTCTGGCAGTGTCTTCACTTGTGTTCATCTGGCAGTTCTCATTTGGTTCATCTGGCAGTGTCTGGCACTT
>NC_069414.1:35396086-35444635 GCF_026875155.1 Cherax quadricarinatus | reverse complement strand
GGGACTCCCTCCGATTTCCCCCATATGCCCCAAAATCATTACCCCCCCCCTTCATGACAAAAGTGTTCCAATTAAAATCACGTACCTTGCCTTAGTTGGAATTAACAGCCATTGATGAAAGGTGTCCAATTAGCTAATTATATAAGAAATAAGTTGCAGGAGATAAATATTAGCGACACTGTGATTTGGTCTGATAATGGGGCATCCTTACAATGGATTCGTAATGGGAACAGTAAAATTGTGTACGTACAAAACAGAGTCACTGAAAATTAATCAGATGCAAGAGAAGTATAATAGTTTGGGTCAGCATATGTTAACTTTTAATCATATACCTGGGAGGAAAAATCCAGCTGATTTCTTGTCTCGAGGTTTACCTTAGCTAAAATTTGTAAATGCTGTATCATGGTTTTAAAGGACCGGAAGTTGGTTGGAAAATAAAGCTAATTGGCCTGTACAAAAGGCATATATTGCCCCTGTTGAAATTACTGTGACCACCGCTCCAATAGTTTGCCCTTTCCCTTAGCCATTGATATGAATAGGTATTCTTCTTTACCCAAACTAATCAATGTAACTAAGTTGGTTTTTAAATTTCTAAACAAAAGAATATATCATTTAGTTTTCATATCCTGTTGAATATTGGATAAAGAGGGTACAGGAGGAAAATCTATGGAAATTAAATTAAATTGATGATGGATAGAAAATTTGTGAAAGGTTCTATAATAGAGAAATTGGGGCTGGTATTTAGAGAACAATGTAATTAGGTGCAGAGGTAGGTTACAAAATGCTGAATTGGGTGATTATGCTAAACACCCTATCTTACTGCCCAAAACTCATCATCTAACAAATTTTAATTGTTCTAAATGCCATAAAAATTAATGCATAGTGGGGTACAAGATACCTTAAACTGTATTAGGGAAACTTTCTGGATTCCACAAGGATGGCAAAGTGTAAAAAGGGTGATTAAATCTTTGTTTAATATGTCGCCGTGTGGATGCCAGATCCTATATGTACCCAAGGTCCTCCACCATTGCCGAAGGAGCGGTACAATTAGTGAAACCATTTGATGTAACAGGTGTAGACATAGTGGTCCAATAATTTTTAACAAGTATTTCAGATGGTGTTCCACTGAAAGTGTATGTTTGTTTGTTCACCTGTACTGCTTCTAGGGCAGTTCATTTAGAAGTGGCACAGGATTTGTTTGCCGAACAGTTTATACAGCTGTTTCGAAAATTTGCAGCTAGGAAAACCTGTCCGAGATTAAATGATTTCGGATAATGCCACAAATTTTGTAGCAGGTGCTCAACATTTGATAAAATTAAATAATAGTAACGATGTTAAATCTCTGTTAACCCAGCGAGGGTTTTACCTGGAAGTTTATTACTCCTGAGCCCCTTGACAGGGGGGGTGTACAAAAGACTGATAGGCACAGTGAAGAGGCGTCTCTAAAGTACTACACCAGAAGAAAATTTAATTTGGAAGAATTCCGTGCAGTGTTAGGAGAATCTTATAAAATAATAGGCCTCTCTCGTACATGAGTGATACACCTGATGCAATGTATTAACACCTTCTCACCTATATGTGGAAGAAAATTGGGAAGCTGCCCCTGTCTATAGAGTTTAATCCGGAAGAAAGTAAATGAAGATACAATGATGCGGCAGTGTTGAGTAATAAATTTAAAATGTTAAAAAAAGAAATTGATCATTGGTCAATGTGTGGCGTAAGGAATATCTCTTACACTGTGAACACTTTTATGGTGCGACAGAGGCAGTAAATCGACAGACCTTTCAACCAGGTGACATTGTTGTTAATTGACACTGAACAACATCAAACACGGGTGGCCTCTGGGCGAAGTATTGACGTAGTACCCAGATGCACAAGGTGTTGTCAGGAAATGCAAAGTGTTGTGTCGTGGCCAGGAAAGTTTACGCACAATTAATAAATTGATTCCCTTGGAATTAAGTGTTCAATCAAAACGTAAATAAAAAATCTGAGGGAAAGTGACACGGTGATATGGAAGATAACGCAGACCAAGTGATGCCGGATGATGAAATAGTAGTAAGACCTACTAAGAGAACAGCCACTCAAGCCAGAACCGGCTGGAATCGTCTCCTAAAGGAAGGAGTAATTTGAGTCGTTTAGCAACGAACTCTGGCCGGCCGCAGTGTGGAAAATACTGTATATATTTTCCAAAATACAGTAGTTATATGTAAATAGATGGCCATACTGTATTTAAAATAATTATATTATGGAAATGGGAAATGGAGCCTGCGCCTGTGCAGACAGGAGGAGTAGCCATTGTTAATTTGAAATGGATACAACGTAGTGCAATGGGAAGGAATTTTCGTGCTCTAGAGGTTAAAATTGGGGCTGACCCCTCTCAAATAGGAGGCGAAATTGTTTGATTTTGCATTCCTGCATAATTTGAGAATCAGGCAACAGGACAGACAACTCCAGGAACCTCAGATAAGCTGTCTAAATTATGTTTAATTTCTGGCCAGTAAATTCTTCATAAATGTAGGCAAAAGGGGGGGTCCTGTACATGACACATTAATCTCCAATTAAATTGGTGAGTGATATTAAGATATTTTCCTTCTGTTATATAAATGTGTATATATTTAATTCTTTATTAATTTAATATACAGTCCACAAATTTATATATTTACCAGCATTCCTGGTGATGTATATTTATTTAATTAATAGGTCCAGAGCAACTTGTGGATATGACAGTGGTAGGTATCGAAGGGGGACATTTTTGCGACCTAGGTGTCCCAAATTCCTATTTGTCTAACTAAATAAATAATAATCTGTGTAATTTCGTTGTGTACATAATGATACATTCAGATAAATGCAATTTTCCACAGCCATTATTATTTTTCATAAATTTAGTTAGTGAGGTTTTCCTGAGTATGATACACATTAATCTCCAGTCAAATTGGTGAGTAATTATAATATATTCCTTCTGTTATTGTATGTGTATATATATAATCGTTTATTAATTTTAATATACAGTCCACAAATTTATATATTTACCAGCATTCCTGGTGATGCATTTTTTATTTGTAATTAATAGGTCCAGAGCAACTTGTGGATAAGACATTTGTAGGTATCGAAGAGGGACATTTTTTGCGACCTAGGTGTTTTCAAATTCCTACTTGTCAAAACTGATAAATTTTTTATATAATTATCTTTGTTCATTTACTGTTATGTACATAATGATACATTCAGATAAAGTAATTTTCCACAGATGTATTAAAATATATGTGCTGAGAGTTTGCTTTAATCCTTGTTTTAGGAATTAAGTATTCTTGACTATTGGTGAAAAGGTTACTTGCAGCTTAATGACCCTCGTGCAGTCGATAAAGTTTTTAAAACCCCATAAACTAAACTTTATTTTGTCTTCCTTGGAATGCGTTGGTTCTATACAAAAGAATTCGAATGCATTTTCTGAACTCCCCACCCAGGCAGAGCTAAGTTCACGAATACTCTGCTGGTCTGAGATGAAATAAAATGTAAATAATTTCGCTCGTGTTTGAGTATTATAAGATCCATATAAACTCTCGTGAGTCAGTAAACAAAGACAAGGTAAAAATGGCTAGTTTCTTCCCACTCTTATAAAAAGCCATGGGTGCCCCCGGCTTTGCGAATCAACAGTTAACTTCGGGGTGGGCCCCACAGATATTTATGTCGTGGCTAAGGGAAAATACGAGGAAGTGCTAATAACACTACCTTTGTGGGGAGTTTAACACTATGGGTTAGTCCTCTGTGGGTACAAGATAAGAAAATTTGTAAATAATTGCTCTCGTGTTCACGGATAATGTGTAATATATATATATATATATAATAAAATATATATATTAAAATATATATATATATATATTTTATATATATATATATATATAATATATTGTGTGGTGTGTGTTGTGTGTGTGTGTGTGTGTGGTGTGTGCAAAACCACTGAAGAATAAAAGAAATTCGAAGCGTTTTCGTGGAAAGACTACTTGTTCCTTTATAATGTGAGTATTCAGGAAAACGTTTGGGGAAATTTTATTATTCTTTCACAGTGGTTGCTTTGCATATTTGAAATAACCTGTTTACTGTGATCTTATTGCATGCATATATATATAATATATATAAAATATATATTATATATTTTATATATATTATATATATATTTTATATATAATATATATATATATAATATATATATATGCAAACAACCACTCTGAAAGAATAGAGAAATTCCAAGCGCTTTCGGGGACTACTCACATTATCAAGGAACTATGAAAGTAAAGCATCCAAGGAAGCTATATAAGGGGTCTGGCCAGCACCTCACTATCAGATCCCACAACGGTTAAACACTGACGCGCGCCGACCCAACTTGGATAGGTCCTTTGCACAACTCACCCACAAACTATTTTTACCCAAGAAAAATTTAAAAATTATTATTTGTCCAGTGTATTATTAAATTCTTCCCAAATTCTATTAATTATAAATGGATCTAATTTATATAAACCAAAGGAAATATTCATATTATTGTCAAAACTGCTTTTTATGAAACAAGATTCAATTATATTCCTGTCGACCATGGACTTGCTTGATACTACTTTCTCAACTTTCTGAAAATCAATTGGATGGTTAAAATTTTTTTACATGAATAAATAGAGCATTGGAATCTTGTCCAGTTCTAATGGTATATTTATGTTGTTTTAATCTTAGTTCGAGATTTTTACCAGTTTGACCGTAATAAACATTATCAAACTGGTAAAAATCTCGAACTAAGATTAAAACAACATAAATATAGCATTAGAACTGGATAAGATTCCAATGCTCTATTTATTCATGTAAGAGATTTTAACCATTTCCCAAATTTATTTTCAAAAAGTTGAAAGTAGTATCAAGCAAGTCCATTTGGGCGACAGGAATATAATTGAATCTTGTTCAAAAAAAAGGCAGTTTTGACAATAATATGAATATTTCCTTTGGTTTATATAAATTAGATCCATTTATAATTAATAGAATTTGGGAAGAATTTAATAATACACTGGACAAATAATAATTTTTAAATTTTCTTGGGTAGAATAGTTTGTGGGCGAGTTGTGCAAAGGACCTATCCAAGTTGGGTCGGCGCGCGTCAGGTGTTTAACCGTTGTGGGATCTGATAGTGAGGTGCTGGCCAGACCCCTTATATAGCTTCCTTGGAAAGCCCTTACTTTCATAGTTTCTTGATAATGTGAGTAGTCACGAAAGCGCTTGGGAAATTTTTCTATTCTTTCAGAGTGGTTGTTTTGCATATTCTGAAATCACCTGTTTACTGTGATCTTATTGCAGTATAAAATATATTATATATATATAATATATATATATATATATATATATAATATATATATATATATATATATATAATGTCGTGCCGAATAGAAAAAATTTTGGTCAATTAGCATGTATTTGGGAAAAAAAATTAAGCCCTTTTCCCAAAAATTTCTCTTAAACTTTAAAGAAATTTTTTTCCTAATTTTTTTAAATAACAAGCGAAATTTTTTAATTAGCCAAAATTAAACAAATATATATTAGCAAAGGGTTTTTTAAAAATCCTTTTAATAAAAAAACACAAATGAAATATATTTTTTTTTTAAAATTCAAAAGGGATTTTTGTAAAATTATTGAATACAAAAATTTTTTGGCCCTTGCCTTAATTGGGGCAAAAAGCTTTTGCATAAAAAAGCCAAAATTTTAAAGGGTTTTACCTACTCGGCACGACTTTAAAAATTTTTGTGGTATGTTTTTAAATATGCTAACAGCATACCGGAGGAAAATTTCAGGCTTGGGTGTGAAAAATCTAAAAGTGGTGATCATTGCTCATTTCCCGAGACCCCCTGGGGGAAAGGGTTTTCCCTTGATGCGGGTTGAGGGGCCCCCTTGCCCTAGGGAACGGGATTTGTGCTCCATTTTCCCGATTAAACCTGAATACCTTTCCAAATCCCTCCCCCAACCACGGGTTAAAAAAAATCCAGGGGTCTAGTGTTTCCCCCCCCTTATTAAATAATAACTTCAAGAAGGGAGGAATTATTTAAGAGAAATTATTTTTTTTTCTCCAAAAAAAAGGGGGGGGGGGGGAAGGGGGGAATTTGAACGGAAATATTTGTGCGGGAAAGGGGGGTTTCACTGTGTGCGTGTGTGCACTCTGGGGCGCGCGCAAAAGCCACTAAAATTGAAAATAAAATTTTCACTGAATACGAAATTCTCTTTTACAAACCACCAGAATCACGACTGTCCTTTTTGTCCAGTAATGCAAACAAATGGGGGGGGGGTTTACGCTACTTCGGGGGGCTGATTCGCCTCGTTTTTAAATTTTTTTTTCCCCCCGCTTTGGGTAAGCTTTAATCCCAACTTAACAGTTTCAAAATCACTACAAAACGGCCGCGTGCAAAAGGGGGAAAAACGCCCCTTTAAACCATTAGAATATTAGGAAGGACTTTGAAAGGGCGGAACACTGGAGTTCAAGGTCCCAACGGCTTTTTGCCGTTGAAGGCTCTTGAATCCTGGTAAATTTGGGCCGTCTTTCCCTTTTTTTGGCGAAAAGATTGCCTTTCCGTTACCCCGGGGGTGTACGGCCCTTACGAAATAGGCTCGCCCGCCCCCGAATTAAAAAAACTGGGGAAATTTAGGAACCGCCTATCTTTTCTTTTTTCTTTTATTTGTTTTCCCGAACCTCCTTAGCTACCCCCTTTTTTTTCGCAAATTTTTTGCGTGGAAGGTTTTTAAGCTACTGCTAGAACAAATATTTCATTGTGCTCAGATTGATGAGAGAGAATAAGAAGAGGGAATGTAAGTGCGAAACAGCTGGTGCAAGAGTCAAGATGGGAGAACATTAAGATGCTCATTTTTAAGAACGTTGTGCTGGAATGTGAAATATGTAACTTGAAGGTGAGGTGAAGGTTTAATACTATGTATCTAAAAGTCGTGGCTTCGATGTTTTTTACACCCCTTTATGGGAATGGATGGAGATGTCGGTGTGATGGACTCTTGATACATAGGATGGAAGCTTCCCTTCCCTTCCTTGCATATTTATAAAGTTAACTTCTTTTCCACAGGCGCTGTCATGACTCCTACAGTTTTAGTACTTCTCCTTGAATGTACTGTGATTATTGCTGAAAGGATATGCCACGTAAGGGTGTAATGTGAATACTTAATTTGCTACTATGGATGTAAAAACATGAACGACTGCCTGAGAGATTGCTGTGTGTCCAGTAAATGACTGAAATATTCCTAGATTATAAACGCTGTACATTTGATATGAACGAGATCTGTTGTCCAGACTTACATAAGATTTTTCTCACTAAGTTGGTCATCGAAGTAGTCCTCAAATTCGTGTGCCAGTGTGTGAATGCGTGCTTGGGTGAGTGAGAGTACGGAGTGCATGGGAGTACAGGTCTTCAAGATGTGCAGTTATAGTAGCTTTATATATATGGCGTTCAAGAGCATAAGATCCCCGACTATCAACTAATCAAAAAATTACAAAACTGGAAGAATATAAGGACATGCAAATAACTGGTATTAGATCTCTGGTTATAAAAATAGCAGTCTGACCTAACACATGCATGGTTTTTTTTTTTTACGTCCATCTTCCCAAGGAAACTGTTTTTTTAACTCTTGCTCAAGACCATCGGTAAAATGACTAAGACACTAATCTGTGAAGATTGATTTTGTAATTTCTGTGCTTTCTCCGCCAATTAATCATGGAAAACTCTGGAATGGAAAAGAAGTATGATTACGAAAACAATATGATTGAAAGGGTCCAGCAAAGCCATCAAATTCAGTCGAGGTGAATATGCATTCTTTAACCTTTGTCGCGGTGGCTGTGAAAATGTAAAGTCCATTATTGTGCAGCCGTAAATACGGCACAAATTCTGTGGTTGCAGGTGGTGAGTGACGAGCACCCGCCCTAGCCTGATGGATGTCACCCTCAGGATCCTCTTGCCTATCCATCAGGACCTGTTGCTATCCCCCCCTCCCTACCCCGTTCTCCTCAGGACCTACCCGCTTCAAAACCTGCCCGAGTCTCCATCAGGACCTGCCCGAGTCTCCATCAGGATCAGTTCCCATCTGGACCAGGGAAGGGCTGTTCAGGATAGGACAACACAGATAAGTATCGACCAGGCTATATCAGTCGCGGTCGTACTGGGCCTCATCGGTTGAGTCTTATTTGCATATCACAAAATCATAATCATATTCAGTTTCCCCTCAATCATGAGATGAAGATGATAGGAGCAAGAGAGGCTAGTGAGCAAGCGAGAGCCTTCACAGAGCTCAGAGCTGACCATTGCTGCAGCAGCCCCATTAGCGACTTTCATTAGTGATGATAATTGCTACTTAACACTACCTTGAGCAAGACAAATGTAGGAAATAATGTAAGCTATTCATCTTCAGTCTCTGGTCCATTTGTTATGATAAAGATTGCACCTGTGGATTAAGGAGGGTGGGGGAAAAAATCTGCTCGACAGGCAGTATTATTAACGCCTTCAGGCCATCACATGACCTGAGCAGATCTTGACATGGATTTCTTTATCGCAAACCATGATTAAAAATATAATTATACGTAATTTTTGGAAGATTTACAATCTTTAATTTCGGTAAAATAAAAAAAACTTGTCTTTTGGAGAAGCAAACCAGATGTTAGAGGGTTAGGAAGTGATAAGTTGTCGATAAGGAGTAAACTTCACTTGTTCTCAAAATATATCTGGAAATAACAGATGCAATCAGCTTATTGCAGGTTTATCCTGTATGAAAACTTATTTAAATAAAACCCATTCTTTTTGGCTTCAATCCCCCGGGCACGTAGGCCCGAGCATGCTGTAACTGGCTAATCTCATACTACCAGGAATGTACCACACTAGAGTTAACTGAGGCATCATCAGAATGTTGCGCTGTAGGGGGCTTTTCATGCCATATTTCTAACCCGTAAATGAGCTGACGTTTTGATAGACTGACCAGATATTGCGAATTTTAACAAGAGTAAAGCGCCCCTGCTTGATTTGCCCCAGGATCGCGGAGCGGAAGCCAGGATAAATTCTACGGCACTGTTCGACCCCCTCCCTGTCAATTGATGTTAATGAACTTCTTGAACAGCAGTTCTTGCTCTCTTCCTGCGGAACATTTATATCGCTGAAATACTTTCTGATTAAAACAAAGCTGATAAATTTTTCGTGCTGATTTGCATAACGCCCGGTTAAAAATATGCGCAGATACGAAGGGTCAAATCACTATGCAAAATGCAGATAGGCAAACAGCCCAGGTGAGTCGCTAGTGCACATAAGTTAGCCTTGGCCACTATATAAACGTCAGAAGTAGACTAGGGCCATCGTTAACCTTCCTACTGCCGCCCTAACACTTCGTGCCACGCCTAAAACGAACACTAGAGGCTCATTTTACGCATGTTGATGCTGCTACCTGAGACGAGGGGCTCCAGCTCCCTCACCTGGGTGCCTTCAGGGACAAGGGAGTGAGGGAGGGCGATCACCCAGTGAAATGAGCTGAAACGGGGGGAGAGAGAGAGAGAAGAGAGAGAGAGAGCAGAGGAGAGCGAAGCAGAAGCAAGCAAATGGAAGGAGGAAAAGAACGAAAATGAACAGAGAAGGACAGAAAGACTGTGTGAAAGATGGCCTTTTCCTTGAATTGTCTAGTGATTGCTCTTAATAAAACGTACTGTCAGATAAGTGTGAAAATGTAACAATGTTCTAAATTATCATGAACTACATAAACTCTGACAGCAGTACTTGGAAAATAAAGTCCTCAATGGTGAAGAAAGTGAGACAATGTATGATGTTACTAAACACAAAATGGAAAAGATATGTAACTGATATTAATGAGGAGGGAATACCTAGCCACTATCAACACTTGTAATGTCGATAGTGGCTACATTACGAAAACAATGCGGCTGGAGCATCGAGTGGTGTAGACACCAAAAGCATGTCAAATATCTTAAAAATCAGCAAATTCTCCTGGTAAGTATAATCAAAACCGAACTAATTACCCTTAAGCTGTCCGATGATGCTGAAAAAAAGGCAAGACTAAAGTTGTACCTTTAGATTCGTTGTCAGTCTTAATCGGCCCAAACTCTGGAAATGTCCCTAATAATTTCGTGAAGGATACGGTTAGTTAAGATGCTGGAGAAGGATAAGCAAGCACAATTAATATTCTGAAAAATAAATGCATAGTAATATTTTGTGCTGGTGCCTTCTAATGTTATCAAGAAATGGAAGAGATGTTTGTTGGCAGAGACTGGAGCAGAGGAGGAAAACACGAACTAAAAGTTTGGAGAAACATTGTAGTAGATCACAAGAAAAGTACAAGTTAAAAATATTGAGGAAGTGTTTAGTAAAAGAGGTATAACGCACAAATAGCACGCACATAGAAGACAAACTTATGACTTAGGATCCGACTCGGACCATTAACTAGTTAATGGTCGGACCGAAACGTTGTCATATATGTGGGTTGTGTATTGTTGGGTTATTTGTGTATTGCTCCAGTCAATATATTGTGCCTTTTACACTCTTTAGAAGAGGTTTGTTAGAAAATAATGAATTAGTACAGCATTAAAATAAGGTTATATTAGGTAACAATCACAGGACCGCAATGAAGACCTTTATTTGTACAAAGTTTCTCAAGACATTTGACTTTTTCAAGTACATTTGCTTAGAAAACTTGTGTTGGATGAAACTTTGTCTTCGTTACCAACAATCGGAAGTTTCATTGACACCTCCTTGGTTACATTAATGAAACATTTGTCTATAGTAAGAATTATGGTAGAAATATTATATACGGTTTTCGCCAGAATTGGCCAGGATTCATCGAGGTTAAATGTGTATACTGATCATCCGGCACTGTCTTAAACTGTTCCCAATACGAGATCAACACACTCCAGTACTGTCTTCAGCCAGTCTCTCACAGGAGATCAACACACTCCAGTACTGTCTTCAACCAGTCCCTCACACGAGATCAACACACTCCAGTACTGTCTTCAACCAGTACCTCACACGAGATCAACACACTCCAGTACTGTCTTCAGCCAGTCCCTCACACGAGATCAACACACTCCAGTACTGTCTTCAGCCAGTCCCTCACACGAGATTAAAGCACTCGAATACTGTCTTCAGTCAGTCCCTCACACGAGATCAACACACTCCAGTACTGTCTTCAACCAGTCCCTCACACGAGATCAACGCACTCCAGTACTGTCTTCAGCCAGTCCCTCACACGAGATTAAAGCACTCGAATACTGTCTTCAGTCAGTCCCTCACACGAGATCAACACACTCCAGTACTGTCTTCAACCAGTCCCTCACACGAGATCAACGCACTCCACTACTGTCTTCAATCAGTCCCTCACACGATATCAACACACTCCAGTACTGCCATCAACCAGTCCCTCACACGAGATCAACACACTCCAGTACTGCCATCAACCGGTCCCTCACACGAGATCAACACACTCCAGTACTGCCATCAACCAGTCCCTCACACGATATCAACACACTCCAGTACTGTCTTCAACCAATCCCCCACACGAGATCAACACACTCCAGTACTGCCATCAACCAGTCCCTCACACGATATCAACACACTCCAGTACTGCCTTCAACCACTGCCTCACACGAGATCAACACACTCCAGTACTGCCATCAACCAGTCCCTCACACGAGATCAACACACTCCAGTACTGCCATCAACCAGTCCCTCACACGAGATCAACACACTCCAGTACTGCCATCAACCAGTCCCTCACACGATATCAACACACTCCAGTACTGCCTTCAACCAGTCCCTCACACGAGATCAACACACTCCAGTACTGCCATCAACCAGTCCCTCACACGAGATCAACACACTCCAGTACTGCCATCAACCAGTCCCTCACACGAGATCAACACACTCCAGTACTGCCATCAACCAGTCCCTCACACGAATCAACACACTCCAGTACTGCCTTCAACCAGTCCCTCACACGAGATCAACACACTCCAGTACTGCCATCAACCAGTCCCTCACACGAGATCAACACACTCCAGTACTGCCATCAACCAGTCCCTCACACGAGATCAACACACTCCAGTACTGCCATCAACCAGTCCCTTACACGAGATCAACACACTCCAGTACTGCCATCAACCAGTCCCTCACACGAGATCAACACACTCCAGTACTGCCATCAACCAGTCCCTTACACGAGATCAACACACTCCAGTACTGCCATCAACCAGTCCCTCACACGAGATCAACACAATACAATACTGTCTTCAACCCATCCTTCACATTCTATTTACCGTGCCAGTCAAAATGCATGCTCCAAATTCTGATGTGCTACGTGCTCTGCCAGACCTCAACCATTCTTTATAAGTTTCATTATTACCGCATTTATACGGAAATATAGATATACATTAACCTAAGCTAACCTAAACATAAGTAGAGGAGCAGTACCACAGCGACGCGTCAACACTAGTACGCTTTAAGTTAAGTTGCAAGTATTTTACACAAACATTGTGTTTTCAGGAATAAGATTATGATGATTTGTAAATGTTGAACCCCTCCAGGAAGGTTCCTTGATGTTGGTGAGGGGCTCTTGATTTAGGGAATTGGATCTGTGCTCCAGTTCCCCGAATTAAGCCTGAATGCCTTCCACATCCCTCCCCCCCAGGCGCTTTATAATCCTCCGGGTTTAGCGCTTCCCCCTTGATTATAATAATAATAATAATGTAAATGTTGAAGAACCAGAGAGTTCCTTACGATAAATTAGAGTTCATATCATGTATTTTATAAGCTAAGAGCTGGTTTTTAACCCAGGCTTTTTTTCGAAGCCTGGCAATAGAAGTAGTATTTTTTATAGTGTCGGTTTAGAAAGGAATACCTTACTTATTTTTACTGGCAGTTATAATGAATACGTCATTGCAAAGGAGATTTTTTGTATCGAGTCGACTGGGTCAATCGGTCTGACTGTCTGTCTCTGTCTGTCTCTGTCTGTCTCTGTCTCTGTCTCTGTCTCTCTCTGTCTCTCTCTGTCTCTCTCTCTCTGTCTCTCTCTCTCTGTCTCTCTCTTTCTGTCTCTCTGTCTCTCTCTTTCTGTCTCTCTGTCTGTCTCTCTGTCTCTGTCTCTCTCTTTCTCCTCTCTATCTCTTCTCTATCTCTTCTCTCTATCTCTTTCTCTCTCTCTCTCTCTCTCTCTCTCTTTCTCTCTCTCTCTCTCTCTCTCTCTCTCTCCTCTCTCGCGCTCTTTTCCCTCCTTTACCCTCTTCCTTCCCTTCTACTGGCTTGTTTCCCCCCCATTTTAACCTTTTCTCTTCACCCTTGCTATCTGTGGACCAACCCTCCAGTCTTTAATCTTTTCACTTTCACTCACTTGCCTCCTCCCTGCCACCCCATCCCCTTTCCCTACTCTTTCCCCCCTACCATCGTCCTTCCCCTACCTTCTCCCCATGCCCTCTCATCTTACCTTCACCTGCTTCTCCCCATCCGAGTACGGCTCTTCCTTTTTACCTACCTGTCTCGGTTCAACATCCTCCTATTCCGTCCCTTTCCCTACTCCTTCCACCTCGTTTCAGTTCATTCCTCATTCTTTTTCGGGCCGAATGCACGGAGGAGGGCTTCTTATTAAACCTCCATCCCCATTTCTCGACTTTTTGGTTCTAAAACATGGACACACTAGGTGTACGGCTGGTAAATTATGACCCGGTCATGTTGGGCCCAAATTTCCATTATCTTCATGTTCATATATCTATTCTCTATTTTGTTTAGGGGTTGGAGATGACGGGGGGAAAGGGTTTAAAATCATTGCCTTCATTCCGCTACATTCTCTCGTCATCTAATTACTGTTTTCAAAGGGGAAAGAGACTGCATCATGGATAGTACAGATGGTAAAACGTGTAATGATAAGTCCCAAGGTCAGTGCTGGACCAAACACTTGTTCTATCTATACATTGAGGCAAATGATTAAATTTTTCTGGTATTACTGTTTACGCATAAAAAAACCTATTATCTAAGTCTAGGAGATGACACGGGGGAATAGTTAAAAGATTCAAATTGCTACCAGTGACTCAGTCTAAGGACTGAGAATTTAAGACAATGTGCAACATCTGGAATCTTATGTAGACGTTTCGACCAGTGCTTTATCAATACAAAGACTAGGAAAACGGATAACTGGAAAGTCCTCTAAGGTCTTGTGGTAGTGCGGTCAAACTGCTTGTTCAGTCCCTCAGTCTTGAGGACTAATGGACTTAACACATTTATTTCAGGCTGATGGACTGATTACCTCAAAAACCTCCATTTTCTAACGTTCTTTTTTTAATTGGACTGATGAAGCCACTGTGTGGCGAAATATTTCCTCAATAAAGATTCACAAATGTTGCACCAGTGTCTCAGTCTTCAACTTGTCGTCTTCTAAACCATTTATCACAGAAATTGAACTGACTGAAACAAGGATGCGACGGAAGTAAATTTACGATAAAAATAGAGCCTAAGAGACAGGAAAGTAATGAAACCAGTCGCATGCACTTGAGAGTTCAAGAGCGTTGACTCGACCCTCGCAACCACAACTAGGTGCCTACACAGTCTCTTGTTTACTCCTTAAACCAACAATATTGTCTCAGTACTTTTACCTAGGGTTTTATTTCCATAAAATTCTACTTTTCTTAAATTTTCACCTTTAAAAGTCCCTCAGAGAGCAAGTTATGTTGAAAATCACGATAATTTGCTTCTTCACAACGTAGCTTCATTATTATTACTTGCGTTCACATGATAATTAAAATTTTTCAATACTGCTGGTGAAAACAACAGCTTCAAGTGAGAGGCTCGTGATCCAAGAAGTTGGAGCTGCTCTTGCCTTCTTCGGATTAAATTTGATTTCCCAGCTCCGTCGTAGGAGCTGTGATCCCTGTGGGTTTAGCGCTTCCCCTCGAATATAAGAATTTTATCATGACGTAAAATGTTTATAATAGGACGTTAATTAGTTTTTTAAGGAAAATTTTGTAACTGTATGCATTTACTGTGTAGTTCATCGGGTAGCCGCATGTGCTAGCGTGGCGCTGTCTTCAGCACCACCTGTAGCATTTGTTTCACTCTGCTCTCTCTCCTCTCTCCTCTCTCTCTCTCTTTTCTCCTCTCTCTCTCCATCTCTCTCTCTCTCTCTCTCTCTCTCTCTCTCTTCTCTATTTTCATAGTTTTTGGGTGTTATTTACAGAAGTCTTTTTTAAAATTAAAAAATCTGCTCCATGGCAATATCGTCTATCTACTTAGACCATTTACTAACGCATTCAACAGTTGGCAATTAGATTCTGCAATAACATACAACACTGAAAATTGTTTAATGCAGTTGCCTCGTACGTCTTCCACACAGCTGAAAACTCCAAAGAATCGTTTAAGCAATAATAACAAGGATTGTGTACAACCAGCATGTTTAGTGAAGTCTCCTTGTCAGTCGCTCTCCTCGCTTAACTGTGGATTATCTCCTTGGCAATATTCTTTTCCACTCCATCCCCAGCAGGAGCTGTGTAAGTGGCGTCTGCTGGATAACTCCCACATGCTGCCTGACCCCTACCAATCTAAATTTCTCGACGTCAGCCAGGCAGAAAGACCATCGAT
This sequence comes from Cherax quadricarinatus, assembly GCF_026875155.1. Lineage (NCBI taxonomy): Eukaryota > Metazoa > Arthropoda > Malacostraca > Decapoda > Parastacidae > Cherax > Cherax quadricarinatus. The sequence continues at coordinate 35,429,009 of NC_069414.1, read as the reverse complement.
ACAGAAGCTTCCCTCGTGTCTGTGTATGCAGTCTTGCCCACACTTGCTCGTCTTTTAAGTAAAACGACCAAGTTGTTGGCCGTTTGAAGAATACTGTGAGAAACTGCTGGTGGTGCAGCCTGAGGAATGTCCACACACGGCAGCTGGTGGAGTGTGGGCCCGCCAGATCCTGCCCAAATGTCCACAAAAGACGAGAGATCCTCCACCCGGGGCCGAGCGCCTCGCCTGTCAGTCATAGTTGAATAGGGGAGCTGGTGAGAAGGCTGGAGAAGGTTAAAGAAAGAAAGAATGTTAGCATGTGTGTATGTAGCAGGGAGTGGGAGGGTAGATGGTGTGCTGAAGTGGCCCCTCCGTCAGACAGGTGACCCCAGCCTGACCTCCCTGTTTGTCCTACACGTGACCTGTTTTACTCCAGCTGCCTCATGGCTTAGAACACAATTGTTGATTTAGACTCGAGAGAAGCTCTCCTCTTCCCCTCACGCTTTTCTATTATGTACCACCATTGTTATTTTTCTATGTTAATAAAGCAAGAAATTACCCTTTCTCGTATGCTTGTTTCCCGATGTCTTGCGGCCTCTGATTGTGTTGTTGCAGGCGTGGTGTGTGGGCATAGGTCAGGCAGGTCTACTACTGCCGCCCTTACGTCACCTTGTGTTAGTGGCTATAATCTTCACGCTCGAGCTGCCAAGTCCTCCACGTCTCAGCTCCGTACGTGAAGAACTTGTTCTTTTCTTCATAATTGTTTCCAAGGGCTAAAAATAAGGTTGAATATATTGAGCAGAGAGCCACGTCTGGTCCTGAGAGTGCTCACCTTTAATTGTCATCTTGCCTAATTTGTTGAACACTTTCTCCTCCATATTATTTTTCACGAATAATTGAGGAATACATTTGTGTTTTGTGTGTGTGTGTGTGTGTGTGTGTGTGTGTGTGTGTTGGGTGTGTGTGTGTGTGTGTGTGCGCTGGTGCGCGTACGTGTGCAAAATTTACTATAGTTAAAACATCATGTGTGAATTTACTCATCAAACTTACCGTCCTATATCACTAAGTCCTGGTATTCACCTCATCTATCCCAGGTTCCCACCTCATACTCTGTCTCATTTCAAAAAAATATCGCCTGAAATGCTTCAGGTATGCCATTATTAAATTTTAAAAATTCGTGTAATTTTTTTACCTCATCCCTCAAGATAATAACTTCCGCCTTCTACAACCAAATTTTTATGTCAACGTATACAAAACCATGAAAATAATTACATGGAATTAACAGAAATTAATCATAACCTATTTTAACCTTCTTAAACTCGTAAATTTTTCGAGGCTGGGGGGAAAACAGGAGTGCTGTAGGGACCCTTGTAGGCTTGCGCTTCTTTTTTTAATAATAATAATAATAATAATAATAATAATAATTAATAATAATAATGAGGGAAAGGGCAACAAACCATTTCGTTAGTAACTTCACCAAAATCTAGCACTTCAGATTTTTTTTTAAATTAGTTACACGTTCGCCTTTGACAAGATATGCACTGTACAGATTTACATCTTTCTGTCCAGTTTGTCAAACTGAACATAAATAATAATGTCAAATTTTGTGTTAAAATTTCTTTTAATAGCTTGACTTTTTGGCTGGTAATCCAACACCTATTTCAGTAGTATGGTTTTAAATTTTTCATTTATTGACGATAAACACTTGGCATCACACATTTATCTTTTTAATACTTTCCATTAATGACTTTTCCTTAATTTTAATAATTTAAACTTAATTAATTTTTTTTAAATTTCTTGTCTTTATAGGATTTGTAAATAAATTTTAAAAAATAATGTAAGTGGTATATCATATATAAATTTTACTCAGTTTTCTTTAGCTATTTTGGAGATGTTAATTTTTTTCTCCTACACTTCTCCACAAAATTAGAAAATTGAGCTTAATTGCAACTTTCCATGAATAAATGTTTAAGATGTGGCTAGAACCATCGTGAGTTTTATGGTTCCTCTGGCAGGGTCTGGCACTTGTTTTCCTCTGGCAGGGTCTGGCACTTGTGTTCCTCTGGCAGGGTCTGGCACTTGTGTTCCTCTGGCAGGGTCTGGCACTTGTGTTCCTCTGGCAGGGTCTGGCACTTGTGTTCCTCTGGCAGGGTCTGGCACTTGTGTTCCTCTGGCAGGGTCTGGCACTTGTGTTCCTCTGGCAGGGTCTGGCACTTGTTCCTCTGGCAGGGTCTGGCACTTGTGTTCCTCTGGCAGGGTCTGGCACTTGTGTTCCTCTGACAGGGTCTGGCACTTGTGTTCCTCTGACAGGGTCTGGCACTTGTGTTCCTCTGGCAGTATCTGTCACTTGCGTTCCTCTGGCAGTGTCTATCACTTGTGTTCATCTGGCAGTGTCTATCACTTGTGTTCATCTGGCAGTGTCTATCACTTGTGTTCATCTGGCAGTGTCTATCACTTGTGTTCATCTGGCAGTGTCTATCACTTGTGTTCATCTGGCAGTGTCTATCACTTGTGTTCATCTGGCAGTGTCTGGCACTTGTGTTCATCTGGCAGTGTCTATCACTTGCGTTCCTCTGGCAGTGTCTATCACTTGTGTTCATCTGGCAGTGTCTGGCACTTGTGTTCCTCTGGCAGTATCTGTCACTTGCGTTCCTCTGGCAGTGTCTATCACTTGTGTTCATCTGGCAGTGTCTATCACTTGTGTTCATCTGGCAGTGTCTATCACTTGTGTTCATCTGGCAGTGTCTATCACTTGCGTTCCTCTGGCAGTGTCTGTCACTTGCGTTCCTCTGGCAGTGTCTATCACTTGTGTTCATCTGGCAGTGTCTATCACTTGTGTTCATCTGGCAGTGTCTATCACTTGTGTTCATCTGGCAGTGTCTATCACTTGTGTTCATCTGGCAGTGTCTATCACTTGTGTTCATCTGGCAGTGTCTATCACTTGCGTTCATCTGGCAGTGTCTATCACTTGTGTTCATCTGGCAGTGTCTATCACTTGTGTTCATCTGGCAGTGTCTGGCACTTGCGTTCCTCTGGCAGTGTCTATCACTTGTGTTCATCTGGCAGTGTCTATCACTTGTGTTCATCTGGCAGTGTCTATCACTTGTGTTCATCTGGCAGTGTCTATCACTTGCGTTCCTCTGGCAGTGTCTATCACTTGTGTTCATCTGGCAGTGTCTGGCACTTGCGTTCATCTGGCAGTGTCTATCACTTGTGTTCATCTGGCAGTGTCTGGCACTTGTGTTCATCTGGCAGTGTCTGGCACTTGCGTTCATCTGGCAGGGTCTGGCACTTGTGTTCCTCTGGCAGTATCTGTCACTTGCGTTCCTCTGGCAGTGTCTGTCACTTGTGTTCCTCTGGCAGTGTCTGGCACTTGCGTTCATCTGGCAGTGTCTATCACTTGTGTTCCTCTGGCAGTGTCTGGCACTTGCGTTCATCTGGCAGTGTCTATCACTTGTGTTCATCTGGCAGTGTCTATCACTTGTGTTCATCTGGCAGTGTCTATCACTTGCGTTCATCTGGCAGTGTCTATCACTTGTGTTCATCTGGCAGTGTCTATCACTTGTGTTCATCTGGCAGTGTCTATCACTTGTGTTCATCTGGCAGTGTCTATCACTTGCGTTCATCTGGCAGTGTCTATCACTTGCGTTCATCTGGCAGTGTCTATCACTTGTGTTCATCTGGCAGTGTCTATCACTTGTGTTCATCTGGCAGTGTCTATCACTTGTGTTCCTCTGGCAGTGTCTGGCACTTGCGTTCATCTGGCAGTGTCTATCACTTGCGTTCATCTGGCAGTGTCTATCACTTGTGTTCATCTGGCAGTGTCTGTCACTTGTGTTCATCTGGCAGTGTCTATCACTTGCGTTCATCTGGCAGTGTCTGTCACTTGTGTTCCTCTGGCAGTGTCTATCACTTGTGTTCATCTGGCAGTGTCTATCACTTGTGTTCATCTGGCAGTGTCTATCACTTGTGTTCATCTGGCAGTGTCTATCACTTGTGTTCATCTGGCAGTGTCTATCACTTGCGTTCATCTGGCAGTGTCTGTCACTTGCGTTCATCTGGCAGTGTCTATCACTTGTGTTCCTCTGGCAGTGTCTGTCACTTGTGTTCCTCTGGCAGTGTCTGTCACTTGTGTTCCTCTGGCAGTGTCTGGCACTTGTGTTCATCTGGCAGTGTCTATCACTTGTGTTCCTCTGGCAGTGTCTGTCACTTGTGTTCCTCTGGCAGTGTCTGTCACTTGTGTTCATCTGGCAGTGTCTATCACTTGTGTTCCTCTGGCAGTGTCTGTCACTTGTGTTCCTCTGGCAGTGTCTATCACTTGTGTTCATCTGGCAGTGTCTATCACTTGTGTTCATCTGGCAGTGTCTATCACTTGCGTTCATCTGGCAGTGTCTGTCACTTGCGTTCATCTGGCAGTGTCTATCACTTGTGTTCCTCTGGCAGTGTCTGTCACTTGTGTTCCTCTGGCAGTGTCTGTCACTTGTGTTCCTCTGGCAGTGTCTGGCACTTGTGTTCATCTGGCAGTGTCTATCACTTGTGTTCCTCTGGCAGTGTCTGTCACTTGTGTTCCTCTGGCAGTGTCTGTCACTTGTGTTCCTCTGGCAGTGTCTGTCACTTGTGTTCCTCTGGCAGTGTCTGTCACTTGTGTTCCTCTGGCAGTGTCTGGCACTTGTGTTCATCTGGCAGTGTCTATCACTTGTGTTCCTCTGGCAGTGTCTATCACTTGTGTTCCTCTGGCAGTGTCTGTCACTTGTGTTCCTCTGGCAGTGTCTGGCACTTGTGTTCATCTGGCAGTGTCTGTCACTTGTGTTCCTCTGGCAGTGTCTATCACTTGTGTTCATCTGGCAGTGTCTATCACTTGTGTTCATCTGGCAGTGTCTATCACTTGCGTTCATCTGGCAGTGTCTGTCACTTGTGTTCCTCTGGCAGTGTCTATCACTTGTGTTCATCTGGCAGTGTCTATCACTTGCGTTCATCTGGCAGTGTCTGTCACTTGTGTTCCTCTGGCAGTGTCTATCACTTGTGTTCATCTGGCAGTGTCTATCACTTGTGTTCATCTGGCAGTGTCTATCACTTGCGTTCATCTGGCAGTGTCTGTCACTTGTGTTCCTCTGGCAGTGTCTATCACTTGTGTTCCTCTGGCAGTGTCTATCACTTGTGTTCCTCTGGCAGTGTCTGGCACTTGTATTCCTGGGCCTCGTAAGGTTGTAGAGTTTCAGTTCCTGGGCTTCATAAGGAAGCTGAGCTCCAGCTTCTGGGCCTCCGAGTTGAGCTGAGTGTTGAATTACAACTCCTGCATATTTTTTTATAAATAACTTCAGTGACTATTTTTTGAAGCTTTTGAGTAGGTATATTTCGACATTCCATATGCCTATTTTTGTAAAATGTGTGTGTGTGCGTGAGTGCGTGCGTGTGCGTGCGTGCGTGTGCGTGAGTGCGTGCGTGTGCGTGAGTGCGTGCGTGTATATAAGTACTTATCGTATGTTTTTGGATAAATGAATGGACTTAGCATGCATGTTTACGGATTAATAAATTACTGTAAATACCACGTGTGTGTGCCAACGAATGAATGAACTTAACTTGGGTATAATGAGGAAGTTTAAGAGTATAAATGAATAAATAAATTTAGTGTGTATATGAATCTGGAATAATTTTTTTCTAGCAGTTAGGCGAGTAGTTTAGGACGGATGATCGAGCCTGTAAGTTTCGAATTTGAATAATATCGAATTCTATTAGATACAGTATAACAAACACGCATGTGGTGTAATGTTAGACGGCTAAATAACTAATGTGTAACTGTTTACAGGAGGACTTGTATTAGGCTCCTCCAGGATTGCCTCCAAACTTTGCATTTTTTGATCAATGCCGAGAGGCTTGAGATGCCTCCTTGGCTGTGGTTGCTGTATTTGTGCCGAGTATTTATATTCGTTGCTATTATTTTCTAATTTTATCTTTTTATTTTAATGTGTGTTGTATATAAAAACAATTATGGGTATGAGTACTGACCTCCGTCAATCTCCCAACAACAACAACAACTTGAATGTGGTGTCGTGGTTAAGGCTCGTCTCCTCGTTATATATGCATAGTACTGCGTTTCCTTTCTAAGCTACAATATGTGGGGAAGGTGGGAAGGATTTCACTTGTGCTAATTTTCTCTCCTGACTGAGATTTTGATTTCCACGATACAGTAATATTCTGATTCCTTACCTAAGCTTAAACCATACGAAAAAAAAATCTCTCGGACGAATCGGTAATGTCACATAAATCTACGGTTATTAGACCTGGACGAATGTGATTTCGACGCGCTCGTAAATACAAATCCATTAAATTTAACGTGATTTTAAATTAAACTTCCTATTCGTGCCAGCTTTCTGTTGTAATTTCTAAACTCATTCGAATGAACAAAAATTATCATTTACCGAGCATATTTCTGTTAAATTGTGCTTCTAGTCTTTTCTGTTTAATATTCGTTGTATTCTCTGTTTATTAAATTACATGGGTTAAATAATCTCTAATGTATGTTTGCTTTAATTTATTACTGTTTTTTAAAAGCAAGCATATTAAACGTACATTTAAATTCAGACTCGAGGATAAGCTTAGTGGACCATGTCCACTAAGCTGGTTCACTCAGCACAGTTACATAGAGAACCATCACTCGCTTAGACTCTCCTCAGACCACCCACTGGTTATCTTTGGGTATATTTACCCAAGATAACTCAGTAATGCCAAGTATTTCCTCTGACGTGAGGGATCCTTTCCTTGGATGTTTCCCACAACAGTCTAATCCAGTTTGGATCATATAATTATCCACTCCATGTACTTACATACTGCTAGATGACTGTGGATATCAGATGTAAGGAGACACTTTTCTTGCCTCTTTTTTATCACAGGAATCGAATTTGTGAAGCTTTGGTTATGATCCTAACGAAGTAGTGTGCACAGAGTGCGGGTCCAGCACACGCGTGTCTGGTGTGGTGTGAGAATGCTGGCATAGACTGGTATTGATAATGTTCCCTGAGAGGCAGTGGTGGCAGACAGCAGGTAGGGCTCGTCTACACGCCTGGTCAGCTGTGCATCATATTCGCCTCGACCTGTGCACCACAGTGTTGACAGGCACCGACATTCGCGACAAGCTACGGCCCTGTGAATTAGTCATGATTGTGTTTGTCTCTTGATTATGTGGTTCGTTATGTTGTGGAGAGTGTGGCGTGAGGCCGGGCTGCCAGCTTGCATAATGGATGAGGTGAGCCGACGCACACCACAACCCACCACCTTGTCGGCTCACGTTACCCTTCACGTTTGATTGATAATTGAGGGCGGGTAACCACGCCTGACTCCGACTCCATTTCCATGTGAATGGTGCAGCGTGTGGCGTTGTTAGTCCTCCCTCACTCTTCCGCTCCGCCTCCACTAAGTTTATACCCTTTCCAAATACCTCCCTCTAGGTCTTGCCTTTCCACTGAATTCGCGTTCAATACGGCCTCTTCTATCTCCCTCTTGTAACACTCCTTTTCACCTCTCCCCATCCGTATCTCCTTCCCTCTCTTTGTATCTCCACCACCACCCACCTGAATTCTGCTTCCTCCAATCCCTCTGCCCTTAGATTGTGATACTTCTCTATTTTAAATTTAACATCATATTCTCTACCTTTCCCTTAATATCTCCACTCTCAAACCATAAGTCTCCTCAATCTACCTCTGCCTCAACCTCGTTTTCTTGCATCATCCACTTAATACCCCTTCCACAGCCCATGAACCGAGCTTATCTTTGCTACATCATACAGTAAATCGTTCTGCTGCAGAGTATGTCATGAGTTCTTTAAGACTTTTGCAAGTATTGACGAGCCGCTGCAGAGTACACATGACCTGCTGCAGGATACACTTGAGTCATGACCTGTTACAAGCCGGTGTTTTCTTTGTCACGTGAATAAATCTGGGTATGATTAACCTCTGCTCTCTGCTACATGACTGACCTCCACTTTTCCTCTTTCTTAGTGTTCGTATTCCACCCCTACAGTGTTAGTGGGCAACTTAAAGGATTCTTCGCAGGTTACCATTCCTAAATAAGTTGCGTTAAGAAGAGCACAATTTTTTTGTTTGAGTTTGTAAGTCTTAATACTATTGTCCTATCTCATCTTCATTTAAGCTCAGCCTTTTCTAGGATTATGGTGATTCGTAGTTTTGAGGTAGTGCCTTCGGTTCACAATCGAACGACCTAAGTTTATTAATGAGGGAAGTCGAGATGACTGGGCAGGTTTCCTTACACGTGTTGCCTTTATTCACTAGCGGTAAATAGGTACCCAGGTGTCAGCTTACTGTTATGGGTGGCATCCTGGGAGTGATAGTATAGCTTGAAGCTTTTATTTGAAGCAAGCGGAGATAACAGCTCTTAATTTGTAAATTCAACAACGTAAAAAAAAAAAGCTACTACTACTGCTATTACTACTAGTAAAATGCTAGTGACCCCTACTAGTGTTTGATGTCACTCTTTTGTATGTCGCTATAAGACGCCCCTTTAGAGTTAATCATTGAGAAAATTATCATGAACGTACATGTAGTTTCTTGGATGAACTTTATATATCAATGGCCACTTAATTAGGTATATCCTTCTAGTAATGTTTAGGACATCCCCTTTGCTCCCAGAACAGCCTGAATTCTTCGTGGCATGAATTCAATAGGGTGCTGGAAACATCCCTTGGAGATCGTGATCCAGGTTGGCATGACAGTATCACGCAGTTAGCATCCTCACACAGTTGCTGCAGATTTATCTGCTCCACAGACAGGATGGATCCATGTTGTTTACGCCAAATTTTGACCCTACAATCTGCATGTCGCAGCCAAAATCACGATTCTCAATTCATGCGACATTTTCCCAATCTTTAACTGCCCAGTTTTGGCAAGTCGGTACCCACTGAAACCTGTTTCCTGTTCTTAACTGACAGGAGTGGAGCTCGGTGTCTAATATATATATATATATATAATATATATATATATATATATATATATATATATATATATATGTCGTGCCGAATAGGCAGAACTTGCCATCTTGGCTTAAATAGCAACGCTCATCTTGCCATATAGGACAAGTGAAAATTTGTGTATGCAATAATTCCGCCAAAATCATTCTGAACCTAATGAAAAAATATATATTTTATTGTGTTTGTTTAGTATTAAATTACTGTAAACAAATCTAAAATATATTTAGTTGGGTTAGGCTAAAATAAATTGAGCTTGTTATAATAAGGTTAGGTAAGTTTTCTAAGATTCTTTTGGTGCAAAATTAAAAATTTTTACATTAACATTAATGAAAAAATATATCTTTAAACGTATAAGAGAAAATTTCGGAAAGGACTTAATTTTAAATGAGTTCTTGCTAATTGACCAGTTTTACATATTCGGCACGACATATATATATATATATATAATATATATATATATATATATATATATATATATATATATATATATATATATAATAATGCCGAATAGGTAAAACTTCAGATTTTGGCTTAAATAGCAACACTCTTCTTACCGAATAAGGCAGGCGAAAATTTGTCTACCTAGAGGTTATTCCGGGGATCAGCGCCCCAGCGGCTCCCGGTAGTAGTCCAACGTACGAACCACAGCCCGGCTGATCCGGCACTGACTTTAGGTATCTGTCCAGTTACCTCTTGAAGGCAGCCAGGGGCCTATTGGTAATTCCCCTTATGCTTGGTGGGAGGCTGTTGAACAGTCTTGGGCCCCAGACACTTATGGTGTTTTCTCTTAGTGTACCAATGGCGCCTCTACTTTTAATTGGGGGTATTTTGCATCGCCTGCCCAGTCTTTTACTTTCGTAGGGAGTGATTTCTGTGTGCAGATTCGGGACCATTCCTTCTAAGATTTTCCAAGTGTAGATTATGATATATCTCTCCTGCGTTCCAACGAGTACAAGTCAAGTGCTTCCAAGCGTTCCCAGTAGTTAAGGTGCTTGACAGAACTTTTACGTGCTGTAAAGGTTCTCTGTACACTCTCTAGATCAGCAATTTCACCTGCTTTGAACGGAGATGTTAATGTACAGCAGCACTCCAGCCTAGAGAGAACAAGTGATTTGAAAAGGATCATCATTGGCTTAGCATCTCTCGTTTTGAACGTTCTCATTATCCATCCTATCATTTTCTTTGCACTTGTGATCGTAGCACTGTTGTGATCCTTGAAAGTGAGATCCTCAGACATTACTACTCCCAGGTCCCTTACATTATTTTTCCGCTCTATTGTATGGCCAGAGTTTGTAGTATATTTTGTTCTAGTTATTATCTCCTCCAGTTTTCCCTAACGGAGTAGTTGAAATTTGCCCTCATTGAACATCATATTGTTTTCCGTTGCCCACTGGAAAACTTGGTTTATATCTTCTTGGAGGTTAACCGTGTCCTCAATAGATGACAGTCTCATGCAGATCCTAATATTGTCTGCAAAGGATGATACGATGCTGTGGATTACATCTCTGTCTATGTCTGATATGAGGATGAGGAACAGGATGGGTGCGAGTACTGTGCCTTGTGGAACAGAGCTCTTCACTATGGCAGCCTCCGATTTAACTCTGTTGACCACTGCTCTTTGTGTTCGATTGGTTAGGAAGTTGAAGATCCATCTTCCCACTTTCCCAGTTATTCCTTTAGCACGTATTTTACGGGCTATTACGCCATGATCGCACTTGTCAAACGCCTTTGCAAAGTCTGTGTATATTACATCTGCATTCTGTTTTTCTTCCAGTGCATCCAAGGCCATATCATAGTGATTCAGTAGTTATGAGAGGCAGGAGCGACCTGCCCTGAACCCATGTTGCCCTGGATTGTGCAGTTTTTCGCAAAAATCATTCTGAATCTAACGAAAAAATATATTTCATTGTGTTTGTTTATAATTCAATTATTGTAAGCTTATCAAAAATATATTTAGTTAGATTAGACTAAATGAAATTGCGTAAGTTAGGTAAGTTTTCTAAGGTTCTTTTGGTGCAAAATTATTATTTTTTACATTAACATAAATGAAAAAATATATTTTTAAACGCATAAGAGAAAATTTTAGAAAGGACTTAATTTTAAATGAGTTCTTGCTAAGTGACCAGTTTTACCTATTCGGCACGACATATATATATATTATATATATATATATATATATATATATATATATATATATATATATATATATATATATATATATATATATATATATATATATAACTCATCCACTTCAAAGTATGATATATTGTGCATTCATAGATGCTCTTCTGCATACCACTTTTGTAACGTATGTTGGATCTAATGTCACCTTTCTGTCAGCTTGAACCAATCTGGCCATTTTCCTCTGATCTCTCATTTTGCCGTTTTCTTTAACACAACTGACATCACTGGATGTTTTGTGTTTTTCACACCATTCTGTGTAAACTGTTGAGACTATTGCGTGTGAAAGTCCCATATCAGCAGTTTCTGAGGTACTCAAACTACCCCGTCAGGCACGAAAAATCATTCCACGGTCAAAGTCCCTTAGATCACATTTCTTCCCAATTCTGATGTTTGGTCTGAGCAACCTGAACCGCTTGATATGTCTGCATGCTTTTAGCCATTGAGGTGCTGCCACGTGATTTACTGATTAGAGATTTGCATTAACGCGCAAGTGTACCTAATAAAATGGTTAATGTGTGTGGGGGAGATGTATGTAATTATATATAATATATATGTGTGTATGTAAATTCAGTAAATCCTATTCTGATTTATAAGGCATATTCAACTGTTTATGACTGATTAAAGAATCATTTTTACCTATTAATAATTTTTATTAATTATAATCATTTAAACTTGGAATTAAAAATATTAATGTTACTGAAGGAACATTAGGGACGCCCATAGTCACAATATAATTTAGCATTTACAACATCAATAACATAAGTATTTTATTAAGTCTAATAGAAATATTTACAACAGTTTAAACAGCCAGCGAGCTTCCCAAAACTTACCTGTTAGTGGGAGGAAGTATATTATGACTGTTCTGTACACAGATCCTGTATGTTACTTGATTTTCCCATACAAAGATCCTGTATGTATTAGTTTGTTTTGTTCTGCCTCGGCTTTATACGAGAGAGTGGAGAGTTGGCCCTCACCTCCTCGGATCAAATCTAGTTGCCACCTATTCCTCAGGCACTGTATGATCCTTGCGGGTTTAGTATTTTTTTTTTTACCCTTAACTATCCCTCGTGCCATTAACCACTCTATATACTTCTGACTTTATTACGATTATCCATCTTCATTTACCAATTATTTCCTCATCACCACTAATCCTGAAGCATCATTAAACCCCTAAGCACCATTAACTCCTAACGTAAACTCATATTGTTCCATTCCTTGTGTTTGTCCTCCACGTCCCATTAATCGTCTAACCATTCAGTACCATTAACTCATTAACCATAGAGTTACATGTACCATTTATTTCCTATTATCCATAAATCCATACTATACCATTATAAAATCCCAGCCAACAATAAACTCCCAAATGCCTGAAATCCCTTACTCTTTATACCGCTACGTTTCTTTAATCCTATATCATTAATTCTTTATAATAAATCAACACGCATTTTTTTAAGTTATTCAATAGTAACATAAAATTTAATCTCCAAAACATTATTAAATGTCCTGCATAAAGTTAATCCGTCTTGTTCTATTAACCCGTCGTGTTCCATTAATCCATCGCGCTCCATCATATCTCTTTAATTCTAATTTCGCATAGATCTTAAATCTCTTGCTCGTGATCCCCACTTAGAATTGATCCAAATACAAAATTTTAATTCCTTAAGTGGCTTTCACTCCTCCCCATTTCGTAAAATTAATCCCTTACCATTCAGAGTATACTTCATCCCCCTTTCCATAGGCACTATTAAAACCAGTACCATTCTCAGTATTTTTCACCCATATTTTCCTTAGACACCATTAAAGCTTCACCATAGTGGTAGTGCAGATACTCTCCCCGCTCACAGGTGAAGTCTCTCAACCTGCTCCATGAATACCTGGTCGTGTTAATTGCACCTCCGACACACCCACCTTGTAAACACGGCTCGGGCAGCGGGGGGCCCCACCAGACCTCTGCCGACCTGCCGTGACCTCGAATGTGTCCTGCCCGCCTCGGGTCACCCTTAGAAGGCACTTAATGGATTTGGTGTTGCTATAAGTCATAAGAGACTGTTGGTGTGGCTGTGATTTATTAGCCAAGTGGAGGAATGTTTCTGCACCAGGGAGGGTTGCACTCTGGGAGTGAAAGAACGACGTATGAGTGAAGCTGGGTTTTTTTTTTAATATTCACCGTGGTTATATAACGGGGCGGTTATTGGTGATATTATAAGGGCTTCGTGATAGATGATTGTTCAAAACCCTGTAATGGGGTACTTAATGGTTACAGCTCTTTAAAATTGTGACGACAAAATGGAGTCTTTAATGAGATTATTCACTAAATCATTAACGCTGTACAGCAATTGTTTACCACCGGTCAAGAATACTTCAGTCCCTAATGTAGAAAGTCAGACTCGCAGCACGTCAACACTGACAGACCTACACACCACCATGTATATATTTTGCTTAACCTGAACATATTATTATTATTATTATTATTATTATTATTATTATTATTATTATTATTATTATTAAAGATTAGCCGGTATTCTCCCGGCCCGGGCCTTTTCCAAGTGGTGGCCCGGCCTTGGCTCCCTCTATATGGAGTGTCTGAGACCTAAGTCTCCCATGGGAGGAGGCACAAGTACCTCCTCATCTTTGGGACCAACTGTCCCCAGGCCTAGCCACAAGCTAGGCCTCTCTGGTCTGCCATCCCCGCCCCAAGGGGGCAAATGGGAATGACAGTCTTATGAGCTAAAGGCTCGGACTCAGGCACCTACCCTACCCTAGAAGGGCTGGGCATGGTGTCGATCACCTGAACATCACGGTAAGATGTTTTCCCTTTAGTCTTTTTTTTTCTTTTATCTACATAATACTTAATTATGGTGGAATATTTGTGGAACGTAATACTGTCACTCGGGTCTTTGTATTCCTTTGAATATTTACTTAAGCAAATTTACTTTATTTAAATAAAGTAAATTTGCTTAAGTAATATTAGAAATCATGATAAAGATGTTTTACAGTCTCTGCTTTGGTGTAGCTTCGTATAGTTGTAGTCTCAGTGTTCCTTAAACAAACCATCTTTCATTATCCATTTTTTTGCTTTCGTATTTTCTTTTCACAAGAAAAAAAAAGAGTTGGAGATTTGTTTTCTTAGCATGACAAATTATTATGCAGTGGTTGACCGGTGAAATTTGAGAGAAGTTCATATTTTTCTCGGCGTAAATGTAATATTGGCGAGAACGTTTTGAAAAATTTCTGTTTTGTAATGAAGACGGATGAGCGAGTTAACTATTTTATTTTGCAAAGGGCTAATACGTTAATATTTATTACTTACGGAAAACTTGATATTAACTGTTATTATAATGTAATGCATTCCTGCTATCCAGTACTGTGTGCAGACAACTAGAAAAAGGTCAACATACATGTTTTAAAGCAAAGATGATTGAATAATGTGTATAGACAGAAACTAATCGGTGAGGTGTGTGTGTGTGTGTGTGTGTGTGTGTGTGTGTGTGTGTTCACTTACGGTACACTTCATCTTCAATGCATCTTCTGACCATCTCACCTTCGACCGACGTTCGCAGGCCAAGGGAGGGAGTACTGGCCAGACCACCTCTGAGGAGAGGAAGTCCCCACTGAGCCGAATTTCTGGCTCGGAATCGAGAAGAGGTTCCGCCAACATCATCCACTGCAAGAAAACAATACCAACGCGTCGTTATCCGAAGCCGCTGGCGAAACCACTTTAGTATTCCAGGACAGTAGACACAACTGTTTACTGCGACCCGTCGCTCACCAGCTGTAGTTCCAGCAGCATCCTGATTACTGGACACCAATCATCTGCTTCCCAGCCACAGGGCCGGAATCAACGAGCTCCAGCCATAGGGCCGAATTAGCGAGCCAACGAGACGGAATTACGAACCCAATCCTTGAACCGGAATTGGCGAGTCCCAGCCACAGAGTCAACGTACGCAACTGTACTCCCTGATTTACTCATGTTCTTGCATAGTTGCTCCGTTAACTTTGTTTTTAAAAAAAGTCTGTGTTCATTTACTTTCACTCACGTGTACTCGCCGAGTTTCTGGATGGATACACGTGCTTCTTTTGTTCCACCAACTCGTCTTCCTGAAGCCTACGTCGATTTCTTCCACCCTTTGAAGCAAATTTCTTGATGTACTTTCAGACTAGGCTTGGTTCAGTCAGACTATCGTCTGTTAACCAAAAACAAATAATGGGCAACAACGTCAGTCAATGCAGTGATACACAGAAAAAAAACTTTTGAAGTGCGAACAGAAAACGGGAACCCACAGAGTGGACTCTACAATATTTTCTTTTAACACACCGGCTGTCTCCCATTTAGTTAGGGTGACTCGAAAAAGAAGCAGCACTTTCACCATCACTCATTCCATCACTGTCTCGCTAAAGGCGTGCCGACATTACAGTTCAGACGCTCCTTCAAACTGAAATATTCCCACCCCTCCTTCAGAATGCCTGCCGGCTGATTTAGACAGTGAGAGACTCACTTTGATAAGCAGGATGGGCCAAGTCAGCCTGCCTATACCCTCGTTCGTACCCATACCCCATTCATCTGATCTTAAATGTGCTCATTCAACGTAACATTCACGCAAGCGCTCGTTTTTTCTTAAAGAAATGTATTAGATTCCTTTGACAGGTATACAGTAGATGCATAAACAGCTGATGTGATGAAATGAAGTTGGTCAAATTAGTCCCAGAACACTCCAACCTTCCCTCTTTTAGGATTTCATTTTTCACAAGTTCTTTTATAAAACTGGCAAATTAACACCTATCCGAACCTTCCTTTGTGCAAAATGTGCCAGCATCTAAAGTTTCAAGCCGATCAAAAAAGGCATTCTCCAGTTATTGCACGGAAATCAGTACTTCAAATTTAACTGTTAGTAAAATGGCAAATTTGTACATATTTAGCCTAAATTTATAATGAATCTTCCTTTTAGTCTGAAGCTCTTCAGAATCTGCGCTTTCTAGTTGCTGTGCAGGGAATTGTGCCATACACTTTTTTTTATAAATGAATTTACAAATTGACACACATCACCCACCTTCCTCCATGTTGAATACACCAATAATGAAAGTTTGAAGCCGATGGAAAAAAAATGCTTTTCACGTTACTGCAGAGACGTGTGACAAGAGGAAAGACGCCCTTGTATGTTAACCGTTGCATATTTTCTTTAGCTTGTTATAGTAAACAAGTGTTGAAAACTCGAAGACAGTCGAATGAGGAGTTCTAAAGTTATAAACGACCACTTTATAAGAAAAAAATGACAATCACTGTAACATACTTTCCTCTGGACCCCTGGAAAAATAATTAGAGATTTAAATGAGCAAGCAAGACTTGACTTTATACTTAAAACGAATATGATAAAGTAGACGAGACTGACTACGGAATATCACGAGGTACGAATAATTCCAGTACTTGGTTAAGTGTTCATTATCTAGGAGTGAGATTGGAAAGAAATCCCCAAGACTGAAAAATAACAGGCGATGAGGGTACACTAATTTTTTTTAGAAAAGCACATTAGAAAAGGGAACTAAACAGCAAGCCAACCGAGGTGGCGTAGGGAGGTCAAAAATTTATACTAATATTTAATAGAACACATACGAGATAGTCACTGACTGAACCAGAACAGCAGAAACGCAAAAGTAAAGGAGAGTAAAATATGGAAGAAATATGGAATGCAGGTGACAGACGAAAAAAAGGAATTCAGGCAGAAGAGCAAGAGACAACGATGCAGATGTACAAAAAAAAACTGAACCACAACCAAAACTGACTTACAGAAACATTAATATCACCGCGAAGGGCCAAGTAACAACACTGAAAAAGGATATTCTTGGTGGGTGCTTTGAGACTCATGATAACATCTTAATCCAACGAATTAGAGCTACTCTTCCCTTAGATGAAACCTGGTTTCCACCCATTCTCCGGGTTCCGTATGACCTATACGGATTTGTCACTTTTCAGTAATAATAATAATGTAAAGGTAAACGAAGAATTAAGAATTTTTTGGGGAGATATTTTAAAATAAAGAATTAAACAAAGTCTGCCCGAAATGCCTAGCCATGCTAGGCGTTCTAGTGGTACACTCTGTAATCATTATTTAACTACATGTAAACCACACAACCAAATTCTGTAAATTCAACATTGTAATCTTTATAGAGAATAAACTTTGAACTTTGAAGAACTACTGCAGCCAGGAGAGAACAGCACACGCTGCAGGACATCGACACATCAGAAAATGAAGTAAAGGAGATACTTAAGGAATTGGACACAGTAAAAGCAGTGGAATCTGCAGATACATCCCCATAGAAACTGAGAGGAGCAGAGCCACAGTGCGAACCCTTAGCGACCATCCACAAAGTTGCTTGTATACACAGCAAGTCTTGTTACAATAATGGTATACAATATCGACAAATTGATTAGTTAGACAAATGTGCAAAACCTGAATGGCTTTCAAATCAGTACAGAGATTATATACATATGACAGTGGAAGATGAGGTAAACATTTCCCCAGTCTACATCTTCCTCTGCATTCTGTATATAATCTCTGCATTGGATTATTTAGCCAGTATCACCATGTATACCGCTTAATATAATGGAAAAAGTTGAGGGAGGGCGAAGGAACGCATGGAGAGACGGGCTTCGTCAGAGAAAACTAATACGGATTCAGAAACGGGAGACTCGAGCCTTCCAGACTTCTGTGGTTCTTGGCTCCTGGCCCATCGTCTTAACTACATACATACAGAGCATGAAACCTCTCGTGTGTGTGTGTGTGTGTGTGTGTGTGTGTGTGTGTGTGTGTGTGTGTGTGTGTGTGTGTGGTGTGTGTGTGTACATACTCATGTACCACCTTCACTTGCCCCTCTGCTGTGCAGAGCAGAATACATCACAGTCATGCAGACAGTAGTGTCATTACAACTCTCCCTTCCTCATCATTAGCCTTCGTCTGTCTCTCGCTCCCACCCTCTTTACTTGAGCATTATAGCGAGGCACTCTGCTCCGTCCTCTTTTCCCCTCTTACCTATCCTCCTTTCTCCCATTCTTCTCATCTTGCATCCTCCCCTCATCCATGAAGCACTTTGGTGGTTAGTGAGAAGTAATCAACCTGGGAGCTCAGTGCTCAAGGAATGCCTTGAGAAACCTATTTGCCTCCGAGTCTGGATCTCTCTGGAGCGAAGGAGGAGAGGGACAGAGATGATATATATGTGGAATATATTTGGGGGCCTAGTTTCAGACCTACACTCTACCATAACGTAGCAGAGTGAGAGAGATGGGAGAAAATGTAAAAATATGTCTAGTGAAGAGCAGGGGCGCCGTGGGCAAAAGAGGAGGTCACTGTCAACATCCGTGACCCTCGACCAGAAATACTGCAGAAGTACCTTTTTCAATTGCCATATTAGCCAGGCTGTGATAGACATGTGGGCGTGCGGGCGACCAACAACAACAGCTAGGTTGACCGGCCAAACAGAAAAGTGCGGCTTCAAGCCGGGGTGCGAGAATAGGAAAACTTTCGAAACCGGTCACAGGTATATCACAGGAATGCAGTAGTCCAAAAACACTGGAGGCTTAAGAGTGAGGAGCAATTAGAATAGGTAGACAGCTTGTTTGGCATATAAAAAATAGGAGACCATGTGATGAGCTCCAAGAAAGAGAAATAACAAGTAAAATCTTTATTTTCACATGATACAGTTTTTACGAAATTGGATGACGTTAATAGCGCTCGTATTTAGCACCTGTTTAACCTTCGTGGAAAGGAAGGCCGTGTCGTCGGGTATTAATATGGAGCTGCGCTGGTAGCATGTGGTGTTGGTCCCCGGCAGGTATGTAGTCTTGGCCCTCTTGACAGGCCCGCGTGTCGTGTCAACAAACATTCCCAGTGGTGACGTAAGGACCCCTTTCCTTGACCCCACGACTGGGCCGCCGACGTTAATTTGGTCCAAATGAATTTGTGAATCGTTTGTGATGGAGCTGTGGCGTGGGGCAGCGTTGAATGCGCCAGTAAAAAAATTATCTTCTATTTAGTAAAACTGTATATAACATTAAAAATATATAAATTATATATATATATATATATATATATAATATAAGAACATAGGAAAGAAGGAACACTGAAGCAGGCCTACTGACCCATGCGAGGCAGGTCCAAGTCACGTCCCGGCTTAAACCAATGACCCATCTAGTCAGTAAGGTCACATTCACTTACGGAAGGGGCACGGCATCAGACCTATTACTTAAGGAAAGGGCACGGCATCAGACCTATTAGCACTCACCCACACCCACTCGTATATTTATCTAACCTGTTTTTAAAACTACACAACGTCTTAGCTTCTATAACTGTACTTGGGAGTTTGTTCCACTCATCCACAACTCTATTACCAAACCAGTATTTTCCTATATCCTTCCTGAATCAGATTTTTTCCAACTTAAAACCATTGCTGCGACTCCTGTCTTGGCTAGATATTATTAGCATGCTATTTATATTCCCTTTACTTATTCCTGTTTTCCATTTATACACCTCAATCATATCACCCCTAATTCTACGCCTTTCTAGAGAGTGTAGATTCAGGGCCCTAAGTCAGTCCTCATAGGGAAGAGTTCTGATACATGGGATCAACTTTGTCATTCTCCTTTGTACGTTTTCCAGAGCATTTATATCAATTCTGTAATACGGTGAGCAGAACTGTGCAGCATAATCTAGTTGAAGAGCCTGAGGACTCCTATTATTTATGCTCCTTGATATGAAGCCAAGGATTCTGTTCGCTTTATTGCGAACAGAATCCTTTATTGTCTTGGCTTTAGATGACTGCTAACCAGAACTCCCAAATCCTTTTTGTAATCAATAATGTTAAGATCTACATTATTTAGTTTATATATGGCATGGTTATTTTCTTGTCCAATGTTTAGAACTTTGCATTTATCTATACTAAACTGCATCTGCCACTTCTCCGACCATTGCATCAGTCTATTCAAATCATCCTGGAGTGTTCTAATATCCTCATTGAATTAGGCGACCTATTTTGGTGTCATCGGCAAACTTGCTTATGTCGTATTTATTCCCTCATCAATGTCGTTTATGTAAATTGTGAACAACAAAGGGCCCAACACTGACCCCCTGTGGAACACCACTCGTGACGTGCCCCCACTCTGATGCCTCCCCATTGATGCAAACTTTCTGTTGCCTATCTATCAACCACGTCTCTACCCAGGAAAAAAGCTTTACTGAAATCCATTTATACATTATCAAATTCATTACCGTGATCTACCTCCTCAAATACCTTGGTGAAAAAAGTAAATTCGTAAGGCAGGAACTACCCCTTGTCATGCGTACTGAGATTTCCACCATCAATTTCTTATCCAGATGGCTTCGAATTGCCTCGGCAATTATTGATTCCATAAATAGGTATTACATTTCCATTTTCCACTTGATAGCACTATGGTCAGTTTGTATGATTGTGAAGATCCCCAAGGTTTGCTAGCCTGTTTACATTCCCTTAAACCTTGCAAAAGTCATCAGGGCTGGATGTTCAGTTATTCTCTTTTGTCATAAGGACCATGTCATTAGTACCCAGCGTGCATATTTTTGTCGTCCTGTTCTGCACTAATTTATGATTTCTGGAATTTCCGTAGTATTTTCTTGTGTAAAAACTGAGAGGAAATAAGAGTTAAAAATTTCACACATTTCCTTATCACTGTCAGTGATCTGACCTGAGTTACTTTTGAGTGGGCCAATCTTGTCCCTGATCTTACTTCTATATACCTGAAAGATACCTTTTGGGTAAGTCTTCGAATCCCTTGCGACTTTATCCTCATAATCTCTTTTAGCTTTTCTTATTCCCCTATTTATTTCTCTCTTTAATTGGATATATTGATTTCTTAATTGGCCATCCATTCTTTTGATACGCCTATATATGCTTCTGTTTTGACCAATGAGATGTTTTAATCTATTGTTTATCTATTTGGGATCATTTTTGGTTTATCTAATTTCCCTACTTGGAACTTAACTTGTTTGGGCAGCTAGAACTATGCTCTGAAAAACGTCATATTGATAACCACCACCACCTTCCTGACCCATAGTCAGGTCGTTCCAATTTAGCCCACCCAGGTAATTTCTCAGTCCCATGAAATTGGCCAGGCGGAAGTCTGGGACGGAAACTTGATTGCAGTTATTGGGTAATTCCGTGATATATTGAAGCTAAGTTATTTGTGATTGCTGTCCCCAAGCTCATTATTAACCTCAAGATTAAAAATTAGTGATTCCTTGTTGACAAGAACAAAATCTGTAGCAGATTGTTTCCTCGAGTTGGTTCTGTCACAAACTGCTTTAAAAAAGCAATCCTGGATTGTATCAAGAAAGTCACTAGACTCAAGATTTCCTGTCAAATTGTTCCAATCACTTTGTCTAAAGTTAAAATCTCCCATTAACACGACATTTTCATATCTAGACACCTTATGAATTTCGTCCTAGAGCAGCTTACTGTACTCCCTATCAAGATTGGGGGGGGGGCTATAAATCACACCCAGGATTAATTTGCCACGACCCTCGAGAAATTGTAGCCAAACAGATTCTGTGTCTGATGCTTCTAATCTTATATTTAGTCTAACACAACATTTTAAATTATCTCTGATGTACATCGCCACTCCACCACCCTTCCTGTTGACCCTATCAGTGTTGAATATTTTATAGCCATGTATGTAGCATTCAGAAGGCCTTCATCAGGTTGAACCAGGTCTCCGTTATAGCAATAATATCTATATTATCTGCACATGCAAGTAATTTTAGCACATCTATCTTGTTTCTTAGATTCCTACTCTTAGTATAGTAAACCTTAAGAGAGCTAGTCATTCTCTGCCCTCTACTATCTCTGTGTTGATCAAATGTTTTGCCTTTACTAACAACTTTATTTTGAATGTTGTCTATTAAACATATCCCTGAGATATCCTAGTAATATCTGCTTTTTTTTTTAACCCTTGTGCTGCAGCTTGTTTCCCACACACACCCATAACTCTATAATCTTTCAGTTTAAAGTCCTAGACTAGTCAGCAATGGCCCCCTCAGTCGAAATGACTAATGCAACCACTCCATCTCCTGAGAGATGTACTCCATCCCTTGCATACATATCGAGTTTGCCATAAAATTTGTCCCAGTTATCAGTGAATGGGATTGCAAATTCGTTGCAATACCTGTTTAGCCAGAAATTAACAACAATTGCCCTAGACATCTATTCACTGCCCACTCCCCTTCTAGGCAAGATGCTACATATGATTGAGACCCCTCACTTAGATTTAATTACAACTATGGCTGGCTTGTACTTATCCAGCAGTTCTTGTCTCCTACCCTTCCCGATATTTCCACCAGCACTGGAGAACAGAGAATCGATTTCCTTCAAAACTTTAACATGAGATTCCAAAACACTAAAAGCCATGGCGCTCTATAACGCTCCACACTAATCCCCCAGATAGCTAAGACAGGATGACCTTTCGTGACCACTGACCTCAACATACTGAGGTATATATATATATATATATATACACACGAGTCCTGGAGATGGGAAGTACATTGCCTGCACACTGAAGGAGGGGTGTTAATGTTGCAGTTTAAAAACTGTAGTGTAAAGCACCCTTCTGGCAAGACAGTGATGGAGTGAATGATGGTGAAAGTTTTTCTTTTTCGGGCCACCCTGCCTTGGTGGGAATCGGCCAGTGTGGATAATAAAAAAATAATAATAAATAATATAATATATATATATATAATATATATATATATATATAATTAAATATATAATATATATATATATATATATATATATATAATATATATATATTATATATATATAAATATATATAATATTATATATATATTTTTATTCTTTCAACAACGCGTATCCACGAGCAGTGGCCAAAAAGAATAACAAAAGTTCTTTGATAATTATGTAATTTACACAGAAAGGGGTTTTACCCTTCTCCCGGCATTTTAGTCGCCTCTTACACGCATGACTAGAGGAAATTTTTCCATCCCATGGAGATATATATATAATAATATATATATATTATATATATATATATATATATATATATAATATATATATATATATATATATATATATATTATGCAATAATTCAACAGTAAACCAGGTGATTTCAAAATATGCAAACACCACACTGGAAGAAAGAAAATTCAAAGCGCTTTCGTGACTACTCACATTAGATAATTGGTATCACAGAAAGCGCTTGGATTATCCCTATTCTTCAGGCAGGGTTGTTTATGCATATATATAACATATATATATAATATATATATATATATACTATATCCATGAAATATATATATATATATATATATATATATATACTGTATATATATTATCGTGCCGAATAGGTAAAATTGGTCAATAAGCAAGAACACATTTAAAATTATGTCCTTTCTAAAATTTTCTCAAACGTTTAAAGATAAATATTTTTTTATTTATGTTACTGAAAAATTAATAATTTTGTACCAAAAGAACCTTAGAAAACTTATCTAACCTTATTATAACAAGCGCAATTTAATTAGCCTAATCCAACTATAAGTTTATAATAATTTAATAATAAACAAACACAATGAAATATATATATATATATATATATATATATATATTTTTTGTTAGGTTCAGAATGATTTTTGCAAAATTACTGCAAACACAAATTTCTGCTTGCCTATTTCGCAAGCAGTGCGTTGCTATTCAAGCCAAAATAGCAAGTTTTACGTATTCAGTGTCCTAGAGGCATGCATGTGCACTGGACATCCGTTAAAAAAAACTTGCCTACCCCTGAAAATACATTCCTCAAGTCAGAATATCCCATTCATATTTCGTTCTTTTTATACAGTACGGGGAGGGGGATGGGTGAAGGTAATTAGAAAATGGGGATACGTCACTCTGCCTTCCAACACGAAATCCTTCTAGCTAAGCCAATGGGAGTCTTTGGGCTCCCTAGTTACTAGGAACGAGAGTGAGAGTAATAGAGCCTATGGTTAACCCAGGGCATTATTATTATTATTATTATTATTATTATTATTATTATTATTATTATTATTATTATTATCTTTTATCACGTCGACCGTCTCCCAGCGAGGCAGTGAAAGAAGCTTTTTTCACCACCACTCAATCGCCGTCTTGTCAGAAGTGAGCGGACATCACAGCTCAGATAACCCTCCGAACTGCCGCATCCCCGCCCCTCCTTCTGAGTGCAGACACTGTTGCCCACCTACCGAACTCAAGCCCAGTTAATTGGTTTCCCTGTATCCTTTCATAAATACTACATTGCTCACACTCCAGTAGCACGTCAAATCATAACATCCACTTGCCTTCACTCCAAAAACGTTCACACGAGCCAATTATTATTTATTATTATGGGGTGGCTTTAATCCTGTAGTTATCAAACAGAGTAGTGGGAACTAAGAGGTAATCGGGGTTGACCCAAGGAAAAGTATATCTCAAATCCATGAATCAGGAAGCCCTTTATTAGCCTCAAGACACAACCCTCCCCTACTCCCCAGCTCTATCCTCCATGAAGTTGTTGATATCTTCCTGAAGTCTTGTAACTCAGGGTGATATATTTCAACACCTTGTATGAACCCGAACCTTCCTGATGAAATATAAAAAAGACAATACAGCTAGCTTTTGTTCCCATAGTGTGACTATCATGTAGAATAGGATAGTATTGTAATAAAGTTGGTAGAATTACCGACAATATGTAAAGTAAAAGGACACAAGTGCAACTAATGTGACATTTTATTGTGGCAACGTTTCGCTCTCCAGGAGCTTTATCAAGCCATGATAAAGCTTTATCAAGCTTGATAAAGCTCCTGGAGAGCGAAACGTTGCCACAATAAAATGTCACATTAGTTGCACTTGTGTCCTTTTACTTTACAATAGGATAGTAACACACTGCTGATGTATTCAGTTTTGATTAATAACAAAAAAAAAAGGCCCAGATACATCAAGGTCGCCATGACAGTAATGACCTCGAGAATACCAGTACTAAAACACATTTCATTATTATAAATCAAATAATACGGGAAGAAAACACGCTTTCAGAATAAACTTTAGTAGTCTAGCATATCTCTTTTATAAAGTAATAGGATTTGTTAGACTTGATGAAGCTCTACACAGAGAGAAACATTGTCCCAATAAAAGCTTCTCTTCACTATTGTTGGCAGCACGCCGTTTGGGTCCGTAAAATAAGTGGGAAGCTCTTCCCATACACAACCAGTGATGTCTAAGGATTGTAGGCAAATGTGTTGGTCTGTTCGACTTGTTTCATAGAAAACATAAAATTACCCAGCTACTTCCAGGGTAAGGCTACTCCCATGGTAGGGATTACTTGCTAAAGTGTTATCTATTTAATAACTTAATACAACATCCAAGAATTAGAATGTATAGCATCACGATAAAAGAAATAAGATGAAGCATTTTCATCTTATAGTAGCAGTTCTTTCACTCATTACTGTACTTAATATTCATTGTAATATTTCATACATTCACTACAATAGTTCTTGCACTCACTACAATAGTTCTTGCACTCACTACAATAGTTCTTGCACTCACTACAATAGTTCTTGCACTCACTTTAATAGTTCTTGCACTCACTTTAATAGTTCTTGCACTCACTTTAATAGTTCTTGCACTCACTTTAATAGTTCTTGCACTCACTTTAATAGTTCTTGCACTCGCTGCAGTAGTTTATGTACGCTTCACTTTTCGCTTATGAAAATAACGTTCATCAGTAGACTTCCTGAGCAACTAGTGGTTAGGTGGGGGCTCTCACAAGCGGAGTATTTACTGCGGGTTAGTTGGACCTTAATGAGCCAGCAGCAAACTCGTCTCTGTGATGGAAGCCTCATCCACCTCGACTCTGATGAGATAGTTACGATGTTTCTCATTGAGTTATAATCTAAGATGCTGTCTAAGATTGAGACGTTAGAGAAAGAGAAAGAGAGGGAGGAGAGAGAGAGAGAGAGAGAGAGAGCGAAAGGGGGGACGGACGGACGGACGGACGGAACCAGAGATGAGAATGGTTGAGATGAGAGACTTTGACAAGTGAGAGATTATTTCCCCAGATCAGTAACCTAATTGGAACCCGAGAGATCCTTGTCTGCCCAGCTTCCTCTCCTGTGGAATCTCTCTAGTTTAAGGCTGATGAGTACAATAGTGTTCTAGAGCAGTGGTTCTCAACATGGTCTACTTAGACCCCCAGGGGAAAAAAACTGGGGAGGGTTACGGACTTCCACAGACTTTCCCTTGGATACGACAAGAGAGTATAGTTATTAGTCCTTCAAAATCATGTTAGACGTTTGTTCGCTACCATCTGGTGAGCACCAAGTCGATTACACTTGCATAATACTTCCTTCATGTATACCACAACACGGGTGGAGTTTGAACCCATGGCGAGTGAGTCGTAAAACTCAGGCCAGTGCGTAACCGACTCGGCCAACTGGTTACAATAAGATTCATCCAACTAGGTATATTTATACACCATATGGAGGTTAGCCTAGGCACCACAGTCACCACAAATTAAAGTTTTTGCAAATGAACTTCCCGCCAGCGTGGCTGTGGAAAACTCTAGCTCAAGTCCCCCAGAGCCACTGTCATAACTTACGAAATCGCAGTAACACTATTACAGACAAACTCCGCCC
Source organism: Cherax quadricarinatus (assembly GCF_026875155.1). NCBI lineage: Eukaryota > Metazoa > Arthropoda > Malacostraca > Decapoda > Parastacidae > Cherax > Cherax quadricarinatus. Next base: position 35,402,189 of record NC_069414.1, on the reverse strand, counting down.
GTACCGTGGTTTGCAATCATGTTATTGCGATTTCGTGGGTCTGACGCGTCTTTGTCTCACATCTGTGCTTCTTGTTAGTTCCATATAGGCTTTATGAAAGCTTTGTCTTCTCTTTAGTGTGTTAAGTAAAAAGCGACTTATTAGCATAACACTGCATAAAATGCTGCTAAATAGTTAAAATTTAAGTAGTGAAAGAATGTTTTGTTAAACATTAAGATCCCATATGAGCATACCGGTATGACAGCTTCAAACTTATTAATACCTAAAAAAAAAAAAAACTGTGGATGGATCCCTAAGTCACTTCAGTGTCAAATTAGTCACGGAGACCTAACACTTCTGCCATCTACGACATACTTGGTCGAATGTGCTGTTGTGGATATTTTAATAAAAAATAGAGGACGTACCAACATTTGTGAGCAAAATTAATTTTTGTTCCTCTATTTTTGTTATTTAGTTTCTCTGCACGAGGCTCAAGGTTCTTATTAAAGTTATCAGATTTTCATTTGAGCTGTACATTTTTAAAATTCTTTAAATCTTTAGATCAAATAATCACCTTCGATTTAATTGTTTAACTGTGTTATGTTTTGTAAAAATTAAAGTTGCTTATGTCTTCATTCTTGATCAAGTAATCACCTTTTTAATTAGACAATTTTTTTTAGACTGAATTTCAATAATTACTGTTATAAAAATTTATTCTTTCATGATAATTTAAGGACGGAGAGGATTTTTAAAGAGCCTGGGATCGCTGAGAGAGGAATGAGATGTAGGACTTTGAGAAACACTGTTGTAGAGGGATTTCTTGCCTGGGTAAACCTTCAAATATCTCGGAGGTTAACTGAGACTTTCTTCACTCATCAACAGTTACTAATTTTATAACTTTTTTCTATATGGAAGTGTACTGATCTTTAGGATAGTCTGATGCAACAAGGCTTAGAAGAATCCTTCTGGTACAGTATATTAATAATTATGAAGGACGTGCATATATATATGAAGCAGTTTAGCAAAGATTTGCATTTTCTTGCTTACACAGCTGTATAGCCCATGTGGCTTAGCGCTTCTTTTTGATTATAATAATAACAATCTTGCTTGCACAGTTTGTATACTAAAAAATTGGAGACTGCTATCAGTGCAACATTTTCGTTGACTTCTTTTGAGATTATCAGTCCATTGATTTCTTCAGTTCATCATTATAAACGTTACAAGTTTTGACTATAATATAGTTCTAGTATGCGAAGAGATGCATATCATAGGCTTCAAACCGATAATGAGAAAACACAGGAGCACTCATTATGCAGTGGGCAGCATGACCTCTGCCTGGCCAACCCAGCCACTGGCTCTCTCTAAGACAGAGATAAAATCGAAGACGCGTGATGCTGTACTCATGGGCCTCTCATGACCCGCAGATGATGTTGGGGTATTACATACTGCGGGAGAGTCATTCACTCCATATATAAAACTCAGATGTTTACTTGCAAAAGAGCCGCCGGGTCTTTATACTGTCTAATTATTTACCCATGAAACATTAGACCTTTTAGAACATTTGTTTTGAGGTCGAGAACGGCACTTGAAAACTGTGAATGCACAAAGTCAGTAATAAAAATAACAAAAGTATTGTGTTCATAAATAGCAACATTACCACTCATTAAATTTTGAGATACTGTATTTACTCTCTTGGATCTTGGTAGTTTTTTGGTTGAAGTGGTAATACTCTCGGTGGAATTGTCAGTATTTGGTATCATAATCGTCTTCTCCGTGAACATATTTTATCCATTTCCTTATTTACAGACTTTACCGTCTTACAAAATCTTACCACTTTTTCCCCTTGTTACATGCTAAATTAACCATTCATTACGTCTTCGTTTCCCTTATTTAAAACCCTTTCTCACCCTCCAATCCTTCCATCTCTACCTCGCTTTCCCTATTTAGCTTCCCCTCTTTTCCCCCTCTCTCCATTCATAACTTCCCTCTCCCCTCCGTCTCTCCATCTCCTTTTTTTTTTTTTTTTTTTTTTTTTTTTTTTTTTTTTTTTTTTTACACAGGGTTTGACAAGGTTAAGGATCCCTATCTTTATTGGCAAGTTAAGAGCTGTTACCTACATCAGCTCATTTGAAAGCATTTTTATTGTTATGAGACATACAAAGTAGGGAACAGGATGAAATTGGAGCCATCTGTGGGCCAGCATTTTCATCTGATCAACTGACTTTATCTCGTTGACATCATGCTGTACGAATGTGTTCCATACTCGAGTCATCCTGGGGATATATGATCTCAGATGGAGTGATGTTCTGGAGAAGAGTACAGCCAGAGTGAAGTTGCTGCTTTCTGCCCGTCTTGTGGCATAAAAGCTTGTTTCACGCTTGTTTGGCCTCTCTCTCTCTCTCTCTCTCTCTCTGACTTAATGAGCATTGTGTACACTAATAATTCAGTTCAACAATCAACAGGTCGTGCTGCAGCAGCCAGTAAAGTCTACATAAACAATATTTATATACAAACTGCCAGCATTAGAATAAATAAATGGTTCAAGTCGACGCACACAGCTGGCTGCGCTGCGGCTACCAACTAGCATCCTTAAAACTCTGCATTACTAGCGATCTCCTACGACTCTGAAAGTCAGTTTTTAAAGCAATAGACTCCTGTTTACAAGGATGTAATATCTACTTAAAATTACATTTGCTACGCAAAACAAAGGCTTGCAAATCAAGACGTCACTGACAGACATATATATGGCAGGTAGAGCCGAATTAATATCTGCTATCCCTATCACTACTGTAAAGGCCTTTACATAAGACAGTAGGTTATAGTAGAGAAATTACACTCGAGAGGCTAGAAGGTAAAAATATTACCAATTAAGCTTTGTTTAATTATGGAACCAAACGATAAGATGTAGAAATTTGACACTCAAAGAAGCCTGTGCAGATAATGCACAACGTCTGCAAGGCAGTGTATCATTGTAATTATCAGAATTATACTGGAATTGTTGTGACCTGTGAAGTGCCTACAAATGAACATAGTAATCTTGAATATTTTATAAGTAAATTCTTTGATAAATGGGAAAATCGTGCTTTTAAATATATGTAAAAATACTTCGGTGAAAATAGGTGAAATGTCACCTCAGTGTTGAACATTTAAAATGTTTCTCTTGCCTCTCCTTCCATTTTCTCTGAAGATGTGTGTGAGCACATGAAAGCGCTCAGGTTTTATTTCCTATTTTGTCTGTGGTATTTTATATATTTGCACTCACACGTTTTATTGTGATTCCTTCCATATTATAAAGTGTAATGAACACTTGCCAATAAAAAGAAAAAATACGCATGTAGTCAGAAATAAATGAGTGACAATGTGTATATTTTGACCTCCAACTGAACAGAATCTCTGTTCAAGGTGGAAATATCTCCTGTCTCTTCCCACATCTAAACTTCTAGTCTACTGGAGCGCTAGGTTTCCTACTACGCAATTATTTCAACTATTTTGGAACACTTAATGGCATCCTCGCAGTGTTACGCACCATCCTGCATGTAAACATAACGCCATAGAGACAGTAGAGCTTACATGGTTAACACTTCATTATCATTTCCAACTTTAACGTCATATACCGCTATCTTTATCACTGATCACGACATAATTCCGTAGAATCCTCCGTACTTTTATATAATATCCCCCCCCCAGTTACAAGATGCAAGTACTGTTAAGACTTATATTAATCCCATACACTTGTAATCTACGTTCAAAAATACAGTACCTAAGAAAGTTTTTTACTCTTTACTCACTTTCGAGTGCACACTTCTTGGAGTTGCTACATCAACCTGTCACATGTACCTAAACAAATCCATACCATCTCTCTCTCTCTCTCTCTCTCTCTCTCTCTCTCTCTCTCTCTCTTCTCTCTCTCTTCCTCTAACATCTCTCTCTCTCTCTCTCTCTCTCGTCTCTCTCTCTCTCTCTTTCTCTCTCTTTGTTTCCACCTTTATCACCTTAAACATTTTTTCTTCCAAAACGACCCCTCTTGTAATTCTGTACATATTCACTTGTACATATTTCTTTGTAATCTGCTGCGAAGTTTCCCAAATGAGCAAATCTTTTTCCTTCTTAACTAGCATCATCTCTCATTCCTTGTGATTTTAACATTAACTGGTATCCATACAAACTTCCTTAATATTTTCTAAAATTTTAACTTTTTCTTCGTATGCTCTCTATTGTTAGTGAAATTTTCCGTATTTTATACTGTATAAGGTTGACATTGACTCTGAAACAACAACTGAGTCTTTGTTTTCTGTGCAACCCACCCTGAACTCTTTTAATTTTTCAAAGTGTCTGACAAACTTTGATTTCCATCTACAATTGGAGCTGATTCCGCAGCGTTAATTTCGTTTTCTAGTGTTCCATCAGTGAAGAATATCTGGCCAAGACTTCCATCACATTCACTGCTGATAAATGATTGGTAGTCACTCGTTACAACTCATGCTCTTTTTATTACAGGTTGAATAACCTTTACAATAATATCGTTTTATTTCCCTGGGACACCTTTTTGACTCCTCCCTGCTATGATAGGCCTTCATCAGCAGTTTGCTTTATTTTAACCTTTATCAGTTACATTGTCAATTTATTACCTTAAACGATCTGTTAGCAGTGTTTTTGCTACTCCTTACCTGTTTAATGGCGAAAATAATATTCTTATAGACGGATAGTAGGTTCAGCTCAGTGCCTAGGTTACAACATTTTTGGGGCAATTAGAGATCAGATTGAAATTATTTTCATAACTTGGTTCTATACTCGATCAGGTTTATTGCATTTTGTTTAATCAAAGAAACAAGAGCACTGAAAGAGCGTAGTCTATAACACTCGAGGGATAACTACGTCATCAGTAAGTACTATTATTGTTATTCCACTCACGTACCCTGATGTTGCTTTGAGTTTTCTTAAGTTTTATCCAATTAATAAGCCTTAATAAAAAATTTTCCTTCTTGCATGCACATGAAAATAGTGAGCGCACTGAGTAGGAGAAAAAGGACGTTGGGAGCCTGGCGTGAAAGAGATTTCAGAGGACAAAGAACTGTTTACAAAATAAGACATGTTGGAAGCTGCACATAGGTATGGCTAGGCGGAAAAGTAATGACAAGGAGAGCTAGGACATAGTTGGGATCTGGACATATAAGGGGCTGCTTAGAAGGCAAGGGATTGGCTAGGAGGGCTGAAACACAGTCGGGCAAGTCTACCTAGGTAAACAAGAGAAACGAAAGCATGTACAATAACAGAGAGACTTGCCTGTCCATAACTCAACACCGGGTGATATAACCTAACTTGATGGCGCGTAATTACCCGAGTAATCTTCTGTGAAGTAATTTTATAGTTATATATTATCACTATAATGCTGTTTATCGATTTAATGGTATGCGATAGAGTTAGCCTTTAATCTAACGCAATTACACGAGCTTTTTTTGAGACCGGTGTAATTTATTGGCCCATTATTTCCCGAGGGTAATTTTTTATAACTTCTGCAGTGTTACCTTACAGTGTTGAGGGTAGATAATTGTAGGATAATTGTGGGATTTGATCAAGCCCTCAGCGAGCTTGATCAAGCCCTCAGCGGACTTGATCAAGCCATCAGCGGATTTGATCAAGCCCTCAGCGGACTTGATCAAATCACACAATAAAGGTCACTTTGTGGACAAAACATCGTCAGTGAAGACCACAGTATGGGCGAAACATTATTGAATAAAGATCAATGTGTGAGCGAAGCGTCGTCAGTAAAGCTCGCTGTATGGGCGTTTTCCCATGAATTCAACATTTCCTCTGATTATATTCATTTATAGATGGAATCTAAAAGTCGACCTTGTATGTTCTAAGGTTGCCTTATTGCAATATATCAATACCAGAGTAAAACTACAAAAAAGATATCCCTACTGAATGCCACACACGAGGGTATAAAATGTTCCACGCTGAGAGTCAACAGGAGCTGTAATTAAGGTGCTACGTATATTAGGGAAACTTTAAGCTGTTGCATCAGAAGTGACACAAAGGTGAACTTGACAGACATTGAATCTGGCTGCAGTTTCTCGACGGAGGCGAAAAGCTAAGTTCAGGTGTGAGTTACAGTCTCCCGAGA
>NC_069414.1:35362997-35395586 GCF_026875155.1 Cherax quadricarinatus | reverse complement strand
TATACTACTTTTTGTGTTGTGTGTTAGGAACCCGAAAATCCATCTCCCCTCCTTTCCCCTGTAGTCCCCTGGCCCTCTTTGTGGCTATACCCCATGACTGCATTTGTCAAACGTTTTGCAAAATTTGTGTAGATATCTGTTTTTTTGTTTTACCCTTTTTAAATGCCCCCGTATTTTTTCATAATTGTTCAGCAGCTGTGCAGACATGATCGTCCTCTCAAAAAACCATGCGGTTCGGGTTATCGGGTCCATAAAATTTGTAATCCCCGTTCATAATCTTTCGAAGTTTTTTTATGATGTGAGAAGTTGGGTAGGTCTGTAATTTTTAGCTTGTGCTCTACTCCCCCCTTATGCAAAGGAGCTAGCTGCCTTTTTAAAGGGCCTCCCGGTTTTCACCTAGATCAAAGTTCTCCAAAGAATACTGGGGCTCGTGTGTGGTCTTTGCACTTCTTTAAAAAATAAGCATTCCATGAATCGGCCCAGGTGCTGAGTGAGTGGGATGTTCCTTTTCTTTTTCGAAATCTATGGGATTTGTCCTGTCAGTTATTGGTTGGCGGCCTTTTTTGGGAGTGAAAAATTTTCTGCATTTTCTCCTTGCTGTCTTAGTGGGTTGTAAAAACACCGACTCAATTTTTTTTTTAGGATTTCCTCATTTCCTTTTCAGCGTCAGTATACAAATCTCCCCTGAGAAGATTCTTTTAAACGCTGAAAAGTTTTCCCCGGAAAAAAAACATTTTTGGGTTTAAAAAATTCTGATGACCCTGCTCTTAGAGATGGCAAAAACAAACAAAAGGAAAATTTTTCCCTGGTGACGGATGCTGCTTCCATGGGCGATGGTACAGTGACTTCAATTTTCCTTCCTCTCTTTTCTGGGATAACTAAGACGAAACCACCGCTATCCCCAAATATTTCATAATGGTATTTTTCTTCGCTGCGATCAGATATATCGAGATAAATATTGGTTAAAAAAATGTAATTTTGACGGGCGACCCTTAGGTTTTGGGTATAGGGAAAGGGGGCGTGGGTTGATGCTAGTCCACGCCAAGCCAAGGCCTAGAGAGTTGGGGATTGGAGGCGCTTACTCCCCATAGGTTGGAGTGGGAAGCGAAACTTCGTGGCCCACCTCTGGTTTGAACTAGGCCCCCCAGACGACAACACCGACCTGGGTGGAGGGGCGCAGGGGACAAAGTAAAACAGGATTTTACATACTGAAACCGTATTTTCATTTATTTTTGCTGCCGGGGTAACTTCTATATCCCAGGGACCGTTTCGAATGTGGTTATTATTTCCCTGCATAAAAAGTATATTGGTTGTCTTTGTTTCACAAGTTTTTTAGCTCCCCTGGCTCTCCTGGACACTGTGTTTCCCCCACCCGTTTGAGTTGAACATTTTCTATTTTTTTGAGCCAGGGTTTCTTCCGGGTTTTTCAGACAGTCTGACACTTGTCAAAGTTCTGTGATGTCACCGAACAAATAGTGTCATGTGTCCAACATTAGGTACATGTGCCCAATTGAGTGTTCATGTGCTGGAAAATTAGTGTTAAAAAGTGTGGGGGCAAACCGTGGAAAACTACATAACAAGGGGGACGTGTTCTTATTGGACAGATATTTCACTTTTGGGCAGTCTTGGCGTGGCTGTTTCAAGTCAAAATGTTTCCTGACACTATTCACAATTTTTTTATTTTTGTTTTTGGTAATAGGGCGAAAATTACTACCCCCACTACCCACCCACTACCACTCCCCCTCACCCCCCACACCTTTACCAACACCCCACCACTCCCCACCACCACCACCCCACCACCCTCACCATCCAACCAAATACCCCCAACCCAACCCCACCAAACCACCCCCACCAATTACACTACCATCACACCCCCCCCCACACCCACCATAAAACCCCCGCCACCCCCTCCACACCATCACCACCCCCTCCATCCCACCATAAACCCCCACCCCTCCACACCCCCCACCAACTACCACACCCACCCCCACTTTACCAAACCACACCACCAAACCCACTTCCCCAACAACCCACCACCCCCACCACTCACCCTCCCCACCACCCCCTCCAAAACTTCAACCACCCCCAACCAACCAACCTCCCACACCACCCAAACCCCAAAACACCACAACACCCCCTACCACCCCTCCACACCCCCACTACCACCCACAAACCCAACCCAATAACCCTACCACACCCACCCCCACAAAACTACCCACCATACCCACCACTCCCAAACACCTAACTACCATTTTCCCCCACAACCCCAACACCACTACCACACCCCCACCCCAACCCCAAACCCCATCCCTACCATCCCCACCACCACTCCCAAACAATACCACTACCATCCCCACCACACTCCCACACACTCCACCCCATCCCACCCCCACTACCAACACCACTCCACAACCCACCCACCACCACCACTACCACTAGCATTCACCTCCCCACGACAGCCACCAGCTCCACGTCAACACCACTTCCACTACCGCACCACCACCACTACCACACAAATTACTCCAATACCTTCTCCACCACCAAGACCACTACAACTACCACGACCATCACCACCACTCTCGCCAAACACTACCACTGACCATCACCACACCTACCGTCCTTACGCCCGACCTCTTCCAGCACCTCCACCTCGTCCATACACACGGACACGACCATCACCTCACCACTGACCACACAACTTCCACGACCAGCACACCACGACCACACAACTACCACTACCAGCACCACCACGACCTCACCACTACCATGCACACACCACGACCAACCACCACTACCACTACCATCACCACCACCACGACCAACTCCTCTAACCACGACCAGCAACCACCACCACTTCAACAACCCACGACCACTTCCAGTCACCTCACCACGTCCACACTACCACTACCATCACCTCCTCGTCCTCACATAACGACCTACGTCCACACAACGACCACTTCTCCAGCACCACCCACCACGACCGAACTCACTACCATACCATCTCCACCACCTCGTACCAACACCACTTCTACTGACCATCACCACCACCACTACCATATACGACCACTACCAGCACCACCTCCACGTCCACACAAACTACACTTGCCATCACCACCTCCAACCTGTACCAACACCATACCACTATACAGCACCACCACCACTGACCAACACACTTCCACTGATACCAGTCACACCTCACGACCAACACTAGACCACGACCAGTCACCCTTCCACCACGAACAACACCCTTCCACTACCATCAACACTACGACTACCAACACTACCACGACCAACAACACCACCACGACCAACACCACTACCACTCCACGCACGCCCAATCAGCCGTACTACGACCAACCCACTACCAATACCAACACTACCACTAACATTATCCTACACGTATCTCACTACCAAAAATACCCCACTTCCACTACCAACTCCACTGACCATTGCCAACCACCACGACCACGTCCCATCATACCACGATCAACTCCACTTCCACTTCCAACACCACGACTATCTACCCAACACACCACTACCAATACACCACAACCACTACCAACTCACAACACTATCAACACAATACCACTACCAACACCACAATCACTACCAACACCACAACCACTGACCAACACGACACTACCAACCACACGATACCAACCCATCTTCCAATAACACCACACCTCCTTACCATACACAACTTCCCCACTACATCACCACCACCAATACGCTTACTAGACACCACCACTACCAATACACCACTACCCCTGACACAACACCACGTACCAACACTGACCAATACGAATACTCCACACTACCGATACCTCGTACCATTACCAACATCCACTACCATCTACCACTGACTATCAACACCTCTAGCACTACAACGATCCACTTCCAAAACACCTCTACTGACGTAAGAGCAGCACGACTCTACCATACTCCCTCGACCTCGACCATACACCATACCCTACTACACCACCACGATCAACACCCCTACTCACTACCAGTAGCATGACATACCTACACCACTAATACCAAACACAACTTCATTACCACACAACTACGAAGTCCACCACCACTAACCATCACCTCACCACGACCCCAACACACCACTGTACCAACAACCACTACCACTACCTAACTACCACACACCACTACCGCCACCATCTTCCCAGTAGTCAAACCACGACCACTACCCAAATACCATCACACCAACACCACGTACCTCCTACCATCACAACTAACATCTACCAACACACCACTACCTAACACCACGACATACCAGCTACACTACCCCACTACCATCACCCACTACCACTACAAACACCACGACCACTGCCAAACACCACCACTTACCAACACCACTCCCACTTCCACACTATCGACAACCAGCACCACCACCCCCCACACTACCAACCACTACTCCACTACCACTACCAACTCTACACACTTCCAACACTACTACCTACACCACTATCATACCTACACCACTTACCTACACCACCCTACCTACACCACTACTACTACTGAGCACTACCACTACAACACTACCCACTGCCAACACCCCACTACCAACACCACTACCACTACCAACACACTACGACTCACCAATTCCACCACTACCATATCACATCTACCACTACCAAACACCACTACCACTACAAACCCCCACTACCAACACCACCACCACTACCAACACCACGTTCTACTCCCAAACCACCACTACAAACACCACCACTACCAACACTACCCCTTCCAACACCACCACTACAATACTACTACTACTTCCAATACCACTAGTACTAACATAACACTAACTAACAACCACTATCTAATACTTCCAAACCACTACCAACACCACCCCTACCAGCACTACCAATACCACTACTACCAATACCACCACTACCAGTACCACTATTACCAACACTCCCACTACCAGCACTACAACTACCACTTCCAACTCACTGGTACACAGCTCTGAAGGTTTTACTAACATGTTGACCCATGGTTTTTAAAGAGCATGAGCTGAGGTCGATCTCACAAGTGAGGTTCAACCCGCCAGGTTGCAGAGTTCAAGATGGCCGCCTTAAGGAGCGCCTCAGTTTCTGTCTCCTAATAGCGTGACCATTTTTCCATTATAATCAACCCCGTCCATAATTACTATCGCATTTGTTTTTTCTCATTTCGTAAGGTGACGTCTAGGATGTTTCCTTAATTCAAGGTATGACTTAACAAATCTTTAAGAACAACTGTGTTGCAGTTCTGAGCGAATATTCCTTCAGAATATTTTCTCTGGTGTTCCCAAGATTCAACCAATATAAAAAGTGTCTCCAATAATATACATTTATATATTAATATAAATTATAACTTGGCATAAAAATGAAAACTTAATAATAATAATAATAATTAATAATAATAATAAGAGAAAGAAGTAGATGTGGGGAGGAGGAGGATGAGGAGGAGGAGGAGGAGGAGGAGGAGGAGGAGGAGGAGGAGGAGGAGGAGGAGGGAGGAGGAGGTGGAGGAGAAGGAGGAGCGGAGGAGGAGGAGCGGAGGAGGAGGAGGAGGAGTGAGGAGGCGGAGGAAAGGAGGAGGAGGAGGAGGAGGAGGAGGAGGAAAGAGGAGGAGGAGAAGGAGAAGGAGGAGGAGAAGGAGGAGGAGGAGGAGGCAGGAGGAGGAGGAGGAGGAGGAGGAGGAGGAAAAAGAATAAATAAACTCTGTCTTTCACTTGTCACAAGCTACAAGAGAGAATAAATAAACTCTGTCTTTCACTTGTCACAAGCTACAAGAAACAATAAATAAACTCTATCTTTCACTTGTCACAGCTACAAGAAAAAAATAAATAAACTCTATCTTTCACTTGTCACAAGCTACAAGAAACAATAAATAAACTCTATCTTTCACTTGTCACAAGCTACAAGAAAGCAACTGGTCAGATGAGAATTTTTTATTACGAAAACCAATACATCAGTTATGTGTACAATAAAAATATAAAATAACTGACTTCAATTTAGTTACAGAGACAAATATAAACACTAAGGAACGTATACTGATTTATAAATTTACCCAAAGAGTTAATAAGAACATAAGAACATAAGAACGAAGGAACACTGCAGAAGGCCTACTGGCCCATGCGAGGCAGGTCCAAGTCTCCTACCGGCTTAAGCCAAAGCACCCAACCTAGTCAGGTCAGGTCACATTGACTTAAGGGAGGAACACGGCAACCGACCTGTTAGCACAAGCTATCAGGTCTAACTCACACCCACCCACATCTACTCATGTATTTATCCAACCTATTTTTAAAGCTACACAACGTTCTGGCCTCTATAACGGTACTTGGGAGTTTGTTCCACTCATCCACAAACTCTATTACCAAACCAGTACTTTCCTATATCCTTCCTGAATCTGAATTTTCCAACTTAAAACCATTGCTCCCGATCCTGTCAGGCTAGATATTTTCAGCACACTATTTACATCCCCTTTATTTTATTTTTCCCGTCTTCCATTTATACACCTCAATCATATCCCCCCCAATTCTACGTCTTTCTTTGAGAGTGCAGATCAGGGCCCTTAGTCTATCTCATAGGGAAGGTTTTTTGATACATGGGGTCAACTTTGTCATCCTCCTTTGTACATTTCCAGAGAATTTTTATCCATTCTGTAAATACGGGGACCAAAACTGTGCAGCATAATCTAAATGAGGCCTAACCAAGGATGTATAGAGTTGAGAACAACCGAGGACTCCTATTATTTATTGCTTCTTGATATGAAGCCAAGGATTCTATTAGCTTTATTTGCGAACACTTATGCACTGTTGTCTTGGTTTCAGATTACTGCTAACCAGAACTCCTAAATCTTTTTCGCAATCCTAAAATTAAGATCTAATTATTTAGTTTATATGTTGGCATGGTTATTGTCTGTCCAACATTTAGAACTTTGCATTTGTCTAAATTAAACTGCATCTGCCACTTCTCCCACCACGCATCAGTCTATTCAAATCTTCCCGGAGGCTCGAATGTCCTCGTCAGAATGAATTCGACGGCCTATTTTGGTGTCATCGGCAAACTTGCCGAATGTCGCTCTTTAGCCCTCACTATGTCGTTTATTAGATTGTGAACAGGGAGGGGGGCCCCAAAACTGACCCTGTGGAACACCGCCGTGACGCTTCCCCACTCTGATTTCTCCCCATTATGCAAAAATCTCTGCGCCTATTTGTCAACCATGCCTCTATCCAGGAAAAATTTCTCCTCCTATTCCATGTGCTTTAATTTTCCTCAATAGTCTCTGATGTGGGACCCTGTCAAAAGCCTTACTGAAGTCCATATACACAATATCATATTCATTACCATGATCTACCTCCTCAAATACCTTAGTGAAAAAATTTAATAAATTCGTAAGGCAGGAACGCCCCTTTGTAAAACCATGCTGAGATTCGTTGATTAATTTATGCTTTTCAAGATGGCTACGAACTGCCTCGGAATTATTGATTCCATAAATTTTCCCACTATGGAGGTTAGGCTTATTGGTCTATAGTTCGAAGCTAAGGACCTGTCACCTGTTTTGAAAATAGGTATCACATTTGCCATTTTCCACTTATCTGGCACCATGCCAGTTTGTAGTGATATGTTGAAAAGATTAGCCAAAGGTGTGCTAAGCTCTCTTTACATTCCTTTAGAACCCTTGCATACAGTTCATCAGGGCCTGGGGATTTGTTAGGTTTTATTTATCTATTTGCCTAAGGACCATGTCACTTGTGACCCTAATAGTGCACAGTTTATTATCGTCCTGTTTACATAATTTATCATTACTGGAATATCGCTGGTATCCTCCTGTGTAAAAACTGAGAGGAAGTATGTGTTAAAAATTCTACACATTTCCTTATCACTGTCAGTGAGCTGACCCGAGGAACTTTTGAGTGGGCCTATCTTGTCCCTGATCTTACTTCTGTATACCTGAAAGAATCCTTTTGGGTTAGTCTCGATTCTTTTGCAACTTTAACCTCATAATCTCTTTTTGCTTTTCTAATTCCCTTTTTTATTTCTCTCTTTAACTGAATATATCGATTTCTTAATTGCGCCTCTCCTCTTTTGATTTGCCTATATATGCCTCTCTTTTGACCAATCAGATATTTTAATCTATTGTTCATCCATTTAGGATCATTTTTGTTTGATCTGATTTCCCTATTTGGAACATAATTTGACTGAGCAGCTAGAACTATGCCCTGGAAAGCATCATATCGGCAACCATCACCACCTACCTGACCTTAGTCAGGTCATTCCAGTTCAGCCCACCTAAGTAATTTTTCAGTCCTATGAAATCAGCCAAGCGAAAGTCAGGGACGGAGACTTGATTGCCATTATTAGGGAATTCCATGATATATTAAAACTGAGTGATTTGTGATCACTCTCCCCAAGCTCATCATTAACCTCAAGATTATTAATTAGTGTTTCCCTACTGGCAAGAACCAAGTCAAGGAGGTTATTTCCCCTAGTTGGCTCTGTCACAAACTGTTTTAAAAAACAATCCTGGATCGTATCAAGAAAGTCACCCGACTCTAAATTTCCTGTCAAATTGCTCCAGTCAATCTGTCTATAGTTGAAATCTCCCATTAGCACAACATTTTCGTATGTAGATGCCTTACGAATTTCGTCCCATAGAAGTTTACTGCACTCCCTATCAAGATTTGGGGCCCTGTAAATCACACCCAAAATTAGTTTTTCTCGGCCCTCGACAAGCTGTAACCAAACAATGATGAAACTTTTGAAGAACTATGCAATCAGCAGTCAGACACACGCATCTTCCTCAGCATCAGTTGAAGAATCTGTCTTTCTCGCAAACTAACCGTATTTTTTAAAGGGGTGGAGGGGTAAGCCAGTGGAAGGCTTTGGTCAGATGACCAAAAACTCCAGTTATGGGTCATCATCTGACTAAGACCCGCGTAAGGAAACACTTATCCTCTTTCCTGACAAATCTTACCTAACCTAACCTAAACTGGAGATCAACTGACTGGAGGTAAGACTGCTTCAAGACTCAGAGTATAAACACTGTGTGAGAGGGACCAGTCGTTACTTTCCTGCAGTGAGTTGCCGCTCATGCTCAAGTGAGGACGGTGGGCGGGCTCTCTGACTCTCATAACTGAGAAGAAAGTACAATTGATAATGTGCTCTTGCAACAACTTTGAGGCTGTGGGAGTCCTTATCTGCTGGGAATTTAACTTCTGACTTCCTCTTCATCTTTCTCTACTTCAAAGCTCTTTCTTCTAACATTGTCTTGCTATACATTAATACTTACTTTTGTCATATTTTATGACAAAGTGAGTCCAATACTTTGTGGTGCTTTTCACTTTTCTTGGTTCTCTCACACACTGCCCACATGTAACCTCTTGTATTATCAACAGCCGCCATCTTGGATTGTAGCTACACTCGTGTTCTTACAAAACCAGTCAATATCAGACATAATGAGAATCAAAATAAGACATAATGAATCAAAATGACAGTCATAATTGAGTCAAAATTGACAGAATGACAGTCAGTCCTTCAAACAGTTGTTCCACTGCAACGGTCAGGCATTCTGAAGAATTTCTTCTTTAACCACCTCCAGCACCACTCTCAGTAGTACCAGTTACCAGTAACCAGTTACCAGTAGATGACTCACTACCAACCGTCTGTGTGAATCACTGACTGTTATTCACGTTGCTGCTGACCATAGCATGTTTTTGAACGCCGCTCACCCCCTAGGCACTGGTGGGTCAGTCTAGATAGAGAGCAGAGAGGCAGGGCGGCTGATGGTGCTTCCCATACTTTCCGTTATAATTATACGTACTAACCAGCCTACGTGAGTGTTCTTACCCAATCCGCGTTATCGAACCCCCACATGACACCACCAACCACCAGCACCACTACCAATACCAACCACCACCAACACCAACCACCAGCACTACCAGCCACCACCATCAGCACCACCAGTCACTTACACTAGCCCCACCAATCACCACCAGCACCATCAACCACCAGCACCAACCACCACCATCAGCACCAAACCCCCATCACCAAGAACCATCAGCACCACCAACCAAACCCTTCACCCGCACCAACCATACACCTCTACCAGCACCCACCACCAAACCCCCTCCATCCAGTACCACCAAACAGACTCACGAAAAACGTAATGACACGATTGCAAACAAAACCATACCATGGGTTGGGATGGGAAACCCCTTAGCCGTCGGTCTGGAGTTTCTATCCACACCCGTGGTATGGTTTGTTTACCACCAACCACCTCCACCAGTACTACCAACCCGCCCCCCCACCGCCACCTCCACCATGCACAACCAACCACCTATACCGCACTACCACAACCCCCTCTATCAGTACCACCAACCCCTTATCATACCCCCCAAACCCCCCCACCACACACATGCACCCCCTTACCACTACCACCACAAATACCAACAACCCGCCACCTCACCAAGTATACACACATTAAGGTAGTACAAGAAAGCTAGTACACACATTAAGGTAGTACATGAAAGTAGTACACACATTAAGGTAGTACATGAAAGTAGTACACACATTAAGGTGGTACATGTAGTACATATGAATGTAGTACACACACGAAGGTAGTACATGATAGTACACACATTAAGGTAGTACATGATAGTACACACATTAAGGTAGTACATGATAGTACACACATTAAGGTAGTGCATGATAGTACACACATTAAGGTAGTACATGATAGTACACACATTAAGGTAGTACATGATAGTACACACATTAAGGTAGTACATATGAAGGTAGTACACACACATGAAGGTATAGTACAGTTTAGGATACCAAGATACAGACAGGTTGGTACTGGGAACTCACTGAGCGAAACATTGTGTGTGTCCATTAGTTATCGCTCATAAATTCGTGTGGGGGGGGGGGGGGGGGGGGGGGGGGGGTGGGGTGGGGGAAGGAAAAATTGGGTGGGGGGGGGGGGGGGGAATGCTAAGATCACCCACGTTAATATTCAACCACTGATCACCAATACACCTACAAGATACATCGTCTCTCTCTCGCTTATTTAGAACCATCTGAAGTGTTTGTCTCCATGAAAACATAATGTGGCGATTAATCTTTACCAATAAACCAATATCAAAATATTTTAGATTTGTGTGAATAGTCAAATTCAAGAAAGAGTTGCCCTGGCTCGCTGGAAAGCGTGTTTTACCCTAAAGCTCCAGGCTTGATGCATGTAGACAAAAACACAAATATTAACTGTATAGACACGCCACTCAGGGTAAGATAGAGTCTAAAAACTAGCTTAGTACTAAATATCATGGCTAAAAATAGTTTCAAAGCGGAGAGAAGTGTATCGTGGGTCCGGCAGCCCCGCCGCCGAGTAAGGGCACAATATTCCAGACATCTGGAGTCATTTATTTACCCTCAATATTCTTCCTCTCCATAAACAATCCCAGAGAGACGTCTTCACTTTTCACAACAGCTCCTACCAACTCCGGTAATTGCCGGTGGCAGGGTATGTAGCCTACTCGGTACAGAAGTTATCAAAGTACCGAGAAATGTAAATAAGGACTAGCTAGACGACAACGCAATCGCAGTTCTAAATATTACTCGCAGCTCTGACTGCTCGCAAATGCCGAAAACAAGGCTTAAATCTCCCCTATTTTTTCTTGTCCACACACATTGATAGCTCTCATTTTAACAAGAGGAGGTTAAAAAGAAAAAGAGGGTGCACAGTCCTAGCTATGAGAATAGGGACAATACGCTGATAGAGGAGGCGAAAAGCAAATGTAGAAGAGGAAAACAAAAACATTAGTGTGTCCTTCAGAAAACCTGGACCCAAATAAGCCATGCAACATGTGGGCAAGTTTTGGGGGGAGCGCACTGCGTAGCATCAAGGTAGAATTAATTACACACCTCAGGTAATGCAGGCTGTACACTGCCCATTTATGAGACCTATTACATAATTTTTATTATTATTATTATTATTATAATCGTCATCATCAGTGTGTGTTGTGTGTGTGAGTGGTGTGTGTGTGTGTGTGTGTGTAGTGTGCTGTGTGGTGTGTTTGTTGTGTGTCGTGTGTGTGTGTGTGTGTGTGTCCGAGAGAGAGAGAATCGAGAGAGGGGGAGATTTATTAAGTGTGAAGGGTGGTGACAGTGCATGCGTGTACACACCTAATAAGTACTCACTTACGCATGATGCAGGGGTCAAGTCTTCTGCTCCTGGCCGCCTCTCCTTGGCGCTGCCTGATTTCACTCCCTCCTAGCTTGGGCCGCTCTCGTATCAACACTTAAAGGTTTTTTGTATGTAAGGAATCTGCCCTCACCACAATCCTCATTGAGATCATACCAACTTTACGATCACACAGCCCTGAAAAAATACTTCATGACATCCCTGTGACTCTAACCTGTCATAAATTCAACGGTGTCCACAGTTCCCGTTCCTCGTCTCTCAACTTATCCTGTCTAACCACAATATTCCTTGAGTATCTTCCATGTTATCATAATGTGTCTCCTATCTTCCAATATTATTGGATTTAGTTTCATCAGCCACTCCTCGTAGTTCACCTCGCTGCATACTTGCTATACCCTTCTCCAGTTTTCATTAACCTGCTTCCTCCGGAGTGGGTTCCAACCTGTGGCGCGGACTCAAAGACTTGTATGAGATTCCTGCCGGGAATTAAAAAAGAAATGCTACCACGAATCTAAGATGCTCTAGTACACGAGTACACGTAGTATCTAGTAGCCTCTAGTACACGAGTACACGTAGTATCTTGAAGCCCTATACACGATACATGAATATCCTAGTAGCCCTCTAGTAACATGATACATGTAGTATTCTAGTAGCCTCTAGTACACGAGTACATGTATTATCTAGTAGCCTCTAGTACACGAGTACACGTAGTATCTAGTAGCCTCTAGTACACGAGTGCACATAGTATTTAGTAGCATCTAGTGCAGGAGTGCACGTAGTGTCTAGGATCTTCTAGTACACGAGTGCACGTCTTTGAGTATATACAAACACACACTGAGGTCCATGGTTTGATACCCGTACGGGTGGAACACAGGTACGTGTTTCCTTAAACACCTGCAGTCCATGTTTCTCATAGTATAACCAGTTACCGTAACAGTGTACCGTTTGACTCACGACCAACCGTCTCTGCCTGAGTCACTATCTGAACTCATAATGCGGTGACCTGGCATTATTCAAAGACCCCCTCACATATGGTCTGTGCGAACCAGTTAGTCAGTGTTACGAGAGGAGCGAGAGAGATAGTACGGCGTAAGGGCGTGTATCCACCTTACTGTAATTAATACGTACACCATCCTACGTGAGTATTTCGTACTTAATCCACGTGTCGAACTCCCCACATGATATGTTCACCTCTCAGTAAAATAATACGTACCTGGTGTTATCGACTGGTGTGGGTCGCATCCTGAACAAAATGACATAAGCTCTGCATAGCAAGCGGGCTTTCTATAAATAGAATGTCACTGATGTCAGGTCTGTATACCTGTATCAGTCCTGATAGGAGTAAAGATATTATTTAGTTAATATTATATTATTATTATTATTTATTATTATAATAATAGATAACGAAACAACGAGACCCCTCACTGTTTACTTACATTACGTAAAAGTATTAATGTTTTTAAAGTATTTTAATAAGACGACCTAAGCAGCAGGAAGCTGTGGGGAGTCATACAACAATAACAGTTACAGTGTATTGGGTTATCCTAGGTTACGTCTGTGTGACACCTGTTTCCATAACACCTGTTTTCACAACACCTGTGTGACCATAACACCCGTGTGAACATAACACCTGTGTTTCCACAGCACCTGTGTGACCATAACACCCGTGTGAGCACAACACCTGTTTCCACAACACCTGCATGAATATAACACCTGTTTCCACAACACCTGTGACCATAACACCTGCATGCACATAACATCTGTTTCCACAACAGCTGTCACCATAACACCTGTGTTTCCACAACACCTGTGTGACCATAACACCTGTGCTTCCACAACACCTGTGGAAACACAGGTGTCATGAGCGACCTCGACACTTGCATCAATCTGAACTTATGTATTAAAACTAAATAAAAAATTAATTGCTTACGTGTTCATATACTGACTTGCTTGCTTGCTTGTTTTTCTTGATTGCTTGGCTTGCTTATTTGTTTCTTTGCTTACTGTTTTCTTTCTTTGCTACTTGTTATTCTGTGTTTATTCTCTTGCTTGCTTGTTTGTCTCTTTGCTTACCTGTTCCTTCTTTGCTTACTTGTTTCTGTTTATTTCGTGTTTACTTGTTTTTCTTGCTTACTTATATTCTTGCTTATTTCTAGCCGCCTGTTTCCTTCTGCTTATCTTTCTTGCTCGCTTGTTTTATTGCTTGTTTTACGGTTTTGCGGTGCTTGCTTGATTTGTTTC
The DNA here is from genome assembly GCF_026875155.1 of Cherax quadricarinatus. Taxonomy (NCBI): domain Eukaryota; kingdom Metazoa; phylum Arthropoda; class Malacostraca; order Decapoda; family Parastacidae; genus Cherax; species Cherax quadricarinatus. Next base: position 35,381,141 of record NC_069414.1, on the reverse strand, counting down.
CCTGCTTGCTTGTTTTCTTTCCTTTCTTACTTGTTTTCCTACTTGTTGCATTCCTTGCTGTTTGTTTTCCTTGTCTGCTTGATTACTTGTTTAACCTGCTTTCTTGTTTTCCTGCCGTGCCATGTATTGTTTTTTGGCATGATTACTTGTTTCATTGCTTTCTTGTTTTCCTCCTTGCCTGCTTGCTTTCAAATTAAATTATTTACTTTCTAACCAATCGAACACAAAGAGCAGTGGTAGACAGAGTCAAATCGGAGGCTGCCATAGTGAAGAGCTCTGTCCCACAAGGCACAGTACTCGCACCTATCCTGTTCCTCATCCTCATATCAGACATAGACAGAGATGTAATCCACAGCACCGTGTCATCCTTTGCAGATGATACTAGGATCTGCATGAGGCTGTCATCCACTGAGGACGCGGTTAACCTCGCAGAAGATATAAACAAAGTTTTCCAGTGGGCAACAGAAAACAATATGATGTTCAATGAAGACAAATTCCAACTACTCCGTTTTGGAAAACTGGAGGAAATAATAATAAAAAAACAAAGTCACACTGACTTCGTAAATGGTCCAAGTCGGACCGAAACGTCCTCGTAAGCTCCTCTATTCTATGTGCGGGTTATTTGTGTATGGAGGAGATAATAATTAGAACTGAGTATACTACAAACTCAATCATACAATAGAGCGGAAAAGTAATGTGAAGGACCTGGGAGTGGTAATGTCTGAGGATCTCACTTTCAAGGATCACAACAGTGCCAACATCACAACTGAGAAGAAAATGATAGGATGGATAATGAGAACGTTCAAAACAAGAGATACCAAGCCAATGATGATCCTTTTTAAATCACTTGTTCTCTCTAGGCTGGAATACTGCTGTACATTAACATCTTCACCCAAAGCAGGTGAAACTGTAGATCTAGAGAATGTACAGAGAACCTTTACTGCACATATAAGTTCCATCAAACACCTTAACTACTGGGAACACTTGGAAGCACTTGACTTGTACTCACTGGAACGCAGGCGAGAGAAATATATCATAATCTACACCAGGAAAACCCTAGAAGGAATGGGACCTAATCTGCACACAGAAATCACTCCCTACGAAAGTAAAAAAATGGGCATGCGGTGCAAGAATACCCCAAGAAACGGTAGGGGCGCCCACTGGGACACTAGAATAATAGAATATGAGCCATGGCCCATGCTGTTTCCACATCCCTCACACATGCGTAAGAGAATTACCTATAGACCCGTGGCTGCCTTCAAGAGGGAGCTGGACAGATACTTAAAGTCGGTGCCGGATCAGCCTGGCTGTGGTTCGTATGGTGGACTACATGCGGCCAGCAGTAACAGCCTGAGTGATCAGGCCTGATCCACCGGGAGGCCTGGTCCTGACCTGGCAGCACAGGCACGATACTTTGATTCCCGGAATAACTCTCCAGGTTGACCACGCTAGGCAGGTCCAAGTTATCTACTGGCCTAAGCTAGTCAGGTCCAAGTAACATCGACTTGAAGGAACGAGCAAGGCTCAGACTTCCTTACTCAAGAAGTATCTCATAGGTATTAGTAAACCATCCATTTACATCTCTTCGGATATACACAGAGAGGTATATGTCCTCTCGGTGGTATCTATACACTTGAGAGTATATGTCGTCTCGGAGTAATCTACACTGAGAGTATATGTCCTCGTGTATATAACACTGAGACGTATATGCTCTCGGAGTATATATACACTGAGAGGTAATATGTCTCTCGGTGTATATAAAAACACTGAGACGTTATATGTCCTCCGGTGTATATATACACTGAGATATATGTCTCCTCGGTGTATATATCACTGATAATGTATATGTCTCTCGGTGTATATATACACGAGAGAGGTATAGTCTCTCGTGTATATAATACACTGAGAGGTATTTTTCCACTCAGGTGTAGATATACACTGAGAGTATATGTCCACTCGGTGTATATATACACTGAGAGGTATATTGTCTCTCGGTGAATATATACACTGAGAGGTAGATGGTCTCTCTGTGTATATATACACGAGAGGTATATGTCTCGGTGTAAATACACTGAGAGGTAATGTCCCTCGGTGATATACACGGAGAGGTTAAGTCTCTCGGTGTATAAATACACAGAGAGGTAATATGACCTCTCGGTGTATAATATAAATGAGAGGCTTATGTCTCTCGGTGTATATACACTGAATGTATCATTGCCCTCGGGTATCTACACTGAATTTTAAGCCTATATAATATATAAAGTACCATGCTGGTAGTAACATGACATACAGCTAATATCCTCGTGTAGTTGATAGGATTAAACCCAATTAATCAAACCACACACACACACACACACACACACGCACATACTAATTGACTTATTGAGGTTACTTGACTAACTTACACAACTGCCGCGCAACACCCCTAGTTGGCGGGGGGATCTAGGCACCTGAAGCTGGGAGAAAATCACGTTGAACCCGAGGAAGAGAGTGTAGTTACAGATGTCAGTGATCAAGACACATCATCATCCGCTACCCCTATTATTTTTGTACTTCCTCAGACGATAATGAAGGGTTGTATTAATAACTTAAAATACATATATGAAGGTAGTACATGAAGGAGTAACATGAGGTAGTCACATGAAGGTAGAACATTGATGAGTAGTACATGAAGGTAATTACATGAAGGTAGTACATGAAGTAGTACCTGAAGGTAGTACATGAAGTAGTACAGAAGGTAGTACATGAAGGTAGATACATGAAGGAGTACCTGAAGGTAGTGACTGAAGGATATACATGAAGTAGTACATGAAGGTAGTGACAAGAAGGTCGTACCTGAAGCGGTAGTACATGAAGGTAGTACATGAAGGTAGTACAGAAGGTAGTACCTGAAAAGAGGTAGTACATGAAGGTAGTACCGTAAGGCACATGAAGGTAGTACCTGAAGGTTGTACATGAAGGTATTACATAAGGTATTACAAGAAGGTAGTCTTGTGTGTTCTGAAGGTAGCACCTGAAGGTAGTACATGAAGTAGTAACCTGAAGGTAGTACATGAAGGTATACATGAAGGTAGTACATACAGGTAGTACATGAAGTATAACCGAAGGTAGTACATGTAGTACCAGAGGTAGTACATAAGGTAGTACATGAATATAACATGAAGTATACCTAAGGTAGTACAGAAGGTATACATGAGGTAGTACATGAAGGTATACATGAAGGTAGTACATGAGGTAGAACATAAGGTAGTACCTGAAGGTAGTACATGAAGGTAGTAACCTGAAGGAGTACATAAGAGTCCATGAAGGTAGTACATTAAGGTAGTACATAAGTATACATAAGTAGTACCTGAAGGTAGTACAAGAAGGTAGTACATGAAGGTAAGTACAGAAGTAGTATCATGAAGGTATACATGAATGTAGTACCGAAGGTAATTCCCTGAAGGTAGTACATGAAGGTAGTACCAGAAGGTAGTAACAAAGGTAGTACAAAAGGTAGTACATGAGGTGTACTGAAGGTAGTACCTGAAGGTATACCATGAAATGAAGTACCTGAAGGTAGTACCTGAAGGTAGTACATGAAGGTATACATGAAGGTAGTACATTGAAGTATACATGAAGGGAGTACATGAAAGGTATACCTGAAGGCGTACATGAAAGTAGTACATGCAGGTAGTACCTGAAGGTAGTACCTGAAGGTAGTACAAGAAGGTAGTAACCTGAAGGTATCCCTGAAGTAGTATATGAAGGAATACCTGAAGGTAGTACATGAAAGGTATACAGAAAAAGGTCTTACCTGAATGTAGTACCTGAAGGTAGTACATGAAGGTAGTACCTGAAGGTAGTACATGAAGGTAGTACCTGAAGGTAGTAAATGAAGGTAGTACCTGAAGGTAGTACATGAAGTGTATACATGAAGTAGTATATGTAGTATACTTGAAAGGTAGTACATGAAGGTAAGTACCTGAAGTATCAACTGAAGGTAGTACCTGAAGTAGTACATGAAGGTAAGATACATAAGTAGTACATGAAGGTATACCTGAAGGTAGTACATGAAGGTAGGACATGATGGTAGTACCTGAAGGTAGTACATGAAGTAGTGACCTGAAGGTAGTAACATGAAGGAAGACCTAAGGTAGTCCATGAAGTATACCTGAAGTATACATGAAGGTAGTATATGAAGGTAGTACATGAAGGTATACCTGAAGGTAGTACAAGAAGTCGTACGAAGAGTACATGAAGGTATACATGAAGGATTTTTATTACATGAAGGTATACATGAAAGGTAGTACATGAAGGTAGTACATAAGGTAGTACCTTAAGGTTAGTAACATGAAAGGAGTACCTGAAGGTAGTCCATGAAGGTAGTACCTGAAGGTAGTACCTGAAGGTAGTACATGAAGGTAGTACATGAAGGTAGTAACATGAAGGTAGTACCTGAAGTAGTACATGAAGTATACCGTGAAGGTATTACATGAAGTAGTACCTGAAGGTAGTACATGAAGTATACCTGAAGTAGTACATGAGGTAAGTACATGAAGGTAGTACCTGAAGGTAGTACCTGAAGGTAATTACCTAAGTAGTACATGAAGGGAGTACGGATGGTAGGTACATGCAGGTAGTACCTGAAGGTAGTACATGAAGGTAGTACCTGAAGGTAGTACATGAAGGTAGTAACCTGAAGTAGTACATAAGGAAGTACTAAGGTAGTACCTGAAAGGTAGTACATAAGGTATACCAAGGAAGTACATGAAGAGTACCTGAAGGTAGTAAATGAAGGTAGTACCTGAAGGTAGTACATGAGGTAGTACATGAAGGAAGTACACTGAAGGTAGTTACCTGAAGTATACCTGAAGTAGTACATGAAGGTAGTACCTGAAGGTAGTATCATGAAGGTAGGACCTGAAGGTAGTAATGGGAAGGTAGTACCTGAAGTATTCAGTAGGTAGTTACCTGAAGGTAGTACATGAAGGTAGTACCTGAAGGTAGTACCTGAAGTATTAACCTGAAGTTATACATAATGGTAGTACCTGAATGGTAGTACATGAAGGTAGTACCTGAAGGTATCCATGAAGGGTACCTGAGGTAGTACATGAGGAGTACATGAAGGTAGTACATAATGGTAGTTACCTGAAGGTTAGTACATGAAGGAAGTACATGCGGTAGTACCTGAAGTAGTACATGAAGGTAGTGACATGAAGGTAGTAACTCTAAGGTAGTACATGAAGGTATACATTGAAGGTAGTACCTGAAGGTAGTACCGACGGTAGTTGTGGCAAAGGTTAGTACATGAAGGTAGTACATGAAGGGAGTACATAAGGTAGTACCTGAAGGTATTAACATGAAGGTAAGTACATGAAGGTAGAACATGAAGGTATACCGGAAGTAGTACCTGAAGTTTACCTGAAGGAATACAGAAGGTAGTACATGATAGTACATAAGGTATACATGAAGGGAGTACCTGAAGTGTACATGAAGGTAGTACATGAGGTAGTAACGAAGATAGTACATGAGGTAGTACATAATAGTAACCTAGTAGTACATGAAGGTATACATGAAGGTAGAAACTAGGTAGTACATGAAGGTAGTACCTGAAGGTAGTACATGAAGGTAGTACATGAAGGTAGTACCTGAAGGTAGTACCTGAAGGTAGTACATGAAGGTAGTACATGAAGGTAGTACCTGAAGGTAGTACCTGAAGGTAGTACCTGAAGGTAGTACATGAAGGTAGTACATGAAGGTAGTACATGAAGGTAGTACATGAAGGTAGTACCTGAAGGTAGTACAAGAAGGTTAGTACCTGAAGGTAGTACCCGTGAGGGTATTACATGAAGTAGTACCTGAAGGATTACATGAAGGTAAGTACATGAATAGTACATTAAGTAGTACCTGAAAAGGTAGTCCATGAAGGTAGTAATGAAGGGTAGTACCTGAATGTAGACATAAGGTAGTACTGAAGGTAGTACATAAGCAAAGCATGAAGGAATACCTGAAGGTAGTACCTGAAGGTAGACATGAAGGTAGTACATGAAGGTAGTATCCCTACCTGAAGGTAGTCCATGAAGGTAGTACCTAAGGTAGTAACATGAAGGTAGTACCTAAGGTAGTACATGAAGGTAGTACATACGGTAGTACCTGAAGGTAGTACAAAGAAGGTAGTACTGAAGGTATAACCTGTAGAGTACATGAAGTAGTACATGAAGGTAGTACATGAAGGTAGTACATGAAGGTAGTACCTGAAGGTAGTACATGAAGGTAGTACCTGAAGGTAGTACCTGAAGGTAGTACCTGAAGGTAGTACATGAAGGTAGTACATGAAGGTAGTACCCTGGAAGTAGTACATGAAGGTAGTACATGAAGGTAGTACCTGAAGGTAGTACCTGAAGGTAGTACATACATGAAGGTAGTACATAAAGGTAGCACATAAAGATAGTACGTACATGAAGGTAGTACATGAAGGTAGTACATACGTGAAGGTAGTACATGAAGGTAGTACACACATGAAGGTAGTACACACATGAAGGTAGTACATACATGAAGGTAGTACATGAAGGTAGTTTACACACATGAAGGAGTACATGAAGGTAGTATCACACATGAAGGTGTACATAAGTTATACACACAGGAAGTAGTACATGAAGAGTAGTACACACATGAAGTAGTACACATGAAGGTATAACATGAAAGGGAGTACAACCACATGGTAGTTAACACACTGTGTAGGTAGTACATGAAAGTAGTACACACATGAAGGTAGTACATGAAGGTAGTACATACATGAAGGTAGTACATGAAGGTAGTACACACATGAAGGTAGTACATGAAGGTAGTACACACATGAAGGTAGTACACACATGAAGGTAGTACACACATGAAGGTAGTACACACATGAAGTTAGTACACACATGATAGCAGTACACACATGAAGGTAGTACACCCTGAAGGTAGTACATGAAGGTAGTACACACATGAAGGTAGTACATGAAGGTTGTACACACATGAAGGTAGTACATGAGGGTAGTACACACATGAAGGTAGTACACACATGAAGGAAGTACTCACATGAAGGTAGTACACACAAGAAAGAAGTACACACATGAAGGTAGTACACACATGAAGTACACACATGAAGGTAGTACCTGAAGGTAGTACGATGAAGGTAGTACATGAAGGTAGTACCTTGAAGGTATTACATGAAGGTAGTAATGAAGGTAAGTACCTGAAGGTATACATGAAGTAGTACCGAGGTAGTACATGAAGGTAGTACATGAAGTATTACCTGAAGTAGTACCTAAAGTAGTACATGAAGTAGTACATGAGACGGTAGTACCTGAAGGTAGTACATGAAGGTAGTACATGAAGGTAGTACATGAAGGTAGTACATGAAGGTAGTACATGAAGGTAGTACCTGAAGGTAGTACATGAAGGTAGTACCTGAAAGGTAGTACCTGAAGTGTACATGAAGTAGTACTGAAGGTAGGACATGAAGTAGTACCAGAAGGTAGTACATGAAGGTTAGTACCTGAAGGAGTCCATTAAGGGCGAACAAGAAAGGTAGTACCTAAGGTATACCAAGAGTACCTGAAGTAGTACATGAAGGTATACATGAAGTAGTACCTGAAGGTATACCTGAAGTAGTACATGAAGGTATACAATAAGGTAGTACTGAAGGTAGTCCATAAAGGTAGTACTGAAGTAGTACATGAAGTATCCTAAGGTAGCACATAAGGTAGTACATGAAGGTAGTACCTGAAGGTAGTACATGAAGGTAGTACATGAAGGTAGTACATGAAGGTAGTACCTGAAGGTAGTACATGAAGGTAGTACATGAAGGTAGTACATGAAGGTAGTACCTGAAGGTAGTACATGAAGGTAGTACATGAAGGTAGTACATGAAGGTAGTACTGATGTAGACATGAAGGTAGTACCTGAAGGTAGTAGCATAAGGTAGTACCTGAAGGTAGTACATGAAGGTAGTAACATGAAGGTAGTACCTGAAGTATACCAAAGGTAGTACAAGAAGGTAGTACATGAAGTAGTACAAGATTTAGTACCTGAAGGTAGTAACATGAATGGTAGTACCTGAAGGTAGTACATGAGGTAGTACCTGAAGGTATACATGAAGGTAGTTACCTGAAGGAGTACATGAAAGGGGTAGTACATGAAGGTAGTCACATGAAGGTAGTACCTGCGTATACATGAAGCGTAGTACCATGAGGTAGTACATGACAGGTAAAAAAATACATAAGGTAGTACAAGAAGGTAGTCCCTGAAGTAGTACATGAAGTAGTACCTGAAGGTAGTAACATGACGGTAGTACCGAAGGTAGTACATGAAGGTAGTACATGAAGGTAGTACCTGAAGGTAGTCCATAAGTATTACCTGAAGTAGTCCTGAAGGTAGAACCTGAAGGTAGTACATAAGTAGTACTATGAAGAAGGACATGAAGCGAAGTACTGAAGGTAGTCCATGAAGGTAGTACGTGAAGGTAGTACATGAAGGTATACCCTGAAGGTAGTACATGAATGTAGTACATGAAGGTAGTAACCTGAAGTAGTACAGGGAGTATCACATTAAGGTAGTACCTAAGGTCAGTACATGAAGGAAAGTACATGAAGGCATACATGAAGGTATACATGATGGATAACATGAAGGTAGTACCTGAAGGTATACATGAAGGAAGTAAATGAAGTAGTACCTGAAGTATACCTGAAGGTAGTACCTGAAGGTAGTACAAGAAGGAGTACATGGAAGTAGTACCTGAAGTAATACATGAAGGTAGTACAATGAGGTAGTACCTGAAGGTAGTACATGAAGTAGTACCTGACGGTAGTACCTGAAGGTAGACCTGAAGTAGACATACATGATGGTATACATACAGGTAGCGACATACCTGAAGGTAGTACATTGACGGTAGTACATACATAAGGTAGTACATGAAGGTAGTACACACATGAAGGTAGTACACACATGAAGGTAGTAACATAATCATGAGGTAGTACATGAAGTAGTACACACATGAAGGGTAGTACATGAAGGTAGTACACACATGAAGGTAGTACATGAAGGTAGTACACACATAAAGGTAGTACATGAAGGTAGTACACACATGAAGGTAGTACACACATGAAGGTAGTACATGAAGGTAGTACACACATGAAAAGGTAGTACCCATGAAGTGTACAAGAAGGTAGTACACACATGTAGTACACACTTGACAGTGTAGTACATGAAAGTATACAACACACATAAGTAGTACATGAAGGTAGTACATACTGACGTAGAACATGAAGGTATGTACACACATAAGGGGGTAGTACATGAAGGTAGTACATAAGTAGTAACACACATGAAGGTAGTACACACATGAACGTAGTACACACATGAAGTTAGTACACACATGATAGCAGTACACACATGAAGGTAGTACACCCTGAAGGTAGTACATGAAGGTAGTACACACATGAAGGTAGTACATGAAGGTTGTACACACATGAAGGTAGTACATGAGGGTAGTACACACATGAAGGTAGTACACACATGAAGGAAGTACACACAGTAAGGTATTACACACATGAAGGTAAGACCCACATGAAGGTAGAACATGAGGTGTAACACACATGAAGTAGTACTTGAGGTAGTACAACAACATGAAGGAAGTACACACATAAGGTAGTACACACATGAAGGTAGTACAGAAGGTAAGTACACACTGAAAGGAAGTACACACATGAAGGAAGTACACACACATGAAGGGTAATTACACACATGAAGGTCGACATGAAGGGTAGTACACACAAGAAGGTAGTACATAAGGAAGTAGCACACATGATGGGTAGTACGCCACATGAAGTAGTACATGGAAGGAAGTACACCACATGAAGGTAGTCCACACATGAAGGTAGTACACACATAACGTTAAGTACATGAAGGTAGTAAACAACATGAGTATTACACACATGAAGGAAGTACACACATGAAGGTAGACACACCATGAGGTAAAGTACATGCAGGAAGTACACACATGAAGGTATACACACATGAAGTCGTACAAGAAGGTATACACCACATGAAGGAGTACACACATGAAGTAGTACTCACCATGAAGGTAGTACCCACATAAGGTAGTACACACATGAAGTAGTACACACCATGAAGGTAGTACATAAGGTAGTACACACATGACGTAGTACACACATGAAGGTTAGTACACACAGAAGGTAGTACATAAGGTAGTACACCACATGAAGGTAGTACACAACATGAAGGAAGTACACACAGTAAGGTAGTAACTCCCATGAAGGTAGTACAAGAAGGAAGTACACACATGAAGGAGTACGACACATGAAGGATATACACACATGAGGAGTAACACACATGAAGGTAGTACATGAAGGTAGTACGACACAAGGAGTACACACATGAAGGAAGTACACACATGAAGGTAGTACACACATGAAGGTAGTACATGAAGGAAGTACACACATGAAGGTAGTACACACATGAAGGTAGTACACACATGAAGGTAGTACACACATGAAGGTAGTACATGAAGGTAGTACACACATGAAGGTAGTACATGAAGGTAGTACACACATGAAGGTAGTACACACATGAAGGTAGTACATGAAGGTAGTACACACATGAAGGTAGTACACACATGAAGGTAGTACACACATGAAGGTAGTACATGAAGTAGTACACACATGAAGGAAGTAGCACACTGAAGGAAGTTACACACATAAGGTAGTACACACAGAATAGTACATAAGGAAAAAAAAAGGACACACATGAATGTAGTACACACATGAAGGTAACATAAGGTAGTACACACAGGACGGTAGTACACACATGAAGGTAGTACACACATGAAGGTAGTACACACATGAAGGTAGTACACACATGAAGGTAGTACACACATGAAGGTAGTACATGAAGGTAGTACACACATGAAGGTAGTACACACATGAAGGTAGTACACACATGAAGGTAGTACATGAAGGTAGTACACACATGAAGGTAGTACACACATGAAGGAAGTACACACATGAAGGTAGTACACACATGAAGGTAGTACATGAAGGAAGTACACACATGAAGGTAGTACACACATGAAGAAGTACACACATGAAGGTAGTACACACATGAAGGTAGTACATGAAGGTAGTACACACATGAAGGTAGTACACACATGAAGGAAGTACACACATGAAGGTAGTACACACATGACGTAGTACATGAAGGAAGGTACACACATGAAGTAGTACACACATTAAGGTAGTACACCACATGAAGGAAGTACATGAAGGAGTACACACAATAAGGTATAACCACAAGAAGGTATACACCCCACGAAGGTAGTACATGAAGTAGTACACACATGAAAGAATACACAAATAAGGTAGTACATGAAGGTAGTACACCCATGAAGGAAGTACACCATGAAGAGGTAGTACACACATACGGAAGTAAACACATGAAGGAAGTATCACACATGAAAGGTAGTACACACTATGAAGTAGTACATTAGGTATACACACATGAAGAAGTACCACATGAAGGTAGTAACACACATGACGGTAGTACACACAGAAGGTAGTACACACATGAAGAAGTACACACAGAAGTACACACATGAAGGAAGTACAGAGGTATACACACCAAGATAGGAAGTACACACATGAAGGTAGTACACACATGAAGGAAGTACACACATGAAGGAAGTACACACATGAAGGTAGTACATGAAGGTAGTACACACATGAAGGAAGTACACACATGAAGGTAGTACACACATGAAGGAAGTACACACATGAAGGAAGTACACACATGAAGGTAGTACATGAAGGTAGTACACACATGAAGGAAGTACACACATGAAGGAAGTACACACATGAAGGAAGTACACACATGAAGGTAGTACATGAAGGTAGTACACACATGAAGGAAGTACACACATGAAGGAAGTACACTCATGAAGTAGTACAGAAGGTTGTACACACATGAAGGAAGTACACACATGAAGGTAGTACACACATGAAGGAAGTACACACATGAAGGTAGTACACACGAGGGTAGTACACATATGACGGTATTACACATCTCTGAAGTAGTACACACATGAGGGATACCCACGACGGTAGTACCCAACAGAAGGTAGTACACACATGACGGTATTACACACATTACGTAGTACATGCACATGACGGTATACCACACATGAAGGTAGCTGCACACATGACGTCAGTACACACCTGAGGCAGTAACACACAGGAGGTATACACACAGGAAGTCGTACCCACATGACGGTAGTACACACATGACGGTAGTACACACATGAAGGTAGTGCACACATGAAGGCAGTACACACATGAAGGCAGTACACACATGAAGGTAGTACACACATGAAGGCAGTACACACGTGAAAGTAGTACACACATTAAGGTAGTACATGAAAGTAGTACACACATTAAGGTAGTACATGAAAGTAGTACACACATTAAGGTAGTACATGAAAGTAGTACACACATTAAGGTAGTACATGAAAGTAGTACACACATTAAGGTGGTACATGTAGTACATATGAATGTAGTACACACACGAAGGTAGTACATGATAGTACACACATTAAGGTAGTACATGATAGTACACACATTAAGGTAGTACATGATAGTACACACATTAAGGTAGTGCATGATAGTACACACATTAAGGTAGTACATGATAGTACACCACATTAAGTAGTACATGATAGTACATCACATTAAGGTAGTACATATGAAGGTAGTACACACACATGAAGGTATAGTACAGTTTAGGATACCAAGATACAGACAGGTTGGTACTGGGAACTCAGCTGAGCGAAACATTGTGGTGTGTCCATTAAGTATCGCTCATAAATTCGTGTGGGGGGGGGGGGGGGGGGGGGGGGGGGGTGGGGTGGGGGAAGGAAAAATTGGGTGGGGGGGGGGGGGGGGAATGCTAAGATCACCCACGTAATATTCAACCACTGATACACCAATACACCTACAAGATACGCGTCTCTCTCTCGCTTATCTAGAACCAGCTGAAGTGTTTGTCTCCATGAAAACATAATGTGGCGATTAATCTTTACCAGATACCATATCAAAATATTTTAGATTTGTGTGAATAGTCAAATTCAAGAAAGAGTTGCCCTGGCTCGCTGGAAAGCGTGTTTTACCCTAAAGCTCCAGGCTTGATGCATGTAGACAAAAACACAAATATTAACTGTATAGACACGCCACTCAGGGTAAGATAGAGTCTAAAAACTAGCTTAGTACTAAATATCATGGCTAAAAATAGTTTCAAAGCGGAGAGAAGTGTATCGTGGGTCCGGCAGTCCCGCCGGCCGAGTAAGGGCACAATATTCCAGACCATCTGGATCATTTTATTTTACCCTCCCTCTTCTTCCCTCCATTAACAATCCCAGAGAACTCTTCACGTTACACAACAGCTCCTACCAAGCTCCGGTAATTGCCGGTGGCAGGGTATGTAGCCTACTCGGTACAGAAGTTATCAAAGTACCGAGAAATGTAAATAAGGACTAGCTAGACGACAACGCAATCGCAGTTCTAAATATAACTCGCAGGCTCTGACTGCTGCGCAAATGCCGAAAACAAGGCTTAAATCTCCCCTATTTTTTCTTGTCCACACACATTGATAGCTCTCATTTTAACAAGAGGAGGTTAAAAAGAAAAAGAGGGTGCACAGTCCTAGCTATGAGAATAGGGACAATACGCTGATAGAGGAGGCGAAAAGCAAATGTAGAAGAGGAAAACAAAAACATTAGTGTGTCCTTCAAGAAAACCTGGACCAAAATAGCCATGCCAAACATGTGGGCAAGTTGTTTGAGGAGCGCACTGCGTAGCATCAAGGTAGAATTAATTACACACCTCAGGTAATGCAGGCTGTACACTGCCCATTTATGAGACCTATTACATAATTTTTATTATTATTATTATTATTATTATCGTCATCATCATTATTCACATGTAAGTATTTAAGTTTAAGCACAGGTATACATAAGTACAATTATCATACATAGTGTAAATTACGCAGGATAACCCCAGAAAAGTCAAAGTGACTGATTTCCATTCTGGGTTTGAATTTAATGTTATCCCAGATTAAACCTACATAATGTAATTATATGCGCTCATGACGTGTTTGCTCACAAGACAACTGCAAAAATAATGAGTTATGTACGTAAAAGTCTAAAAGTGTAGATGATTCTGCTCATGGAAAGTCTGAGGCTTGATCCTTCCATCCGCTGAACGGCGGGACCTAACTGTACATACCAAGTTCTCCAACCTTCCTCACACACTAACTGTACATACCAAGTTCTCCAACCTTCCTCACACACTAACTGTACATACCAATGTTCTCCAACCTTCACTCACACACTAACTGTACATACCAAGTTCTCCAACCTTCCTCACACACTAACTGTACATACCAAGTTCTCCAACCTTCCTCACACACTAACTGTACATACCAAGTTCTCCAACCTTCCTCACACACTAACTGTACATACCAAGTTCTCCAACTTTCCTCACACACTAACTGTACATACCAAGTTCTCCAACCTTCCTCACACACTAACTGTACATACCAAGTTCTCCAACCATCCTCACACACTAACTGTACATACCAAGTTCTCCAACCATCCTCACACACTAACTGTACATACCAAGTTCTCCAACCTTCCTCACACACTAACTGTACATACCAAGTTCTCCAACTTTCCTCACACACTATCAAACTCATTCACTAAGACAAATATAAAAGCATCCGCTTCACAACCGAAAGAACTCGGGTTGGATATCTTGGGTGAGGTGAGACAGTGGGCAAGACTCCTTATACCTGCCCTGCGGGTTCAGCCGTTTTTTTTCCCTGTTGGAATATAATAACCCTTATACCTGCTGTCTCTGGTAGGACGGTCGACACGTAGCCTAATACAAAGACACTTAAAGCTGAGGAAGACTTTATCAAGACTACACTCAAAGGTAAGAGAAACTAAGTAGTGAAGTGTTTCTGGATTAAAATAGGCTTTGTTTTATTCTACCTGCTACCCCTGTTTTTCTAGCAGTAAATAATACCGAGTGGTTAACATTATATAGTACCTTTGATATACCTTTGAAGAGTTTCGAGAGTTTATCTACTCTCTGAGCTCGGCCATGGGCCAGGCTCATCCGGTGCTTGCCTGGTCAACCAGGCTGTTGCTGCTGGAGGCCAGCTGCAATCATCCTGGTAAATAGACTGTTGACTGCTGTTAGCAGTCAACAGTCTATTTACCAGGATGATTGCAGTCAATACTAGTTAAATGTTAGCAGTAAATAATAACTGGATGATAGTTGACTGTTGTGTGTACCATCCTAGGCACACACAACAATCATGGACCCCAACGGTAATGAAAATAACACTGCTTAGCTGATCCTAGACAAGAGTTAACTAATACCTCGGATAGTTTTAAAAATAAATCAGTGGGGATGGGTACATACAAGTATACAAACACGTCTGTCAACACTTATATCTTAAATGTTTTTTCTAGCCTTTCAGAGCTGTTGTACTGCAACACAGATTCTGGAACAGAAAACCAGCTCCTCTGGGATCCTTTGTTTCTCTGATTAGTCTTTTGCCTAGCGCCTTAGGAACTTGGGTACGTTGTCTTCCCATAAGCCAAGAGGGTCTCTAACCCTATGAAAGCTAACTTGTAATGACGAGAAAGTTCACTGCATTTTCTAAGCTTCTGAGACTCCCTGAAGCTGACAGCAGCACCTCGTTCATCTCTGCTGAGCTGGAGAAAAGTATCAGCTAATGGGGAAACACAAGTGTAGTCCCATACCACCTGCTTGCTATCTGCCCAGGCTTGAAAGGTTATTCCTTTTGGCTGCCATCGGATCTGCATAGTTGTTGCAGCTCACGCACTGCCGGGCATCTGGCAGTTGCAAGATTTCTCTTGACGAACTTTGCGAAGTTTTCCTCACATACAAGGCAAACAAGACCACGGTACCCGAATCGGTCTGCTAATGTACTGCCGCAAATACTCTTCAGTTCGGTGAGGACAGAGACAAGGCAAAGAGCAACATTTATACGAATGGCCTGAGGATCGAGGTAGATACCTTGAGAGAAATTATGTATAGCCAACAGGCGATCCCCTGAATGAGGAGCTCTCACAGCCAAGAGAACTTTGTTTCTCCCTTACGCACTCTCAAGCACTGGGAATGGTTTGGTGTAAGACTTGCCTCGCAAGTGTATGTGCTACATCACGCACACTTACACAGACACACACACAATATCATAAAATTTACCCATTTTCGACCACTTCAGGTAACTTAATAATGGTCTAGGAGGATCGAAACGTCGTCGAAAGAATCCTCTCGAAAGTGTGGTTTAAAATTTCTTATATCCTTTCTAATTCTAAACTGATCTAACCTGAAGTGATTGTTTGAGGTTGATGTCGCAACTAGCAGCACATCACTGCTTCCCTGTACAACTAGTAGCACATCACTGCTTCCCTGTACTAGTAGCACATCACTGCTTCCCTGTACAACTAGTAGCACATCACTGCTTCCCTGTACTAGTAGCACATCACTGCTTCCCTGTACAACTAGTAGCACATCACTGCTTCCCTGTACAACTAGTAGCACATCACTGCTTCCCTGTACAACTAGTAGCACATTACTGCTTCCCTGTACAACTAGTAGCACATCACTGCTTCCCTGTACAACTAGTAGCACATCACTGCTTCCCTGTACAACTAGTAGCACATCACTGCTTCCCTGTACAACTAGTAGCACATCACGCTTCCTGTACAACTAGTAGCACATCACTGCTTCCTGTACAACTAGTAGCACATCATTGCTTCCCTGTACAAAACTAGTAGCACACTCACTGCTTCCCTGTACAACTAGTAGCACATCACTGCTTCCTTGTACAACTAGTAGCACATCACTGCTTCCCTGTACAACTAGTAGCACATCATTGCTTCCATGTACAACTAGTAGCACATCACTGCTTCCCTATACAACTAGCAGCACATCACTGCTTCCCTGTACAACTAGTAGCACATCACTGCTTCCCTGTACAACTAGCAGCACATCATTGCTTCCCTGTACAACTAGTAGCACATCACTGCTTCCCTGTACAACTAGTAGCACATCATTGCTTCCCTGTACAACTAGTAGCACATCACTGCTTCCTGTACAACTAGTAGCACATCACTGCTTCCCTGTACAACTAGTAGCACATCACTGCTTCCCTGTACAACTAGTAGCACATCATTGCTTCCCTGTACAACTAGTAGCACATCACTGCTTCCCTGTACAACTAGTAGCACATCACTGCTTCCCTATACAACTAGCAGCACATCATTGCTTCCCTGTACAACTAGTAGCACATCATTGCTTCCCTGTACAACTAGCAGCACATCACTGCTTCCCTGTACAACTAGCAGCACATCACTGCTTCCCTGTACAACTAGCAGCACATCACTGCTTCCCTGTACAACTAGCAGCACATCACTGCTTCCCTGTACAACTAGCAGCACATCCACTGCTTCCCTGTACAACTAGCAGCACATCACTGCTTCCCTGTACACTAGCAGCACATCACTGCTTCCCTGTACAACTAGCAGCACATCACTGCTTCCTGTACAACTAGCAGCACATCACTGCTTCCTGTACAACTAGCAGCACATCACTGCTTCCCTGTACAACTAGCAGCACATCACTGCTTCCCTGTACAACTAGCAGCACATCACTGCTTCCCTGTACAACTAGCAGCACATCACTGCTTCCCTGTACAACTAGCAGCACATCACTGCTTCCCTGTACAACTAGCAGACATCACTGCTTCCCTGTACAACTAGCAGCACATCACTGCTTCCCTGTACAACTAGTAGCACTCACTGCTTCCTGTACAACTAGCAGCACATCACTGCTTCCCTGTACACTAGCAGCACATCACTGCTTCCCTGTACAACCAGCAGCACATCACTGCTTCCCTGTACAACTAGCAGCACATCACTGCTTCCCTGTACAACTAGTAGCACATCACTGCTTCCCTGTACAACTTTGTCAACCTGCATCAGTCGACGTGGAAATCCAAAGACATTTTTAAGCAGGG
>NC_069414.1:35343277-35357497 GCF_026875155.1 Cherax quadricarinatus | reverse complement strand
TTTACTTGCAGTGGTGACGTGTATTAGCTCAGTGGTGACGTGTACTTAGCTCTGTGAAGACCTGTTTGCGCGCTCTCTACGAATTGAGGCAAGATGCCCTCCATCGAGCAACTTTCCCAACAGCTTAAGGAAGAATTGAGGATGGCGAAGGTGGAGATTCGGCGACTGACCGAGGAAAACAAGAAGATTCGTAGTAGTCCTGTTTTGAGTCTTCAGGTCAAGAAAGGAAACTGGTCAGTGGCTGGACAGCAGGGAACGAAGTTGACGATCAAGAAGACGAATGGAAAGGTAGAAACGATGAAGAAGAAAGAGACTGGTATAAACCTTGGTAATAAATACCGACAAGTTGGTTTAGAAAGACACGTAAGCAAACACTATAACATATTTATTAGAAAATGTTTCGGTCCTGGGACCTTGATCAAGGTCCCAGGGCCGAAACGTTTTCTAATAAATATGTTATAGCGTTTGCTTACGTGTCTTTCTAAACCAAGAAAGAGACTGCCGTGGAAACTGTTGTGGAAACATCTAATATATTCTCAGTGCTACCCGACGAATGTGAGTCGACTACTGGGAACGTCACGACGAACGACACCAAGGAAGGTAAGAATATTGTTGTTGTTGGGGATAGCCAAGTTAGGTATATGGATAGGGCGTTCTGCTTGAAGGACAAGAGTAGGAGACAGAGGGTTTGCTTTCCTGGGGCTGGGATGGAGGATATATATAAAAAAAGGACCTGCCTAGTATGGGCCAACAGGTCTCCTGCAGTGCTCCTCCTTTCTTATGTTCTTATGCTGTTGGAGTGTCAGTAAGGTAACACTGGGATTGGTATAAACCTTGGTAATAAATACCGACAAGTTGGTTTAGAAAGACACGTAAGCAAACACTATAACATATTTATTAGAAAACGTTTCGGTCCTGGACCTTGATCAAGGTGATCAAGGTCCCAGGACCGAAACGTTTTCTAATAAATATATTATAGTGTTTGCTTACGTGTCTTTCTAAACCAACACTGGGATTCTTGGAAGCTGGGTACGAATTTGATAAGAACATAAGAACATGAGAAAGGTGGAACACTGTAGCAGGCCTATTGGCCCATACTAGGAGGTCCTTCACGATCCATCCCACTAACAAAATATTTGCCCAACCCAATTTTCAATGCTACCCAAGAAATAAGCTTTGATAACTCTATTTACTCGTGTGCAAGTCCCACTCAAATCCAACCCTTCTTACCCATATATTTGTCCAACCTAAATTTAAAACTACCCAAGGTTTTAGCTTCAGTAACCCAACTAGGTAGACTGTTCCACTCATCAACTACCCTATTACCAAACCAATACTTTCCTATATCCTTTCTAAATCTAAACTTATCCAATTTGAGTCCATTACTGTGGGTTCTCTCTTGGAGAGATATCCTCAAAACCTTATTAATATCCCCTTTGTTAATACCCATCTTCCACTTATACACTTCGATCATGTCTCTCCTCATTCTTCGTCTAACAAGTAAATGTAATTTAAGGGTCTTCATTCTTTCTTCATAAGGAAGATTTCTAATGCTATGTATTAATTTTGTCATCCTACGCTGAATGTTTTCTAATGAATTTATATCCATTCTGTAATGTGGAGACCAGAACTGAGCTGCGTAATCTAGGTGAGGCTTTACTAATGATGTATAAAGCTGTAATATAATCGCTGAACTTCTGTCACAATCTGTATGGCTAAGTTCTACATTATTTAACTTATAAGTGCTAGGGTTATGGACACTCCCGAGCTTCAGAACCTTGCATTTATCTACATTGAACTGCATCTGCCACTTTTCTGACCAGGAATTGAGTTGTCTAAATCCTCCTGAAGTTCCGTGACATCTACGTTTGAATCAATTATCCTGCCTATCTTTGTGTCATCGGCGAAATTGCTCATATCACTAGTAATTCCCTCATCAAGGTCATTGATATATATTATAAACAACAACGAGCCTAAGACTGATCCCTGTGGAACCCTACTTGTTACAGATCCTCACTCGGATTTAACCCCATTTATGCACACTCTCTTCTTCCTATTGGTGAGCCATGACTCGATCCATGAGAGCACTTTTCCCCCTATGCCATGAGCTGCCACTTTCTTTAAGTGTCTGGTGCGGTACTCTATCAAAAACTTACTAAAATCTAAATGAACAATATCAAATTCTTTATCATAATCAACAGATATTTTTATTGAAGAAATTGTGATATTAGTTTCTATGTGATAACTTGCCTCTTCTCTTTAACTTGAAATCTGATATTTAACTGAATTAGAAACACGCTTCACTCTCTCCTATTTCTTCTGCGTCCATTGAGGCAGCGGGAGTTAGGATATCTTTGTCAAATTGCTCCGCGACTGAAGCACATCTGCTTTTGCTTGTAGTTGTGATAGTAACGCTGTTGTGATCTCTGAATGTCAATTATTTTGACATTGTGGTAGAATACCTTCAGTGGGGCCCGGCTTTGAAATGAACTGATGTGGGATAATTATCAACCTGTAAATTGAACTGTGTGAAAAAGAAGTGGATGTACGTATTAGCAGCTTGGCTATCAGTATGCAGGATAGTAGGCAGGTGACAAGTCATCTGTATACTTGGTAAAGCCTGTCCAGTACACAGGAGGCACTAGTGTGGGGTGGTAGTGGTCCTACAGGTGGTGTGTCACCATCGTAACCTTCCTCTGATCAACCACAGGTGACTTCTACTCTTTTCGTAAAGTAGCTTTGACAACACCAGCTATAGTAGCAGCGGCTGCTGCTACATATAACGTTGTGTGTGTGTGTGTGTGTGTGTGTGTGTCTGTATGTGTGTAGGTCACTCTTCCTGCACCATTAGCTTTATCATACCTCTTCTGTGTGTGTGTGTGTGTGCACATGTGTACTCACCTAATTATGGTTGCAGGGATTGAGTCATAACTCCTGGCCCCGCCTCTTCACTGGTCGCTACTAGAGAGTGTGTGTATGTACTCACCTATTTGTGGTTGCAGGGGTCGAGTCACAGCTCCTGGCCCCGCCTCTTCGCTGAGTGCTATGTGTGTGTGTGCACATGTGTACTCACCTAATTATGGTTGCAGGGATTGAGTCATAGCTCCTGGCCCCGCCTCTTCACTGGTCGCTATTAGTGTGTGTGTGTGTTCGCATCGCTATTGGGCCGTGCGGACGTGCTGCGCAGTAGCTCCTGATTGAGTTGGCTTTTGCGCAGTGGTGACGTGTACTTAGCTCTGTGAAGACCTGTTTGCGCGCTCTCTACGAATTGAAGCAAGATGCCCTCCATCGAGCAACTTTACCAACAGCTTAAGGAAGAATTGAGGATGGCGAAGATGGAGATTCGGCGACTGACCGAGGAAAACAAGAAGATTCGTAGTAGTCCTCCTGTTTTGAGTCCTCAGGTCAAGAAGGGAAACTGGTCAGTGGCTGGACAGCAGGGAACGAAGTTGACGATCAAGAAGACGAATGGAAAGGTAGAAACGATGAAGAGGAAAGAGACTGCCATGGAAACTGTTGTGGAAACATCTAATACATTCTCAGTGCTACCCGACGAATGTGAGTCGACTACTGGGAACGTCACGACGAAAGACATTAAGGAAGGTAAGAATATTGTTGTTGTTGGGGATAGCCAAGTTAGGTATATGGATAGGGCGTTCTGCTTGAAGGACAGGAGTAGGAGACAGAGAGTTTGCTTTCCTGGGGCTGGGATGGAGGATATTGTTAGCTGTCTGGATGACATCATGAGAGGTAATGGGAGCAATCCTATTATCTGTCTCAGTTGATAAATTAGACACATGTACAACTCTTGGGTATCTTTATTGAGGAAACGTTTCGCCACACAGTGGCTTCATCAGTCCATACAAAGGAGAATCTTGAAGAACAGGAGGAGAATGAGGTAATCAGTCCCTCAACCTTGAGTCGATGTGGTCAGTCCATCAATCTTGAATAGAATACGGCATACGTGCTGAGAAGGAGCTTATAAACCGTTGGCAGGAGAAGTGAAGCAGTCATAGGTCGTGTAACATTTGTTCAATGTTGAAGTAGGTCGTGCCCAAGAATTAGGCAAGCGAAGAATTCCCAAGTATTAAGATCCCAAGAAGTTGCAGTGTCTGACAGGTTTGTAGATGAATGGTTCAGAGAACCGACATGTTGATAAATTAGACACATGTACAACTCTTGGGTATCTTTATTGAGGAAACGTTTCGCCACACAGTGGCTTCATCAGTCCATACAAAGGAGAATCTTGAAGAACAGGAGGAGAATGAGAATGAACAAATGTTACACGACCTATGACTGCTTCACTTCTCCTGCCAACGGTTTATAAGCTCCTTCTCAGCACGTATGCCGTATTCTATTCAAGATTGATGGACTGACCACATCGACTCAAGGTTGAGGGACTGATTACCTCATTCTCCTCCTGTTCTTCAAGATTCTCCTTTGTATGGACTGATGAAGCCACTGTGTGGCGAAACGTTTCCTCAATAAAGATACCCAAGAGTTGTACATGTGTCTAATTTATCAACATGTCGGTTCTCTGAACCATTCATCTACATATCTGTCTCAGTGCTGGAGGCAACGATGTTGGCAGACGTAGGAGTGAAGACCTGATTAGCAGGTATAGGTCAGCAATAGAAATAATTAGGAGTAAGGGTGGGAACCCTGTCATATGTGGTATTTTGCCAAGGAGAGGAGTTGGAAATGAATGGTTGTCCAGGGCAATTGGTGTCAATTGCTGGCTGGACAAATACTGTAAGGAAAATGTTGTAGTCGACAGTGTTGAGTAACACCACACCACCTCCTTTGTCAGCGGTTGTAATGACGATATCATCGTTGTTGGCCAAGTTCCTGAGTGCTTGGATGTATCTTCTGGGAATGACCGGTCTTGAAGGCTCAGTAGCTGCAGAAGCCCTCAGCCTAGGGCTCAAGTTTACTACTGGCATCAACAAGAAACATAATCTGGTGGATATGGTAACCAAGAACCAACCTTTTGGAGACTCCGAGTTTCAAAAGGGCTTTGTCCAAGCTACTGAGCCTTCAAGACCGGTCATTCCCAGAAGATACATCCAAGCACTCAGGAACTTGGCCAACAACGATGATATCGTCATTACAACCGCTGACAAAGGAGGTGGTGTGGTTTTACTCAACACTGTCGACTACAACAATAAAGTCTTAAATCTTCTCAACGATGCCAACACATACCAGCCTGTATCGGAATCAGTGCTACTTCATAGTACCCAGACTTTCCTTCAAAAGGCTCGTAGCATCTTACGAAAATCAGAACAAGGAAAAAAAACTACTTAAACTTTTACCAGGTCACCGAAACCAACACCCCTGTATGGCCTTCCTAAGAACACAAACTGGCATCCCACTACGGCCATCACTTCGGGCATAGGGAGTGCACCACACAACTAGCCGGCCACCTTCCCAAATACCTTTCAGCGCTTCTGGGCACTATCAGTCAAGCCCACCTCAAACACTCAGGTGACCTTCTCTCCCGAATTTCCAACCTGAATGTCAAAAACAAAAGCATGGCTTCCTTCGATGTCACAGCCCTCTTTACCAACGTTCCTACTGACGCTGCAATCAACATTCTGAGACAGAGGCTCACTGAAAACCACGACCTCCCTTCACCTCTTCTAGACTTCATCTATCTAGTGGAACTGTGTGTTACAGTAATTCTTGGTTCATGACAAAGTCACTGATGAGTGCTGGTGACTTCACAGTCAGAATAAGAACTTCCTGGAGCAGGAATCGAATCACACCAGACCACATGGGATCTGTTGTTTGAGCATTCTTTACGTCCTCGGCACTAAATGGAGGGTCTGCAGTTACTATACTAACATGTCGCGATATAGCATCTGCGACTACATTTGACTTGCCAGGTAAGTGTTCAAAGGTAGGGTTGAACTCTTGGATGGTCAAGGTCCATCTGGATAGGTTTGTCTGTTCTGAAATAAAGGTATCAGTGGAGCATTGTCTGTCAAGACTTGAAAAGAGTACTGATATATAATGTCTCGGAAGTGCTTTAAAGACCATACTATTGCTAAAGCTTCTTGCTCAGTTACTGTATAATTACGTTCAACCTTCGTAAGTACTCGCCTAGCAAATGCAACTGCGTTGTACTTGCCATCGGTCTTCTGAGCTAGTACGGCACCTATGCCAATTGAACTAGCATCAGTTGTCAGATAGAAGGGCTTAGAAAAATCTGGAAATTTCAAGATTGAAGCAGATGTTAGCTTTTCTTTTAGAGTTTGGAATGTTCTTTCTACTGAGGCATCATACACAGTGGTGGAGGACACAGCGACAGGGATAGGAATAGCGTTGAGGTACATAAAGTCATTACCTGGTAATGGACATCTTATACTGCAGATGCATTAAGTTTGATAATTACATTCTGGTCACAGGAATCAATCACCTTGTCATGCCTCACACATACACGGCTCAGGTAAGTAATAGTCTACCTTTTCTATTTTTGTGTAGAATGAGTGGCGACCTGAATATGTGATTGTGGCCACCGCTTTTCTTGTTAACCCAGTCTCCTACACTCGTACTGTCGTAGCTCACTACTTCACTTGTTGAGAACCTACAGCCTCACTGTTGTATCCCGCTGTCTCACTTTGTTGAACCTACAGTCTGTTGTGAACCTACAGCCTCACTTCCATGTGCCCCCTGTTTACACTCTGGGTCACCTGAACCGGCCAGACTCAGGCGTCTTTTTTTTTCCAAATTATAAAATATAACCCAGGTAGTCTTGAAATAACAAATCAAGAGTGTCTCAATATTTCCAGAACATTAGTATAATTGTCTGGTTACGAAAATGTATAAACAAAATGCAACAGTGTGTGAATTAACGTGAGTAACATGTGTCAATTTGAACTACACACGTGTGGTAGCAGGTATTACCCTCAGTACTACTAACTGCTGTATTACTACTCATTAACACGGGAGGTTAATCTGATTTAATAGTTCTGAATCATCAGAGAAGCCTTCAATTAAGACAGATTTAATAATACAGGCCCTAACAATAAAGTCATGCGAAGTGAAGGCAAGAACTGACATGCTTCATATTCCTGGGTATTTAATTATGCAATGTTTTTACTGGAGGTTGTGTACAGTATATCGCAGGTTATCCAATCTTTTTATTTTTAGTGCCCAGTCTTGACTTAGTACCTTTTGATTGGTGCCCAGTCTTGTCCTTAGTACTATTCTTAGTAGCCCAGCATGTCTTAGTAATCATGTTGTTAGCGGCCAGTCTTGTGTTAGTACCTGTTGTTAGTGCCCAGTCTTGACTTAGTACCTGTTGTTGGTGCCCAGTCTTGTCTTAGTACCTGTTGTTGGTGCCCAGTCTTGTGTTAGTACCTGTTAGTGCCCAGTCTTGACTTAGTACCTGTTGTTGGTGCCCAGTCTTGTCTTAGTACCTGTTGTTGGTGCCCAGTCTTGTGTTAGTACCTGTTAGTGCCCAGTCTTGTGTTAGTACCTATTCTTAGTGCCCAGTCTTGTGTTAGTACCTGTTGTTAGTGCCCAGTCTTGCCTTAATACCTGTTGTTGGTGCCCAGTCTTGTGTTAGAACCTGTTGTCAGTGCCAGACCCTTGTGTTAGTACCTGGTGTTGTGCCCAGTCTTGTGTTAGTACCTATTGTTAGTGCCCAGTCCTGTGTTAGTAACTTGTTGTTAGGCCCCAGTCCTTGGGGGGGGGGGGGGGGGGGGGGGGGGGGGGGGGGGGGGGGGGGGGGGGGGGGGGGGGGGGGGGGGGGGGGGGGGGGGGGGGGGGGGGGGGGGGGGGGGTGTTTAGTACCTGTTTGTTTTGGTGCCTCAGTCTTGTCTTAGTACCTGTTGTTAGTGCCCAGTACATTGTCTTCTACCTGTGTTAGTGCCAGTCTTGTCTTAGTACCTGTTATTGGTGCCCAGTCTTTGTCTTAGTACCTTGTTGTGGTGGCCAGTCTTGTCTCAGTACCTTTGTTAGTGCCCAAGTCTTGTGTTAGTACCTGTTGTTGCGCCCAGTCTTGTCTTATACCTGTTGTTAGTTGTTGCCCATCTTGTCTTAGTACCTGTTGTTAGTGCCAGTTCTTGTCTTAGTACCTGTGATTGTACCAAGTCTTGTCTTAATACCTGTTGCTGGTGTCCTCAGGTCTTGTGTTTAGTACCTGTTGTTAAATGCCCATCTTGTGTTAGTACCTGTAGTTATTGGGCCCAGTCTTGGCTTAGTACCTGTAGTTGTTCAAAGGTCATCGTCTTAGTACCTGTTGTTGGTGGTAGTCCTTTTTGGGGTCCGAGTACCTGTATGGTGTGGCAGTCCTTAGTCTAGTAACCTTTTAGTTATTTCCGCATCTTGTCTTAAGTACCTGTATGTTTAGTGCCGCAGTCTGTCATAGTACCTGTTTTTTTGTGCCCAGTCTTTACTTAGTAAGCTGTGTAGTGCCCAGTCTTGTCTAGTACCTGTTGTTAGGCCCAGTCATGTCTTATACCTGTTGTTGGTGCCCAGTCCTCAGTACCTGTTGTTGTGCCCGATTCTTAGTACCTGTTGTTGTGCCCATTCTTGTCTTCGTACCTGTTGTTAGAGTGCCGCAGTCTTGTCCTAGTTACCTGTTGTTTTATGCCCAGACATGTGTTAGTACCTGTTGTTTATGCCCATTCTTGTGTTAGTACCTTTGTTATTGCCCAGTCTTGTCCCTAGAACCTTTGTAGTGCCCATCTTGTGTTAGTACCTTTTGTTAGTGCCCATTCTTAGTCTCATACCTGGTTTTAGTGCTCAGTCTTGTGTTAGTACCTTTGTTAGTGCCCAGTCTTGTGTTTAGTACCTGTTGTTAATGCCCAGTCTTGTCTAGTTCCTGTTGTTAAGTGCCAGTCGTTGTCCTAGAACCCCTGTGTAAGTGACCCAGTCTTGTCTTAGTTCCCCTGTTGTTAGTGCTCATCTTGTCATTAGTACCTGTTTGTTGTTGCCCAGTCTTAGTACCTTTTTTTGTTTGGCGATCCAGTCTTAGTACCTGTTTTAGTGCCCAATCTTGTGTTTAGTACTTGTTGTAGTGCCCTCTTGTCTTAGTATACCTGTTGTTATGCCCCAGACTTGTTCTTATAACCTGTTAGTGCCATTTCTTGTCTTAGTACCTGTTTTTTGGTGCCCAGTCTTGTGTTAGTACCCTGTTGTTGGAGCCCAGTCTTGGTACTTAGTACCTGTTGTTATGCCCAGTCATGTCTTAGTACCTGTTTTTAGTGCCCATTCTTGTCTTAGTACCTGTTATGCCCACATAGACTTAGTACCTGTTGTTGGTGCAAAGTCTTGTCTTAGTACCTGTTGTTAGTGCCTGCTCTTGTCCTTAGTACCTGGTGGTTGTGCCCATTCTTATCTTAGTACCTGTTGTTAGTGCCGCAGTCTTGTCCTTATACCCTGTTGTAGGTGCCCATCTTTGTACTTAGTACTGTTGTAGTGCCAGTCTTGTCTAGTACCTGTTGTTTGGTGCACAGTCTTGTCTTAGTAACCTGTTTCGTGCCCAGTCCTTCTTAGTACCTGTTGTTGTGCCCAGTCTTGTCTTAGTACCTGTTGTATGGTGACCATTCTTGCCTTAGTACCTGTTGTTTAGGCCCAGTCTTGTCTAAGTACCTGTTTGTTTGTGCCCAGCTCTTGTCTTAGTACCTGTTGTTATGCCCAGTCTTGTCTAAGTACCTGTTGTTATGTGGCCCAGTCTTGACTTAGTACTGTTTTAGTGCCCAGACTTTTGTCTTAGTACCTGTTGTAGATGCCCAGTCTTAGTACCTGTTGTTTGTGGTCAATCTAGACCTGATGTTAGTCCCAGTCTTGTGTTAGTACTTGTTGTTAGTGGCCCATTCTTGTCTTATACCTGATATTAGTGCCGCAGTTCTGTCTTAGTGGCCTGTTAGTGCCCAGTCTTGTCTTGTACCTTTGTTGGTGCCCATCTTGTTTTATGTACCTTGATGTTGGGCCCATCTTGTCTTAGTACCTTTGTTGGTAGCCCATCTTGTCTTAGTACCTGTTGTTTAGTGCCAGATCTTTGACTTAGTACCTGTTGTTAATGCCCAGTCTTTGTCTTAGTACCTTTCTTTTGTGCCCATCTTTGTGTTAGTACCTGTTTAAGTGCCAGTCTTGTCTTAGAACCTGTTTTGGTGGCCCATCTTGTCCTAGTATATGTTTTAGTGCCCAGTCTTGTCTTAGTACCTGTTGTTAGTGCCCATCTGTCCTAGTACCTGTTGTTAGTGCCCAGTCTTGTCTTAGTACCTGTTAGTGCCAGCTGTCATAGTACCTTTTGTTGTGCCCAGTCTTGTCTTTTAACCTGTAGTTTTGCCCAGTCGTGTCTTAGTACCTGTTGTTAGTGTGCCCAGTCTTGTCTTATACCTGTTGTTAGTGCCCATTCTTATCTTAGTACCTGTTGTTATGCCCAGACCTTGTCTTAGTACCTGTTGTTGGTGCCCAACTTTTCTTAGTAACCTGTTTTTGTGCCCAGATCTTGTCTTAGTACCTGTTATTTGTACCCGTCTTGTGTAAGTACGTGTTGTTGGTGCCCAGTCCTTGTCTTAGTACCTTTGTTGGTGCCAGTCTTTCTTATGCCTGTTGATAGTGCCCAGTCTTGTCTTATACCTGTAGTTGTGTCCAGTCCCCCCCCCTAGTCTTAAGTAAACTGTTATTGTGCCCCAGTCTTGTTTTAGTACATGTTTGCTGTGACCCCAGTCTTGTGTTAGTACCTGTTGTTGGTGCACATCATGTCTTTAGTACCTGTTGTTGGTGCCCAGTCTTGTCTTAGGTGCCATGTTTTATTGCCCAGTCCCTTGTCTTAGTACCTGTTGTTGGTGCCCATCTTGTCTTAGTAACTGTTGTTGGTGCCCAGTTTTTTGTCTTAGTACTGTTATGTGCAAAGTCTTGCCTTAGTACCTGTTGTTAGTGGCCCAGTCTTGTCTTAGTACCTGTTGTTAGATGCCCAGTCTTGTCTTAGTACCTGTTGTTGGTGCCCATCCTTGTCTAGACCTGTTGTTGTGCTCATTCTTGTCTTAGTACCTGTTGTAGGTGCCCATCTTGTCTAGTACCGTTTTAGTGCCGCCGTCTGTCCTTATACCTGTTGTGTTATGCCCATCTTGTCTTAGTTACCTGTTGTTGGTGCCCAGATCTTGTCTTAGTACCTGTTTGTTAGTGGCCCAGTCTGTCTTAGTAACCTGTTGTTAGTGCCCAGTCTTGTCTTAGTACCTGGTTTTTGGTGCCCAGTCTTGTCCTTAGTACCTGTTGTTAGTGCCCAAGTCCTTTGTCTTAAGTAACCTGTTTTTAGTGCCCAACCCTTGTCTTAGTACCTGTTGTTAGTGCCCAGTCTTGTCATAGTACCTGTTGTTGTGGCCTCAGTCTTGTCTTATACCTGTTAGTTAGTGCCCAGTCTTGTCATAGTATCTGTTGTTATGCCCAGTCTTGTCTTAGTACCTGTTTGTAAGTGGCCATCTTTCCTTAGTACCTGTTGTTGGTGCCCAGTCTTGTCTTTTGGTACCTGTTGTTGGTGCTCAGTCCTTGTCTTAGTACCTTTTGTTGGTGCCCATCTGTCTTATTACCTGTTGTTGGTGCCCAGTCCTGTGCTTAGTACCTGTTGTTGGGCCCAGTCTTGTCAATAGTACGCTTGTTGGGCCAGTCTGTCTTAGTAACTGTTTTGGTGCCCATCAGTCTTAGTACCTTTTGTTAGTGCCCTAGTCTTTTCTTAGTACCTGTGTTGGTGCCCAGTCTTGTCATAGTACCTGTTGTTAGTGGCCCATCATGTCTTAGTACCTGTTGTTATTGCCAGTCTTGTCTTAGTATCCTTTGTTGGTGCCAGTCTTGTCTTAGTACCTGTTTTATTCCAGTCTTGTCTTAGAACCTGTTGTTAGTCCCATTTCCTTTGTATTAGTACCTTGTTGTTAGTCCCATCTGTCATAGTACCTGTTTTGGTGCCCAGTCGTGTCTTAGTACCTTTTTGTTTTAGTGCCCAGTCTTGTCATAGTACCTGTTTTGTTAGTGCCCAGTCTTGTCCTTAGTACCAGTTGTTAGTGCCCAGTCTTGTCTTAGTACGCTGTTGTTGTGCCCATATCTTGTCTTAGGACCTGTTGTGGTGCCTCATTCCCCTTTGTCTTAGTACCTGTTTGTTTGGCCCAGTCTTGTCTTAGTACCTGTTGTTGTGCCCAGTCCTTGTCTTAGTACCTGTTGTATGGTGCCCATCTTGTCTTAAACCTGTTGTTGTGCCCAGGTCTTGTCTTAGTAAACCATGTTGTTGGAGCCCAGTCATGTCTTATACCTGTTGTTGGTGACCATCTTGTCTTATACCAGTTGTTGTGCCCAGTCTGTCTTAGTACCTTTTGTGGTGCCCAGTCTTGTCTAGTACCTGTTGATGTGCCCCTCTTGTCTTAGTACCTGTTGGTGGTTCCCAGTCTAGTCTTAGTACCTTTGTTAGTTCCCAGTCTTTCTTAGTACCTGTTGTTGTGTTCCCATTCTTGCTTGTACCTGTTGTTAGATCCCAGTCATGTCTTTAGTACCTGTTTTTAGTGCCCAGTCTTGTCTTAGTAACCGTTGTTGGTGCCCAGTCTTGTCTTATACCTGTTTGTTATGCCCGAGTCTTGTCCTTAGTACCTGTTGTTTGTGCCCAAGTCCTTGTCTAGTACCTGTTTGTTAGTTCCCAGTCTGTCATAGTACCTGTTTGTAAGTGCCCAGTCTTGTCTTAGTACCTTTTGTTGGTGCCCATCTTGTCTTAGTACCTGTTGTTAGTTCCCAGACTTGTCTTAGACCTTTGTTTAGTGCCCATCTTGACTTAGTAACCTAGTTGTTGTGTGCCAGTCTTGTCTTAAACTGTTGTTGTGCCAGTCTTGTCTTAGTACCTGTTGTTGGTGACCAGGTCATGTCTTAGTACCTGTTGTTAGTGCCAGTCTTGTCTTATACCTGTTGTTGGTGCCCAGTCTGTCTTAGTACCTGTTGTTAAGTTTTCCCAGTCTTGTCTTGTACCTGTTGTTAGTGCCCATTCTTGTCTAGTACCTGTTGTTGTTGCCCATCTTGTCTTAGTACCTTTTTATGCCGCAGTCTTGTCTTGTACCTGTTGTGGTGCCCAGTCTTGTCTTAGTACCTGTTGTTAGTTCCCAGTCTTG
Organism: Cherax quadricarinatus; assembly: GCF_026875155.1. Lineage (NCBI taxonomy): Eukaryota > Metazoa > Arthropoda > Malacostraca > Decapoda > Parastacidae > Cherax > Cherax quadricarinatus. Next base: position 35,344,400 of record NC_069414.1, on the reverse strand, counting down.
TCCTTAGTAACCTTTGTTAGTGCCCCAGCTTGTCTTAGTACCTGTGTAGGAACCCAGTTCTTGTCTTAGTACCTGTTGTTAGTGCCCAGTCTGTCCTTAGTAAACCTGTTGTTGTGCCCAGTTCTTGTCTTATTACCTTTTTGTTAGTGCCACAGTGTTGTTCTTAGTACCTGTTTGTTATGACCATATCTTGTCTTAGTACCTGTTTTGTGCCCAGACTTGTCCTTAGTACCTGTTTTTAGTTCCCATCTTGTCTTAAGTAACTGTTGTTTTTAAAGTTTTTGCCCAGTCTTGTCTTAGTACCTGTTGTTGGGTCCCATCTTGTCCTTAGTACCTGTTGTTAGTGCCCAGTCTGTCTTAGTAACCTGTTGTTGGTGCCCAGTCTTGTCTTAGTAACTGTTGTTATTGCCCAGTCCTTGACTTAGTTCCTGTTGATATGCCCGGAGTCTCTGTCTTAGTACCTGTTGTTATGCCCATTCTTGTCTAAGTACCTTTGTTAGTGCCCATCTTGTCTTAGTACCTGTTGTTATGCCTCAGTCTTGTCTTAGTACCTGTTGTTAGTGCCCAGTCTTGTTCTTAGTACCTGTGGGGGTGGTCCCATCTTGTCTTAGTACCTGTTTTGTTAGTGCCCAGTCTTGTCTAAGTACCTGTTTTAGTGCCAGTCTTGTCTTAGTACCTGTTGTTAGTGCCCAGATCCTTGCTAGTACCTGTTGTTAGTGCCCAGTCTGTCTTAGTACCTGTTTTAATGCCCAGTCCCTTGCTTAGTACCTGATGTTGGATGGCCCAGTCCTTGTCTAGTACCTTTGTTAGTGCCCCATCTTGTCTTATACCTGTTGTAGTGCCCACAGTCTTGTCCTAGTACATGTTTTGGTGCCAGGACTTGTCTAAGTACCCTGTTGTTTAGTGCCCATCTTGTCCTTAGTCACTGTTGTTGGTGCCCAGTCTTGTCTTAGTACCTTTGTTATGCCCAGTCTTGTCTTAGTACCTTTTTGTTAGTGCCCAGTCTTTGGACTAGTACCTGTTTGTTATGCCTCAGTCCCTTGACTATTACTCTGTTGTTATTGCCAGTCTTGTCTAGTACTGTTGTTCGTGCACAGTCTGTCTAGTACCTGTTGTTGTGCCC
>NC_069414.1:35300777-35338277 GCF_026875155.1 Cherax quadricarinatus | reverse complement strand
TACCAAAAACAACCTTCCCCTGTGTTGGGGCCCACCAACACAAAACCCTTTACAATGTTGTTGCTAAACCAAAAACAACCTTACAATTTTTGGGGTTTCTTTCCAACAAACCTTTCCCCTTTTTGTTTTTTACCAAAAACAACCCTTTACTGTGTTTTTGCTACCAAAAACAACCTTTACAAGGGTTTTTGCTTCCAACACAACCTTTTCCCGTGGTTTTTGCCCACCAAAACAAACCCTTTACTTGTTGTTGCTCCAACCAAAATTTCACTTTTGTTGTTGCTACCAAAAAAACCTTCACTTTTTGTTGCTAAACCCAAAACCAAACCCTTTACTGTTTGTTTCTACCACACAACCTTTTACTTTTTGTTGGTTCCAACACAAAATTCACTGTGTTGTTGCTACCAACACAACCTTTACTTTTTGTTTGTACCCCAAAACAACCTTCATGTGTTGTTGGTTTCCCCAAAACAACCCTTTACTTTTTTTGTACCAACACCCAAACCCTTTACAATGTTGTTGTTTCCCAAAACAACCTTCAAAAATTTTTTGGGTACCCAAAAAACAACCCACACTGGTTTTTGCTACCAAAACAACCTTCACTGTGGGTTTCTTTCCAACACAACCTTCACTGTGTTTTTGCTTCCCAACACAACCTTCACTTTTTTTGCTTCCAAACAACCCTTTACTTTTTGTTGCTACCAACACAACCTTCATGTGTTGTTGGGTACCAACAAATTAAAAACCTTAAAAAATGTTGTTTTTCCAAACCCAAAACAAACCCCTTACCCCCAATTCCCGGGGTTTTTGCTACCAACACAAACCCTTTAAAATGTGTTGTTTTTTTTTACCAAATCAACCTTCACTGTTGTTTCTACCAACACAAAAACCTTCCAATGTTTGTTCTACCCAAAACAACCTTCAGGGGTTTTTATCTACCAACACAACCTTCACAATTTTTTTGTACCAAAAACAACCTTCACTGTGTTGGGGCTACCAACACAAACCTTTTCCCCAAGTTGTTCCCACCAACACAACCTTCCTTTTGGTTTTTCTACCAACCCAAAAAACCTTCCTGTTTGTTGCTACCAACACAACCTTCACTTGTTTTTTTGCTACCAACACAAAATCAAATGTGTTGGGTTTCTTTCCAACACAACCCCTTTACGGGTTTTTTGCTACCAACAAAAACCTTTACTTTTTTTTCTCCAAACAAAACCTTCACTTTTTTGTTGCTACCAAAAACAACCTTACTGTGTTGTTTCTACCAACACAACCTTTAAAATGGTTTTTGCTACCAACACCCAAACCCTTTTTCTGGGTTTTTGGCTTCCCAAAACAACCTTCCCGTGTTGTTTTCTACCAAAACAATAAAATTTTTTCCCAAATTTACATGTTGTTGTACCAAAAACAAAACCTTTTTCTTTGTTTTTGCTACCAACACAAAAACCTTTACCAAAAAGGGTTTTGTTACCTTAACCAACAAATTCACTGTTTTTGTTTTCTTCCCAAAACAAACCTTCCAAAAATTGGGGTTTCACCAAAAACAACCTTCCCCTGTTGTTCTTCCAACACAACCTTTTACTGTTTGTTGGGTACCAAAACACCTTCAACTGTGTTGTTGTTCCAACACAACCTTCACAATGTTTGTTGCTACCAACACAACCTTCCCCAAAGTTTTTTGCTACCAACACAACCTTACTGTGGGGTTTTTCCCACCAACACAACCCCTTTTCCTGTTGTTGCTACCCAAAACAACCCCTTACCTTTTTTGTTGCCCCACCAACCCAAAACCCCCTTTACTGTGTTGTTGTACCAACCAAAAAACCTTCACAATGTTGTTGTACCAACAAAACCTTCACTTTTTGGGGGGTTCTACCAACACAACCTTCACTTTTTGTTTGGTTCCCAACCCCAACCTTTACTGTGTTGTTTTCTACCCAAAACAACCTTCCTGTTTGCTACCAAAACAACCTTTACTGGGTTTTTGGGTACCAAACAAAACCCTTTAAATGTGGGTTTTTGCTACCAACACAAAACCTTTACTGTGGGTTGTTGCTACCAACACAAACCCTTAAATGTGTTGTTTTTCACCAACACAAACCCTTACAAAGTTGGTTTTGAACCAAAACAACCTTCACTGTGTTGTTGCTACCAAAACAACCTTCATGGGGGTTTTTGACCAAAACAACCTTTAAAAATGTTGTTTCTACCAACACAACCTTCACTGTGTTTTTTGCTACCAACACAACCCTTTTTACTGTTGTTGCTACCAAAAACAACCTTTACTGTTTGGTTTTACCAACACAAACCCTTCACTGGTTGTGGGTTTCCAAAAACAAAACCCCCATGTGTTGTTGTACCAAAACAACCTTCCCCGTTTGGGGTTTTCTACCAACCCCAAAACCTTTTTGGGGCCCCCAAAAAAAAAAGGGGGGAAAAACCCCCCGGGGGGTTTTAAAAAACCCCCCCCTTTTTTTTGGGAAATTTTTCCCCCCCCGGGGAAAAAAAAAATTAAAAAGGGGGGCCCAAAAAATTTTTTTGGTTTTTTCCCAAAAAAAATTTTTTTGGGTTTTAAAACCAAAATTTTTGGTTGGGTTTAAAAAAACCCCCAAAATTTTTAAAAAAATTTGGGGGTTTTTTCCCCCCAAAAAAAAATTTTTTTAAAAAAAAAGGGGGGGAAAAAAAACCCCCTGGGGGGGCCCCCCCCCCCCACTTTTTTAAAAAAAAAAAAAAAAAAAACCCCAAAAAAAAACACCCCCCTTTTTTAAAACCCCCAAAAAGGGTTTTTCCCCCCAAAAAAATTTTGGGGGGGGCCCCCCCTTTTTGGGGGGGGAAAAACCCCCCGGGAAAAAACCCCCCCTTTTTTTTAAAAATCCCTTATTTTTTTCCCCCCAAAAAAAAAAACCCCCCCCCCCCCAAAAAAAAAAAAAACCAAAACCCCCCCCTTTTTTTTTTACCAAATTTTTTTTTTTTTTTTTTTTTTTTGGGGGGCCCCCCCCCCCCCCTTTTTTTTTTAAAAAAAATTTTTTTAAAACAAATTTTTTCCCCCCCCCTTTTTTTTAAAAAAAACCCTTCAAGGTTTTTCCCCAAAAAAATTTTTTTTCCCCCCCAAAAAACCCCCCGGGGTTTTTTACCAAACCCCCCCCTTTTTTTTTTTCCCAAAAAAACCCTTTTTTTTTCCCCCCCCAAAATTTTTTTTTTTTTTTTGTTTTTCCCCAAAAAAATTTTTTTTTAACCAAACCCCCCTTTTTTTTTTAAAAAACCCAAATTTTTTTTCCCCCCCCCCCCCCCCAAAAAAAAAAACCCCCCCCCAAAAAAAAAAATTTTTTTTAAAAAACCCCCCCCTTTTTTGTTTCCCAAAAACCCCCCGGGGGGAAAAAAAACCTTTTTGGTTTCCCCCCCTTAAAAAATTTTTTTCCCCCCAAAAAACCCCCTTTTTTTTTTTTAAACCCAAAACAAACCTTTTTGGTTGTTCGGCCAACCCCCCCCTTTTTTGGGGCCCCCCCCCCTTTTTTTTTTTTCCCCCCCACCCCCCCCTTTTTTTTTTTTTTGGGGGACCCCCCCCCCAAAAAAAAAAAAATTTTTTTTTTGGGCCCCCCAAAAAATTTTTTTTTTTTAAAAAAAAAAATTTTTTTTTTTTTAAAATTTTTTTTTCCCCCCCAAAACCTTTTTTTTTCCCCCCTTTTTTTAAAAACCCCCCCCCCCCAAAAAAAAAAAACCCCCCCCCCCCCCTTTTTTTAAAAAAACCCCCTTTTTTTTGGGGCCCCCCAAAAAAACCCCCCCTGGGTTTTTCCCAAAAAACCCCCTTTTTTTTTAAAACAAACCCCGGGTTTTCCCCAAAAAAAAAAAAACCTTTCCTTTTTTTCCCCAAAAAATTATTTTTCCCCCCCCCAAAATTTTTTAAAAAAAAATTTTTTTTTCCCCCCCCCTTTTTTTTTTTTAAAAAACCCCCCCCAAATTTTAAAAAACCCCCCCACCCTTTTTTTTTTCCCCCCCCCCCCCCAAAAAAATTTTTTTTTTTTAAAAAAAATTTTCCCCCCCCTTTTTCCCCCAAACCCCCTTTTAAAAAATTTTTTTTTTTTTCCCCCCCAAAAATTTTTAAAAAACCCCCCCCTTTTTTTTTTCCCCCCCCCCCTTTTTTTTTTTTTTCCCCCCAAAAAAATTTTCCCCCCAAAAAAAAAAATTTTTTTTTCCCCCCCTTTTTCCCCCCTTTAAAAAATTTTTTTTTCCCCCCCCCTTTTTTTTTTCCCCCCCCCCCCCCCCCCAAATTTTTTTTTTAAAAACCCCCACAATTTTTTTCCCCCCCCAAAATTTTTTGGTTTTCCCCCCCCAAAATTTTTGGGTTTCCCCAAACCCCACGGGGTTTTTAAAAACCCCCCCTTTTTTGGGGAAAAAACCCCAATTTTTTTTTTTTTTTTTTAAAAAATTTTTTTTTTAAAAAAAAGGGGGTTTAAAAAAAAACCCCCTTTTTTTTTTAAAAAAAAAAATTTTTTTTTCCCCCCAAAAATTTCCCCCTTTTTTCCCCAAAATTAAAAAAGGGAAAAACCCCGGGTTTTTAAAAAAAAAAGGTTTTTTTCCCCCAAATTTTTTTTTTTTTAAAAAAATTAAATTTTTTTTTAAAAAAATGGTTTTTTCCCCCCCCTTTTTTTTCCCCAAAATTTTGGTTTTTAAAAAAAAGGGGGGAAAAAAAGGGGGTTTTTTTTTTTTCCCCCCCCCCCAAAATTTTTTTTTTTAAAAAAAAAAAAAAAAAAAAGGGGGGGGGGGGCCCCCCGGGGGAAAAATTTTGGGGGGAAAAATTTTTTAAAAAAAATTTAAAAATTTTTTTTTTTTCCCCCCCAAAAAAAAAATTCCTTTTTTTCCCCCCCCCCTTTTTTTTCCCCCCCCCTTCCCCCCTTTTTGGCCCCCCCCTTTTTTCAAACCCCCCCACAAAATTTTTTTTTGCCCCCAAACCCCTTTTTTTTTCCCCCCCCTTTTTTTTTCCCCCAAAAACCCTTAAATGGAAAAAAAAAACCCCCCCTTTTTTTTCCCAAAAAAATTTTTGGGTTTTTCCCCCCCCCCCCTTTTTTTTTTTTTCCCGGTTTTTTCCCCCCCCCCCGGGGGAAAAAAACCTTTTTTTTTTTTCCCCCCCCCTTTTTTTGGCCCAAACCCCCCAAGGGGGTTAAAAACCCTTTTTTTTTTTTTTTAAAAAAAAAAAAACCCCCTTTCCCCCAAGGGGGGTTTAAAAAATTTTTTTTTCCCCCCAAAAAAAAACCCCCCCCAAAAAACCACTTTGTTTTCCCCCAAAAATTTTTTTGGTTTTTCCCCCCCCCTTTTTTTTTTTTTTAAAAAAAAAAGGGGGTTTTTACCCCCCCAAAAAAAAAATTCCCTTTTTTTTGGTTAGTGCCCAGTTGTCTTAGTCCTGTTGTTGGTTTCCCCGTCTTGTCTTAGTACCCGTTGTTAGGCTCAGTCTTGTCTTAGACCCGTTGTTAGGCTACTTGTCTTAGTACCTTTGTTAGTGCTCAGTCTGTCTTAGTACCTGTGTTGGTGCCCTCTGTCTTTTGTACCTGTTGTTGTGCTAGTCTTGTCTTTAGTACCTGTTGTAGTGTCAGTTTGTCTTATACTGTTGTTAGTGCCCAGTCTTGTCTTAGTACCTGTTGTTAGTGCCCAGTCTTGTCTTAGTACCTGTTGTTAGTGCCCAGTCTTGTCTTAGTACCTGTTGTTGGTGCCCAGTCTTGTCTTAGTACCTGTTGTTGGTGCCCAGTCTTGTCTTAGTACCTGTTGTTAGTGCCCAGTCTTGTCTTAGTACCTGTTGTTAGTGCCCAGTCTTGTCTTAGTACCTGTTGTTAGTGCCCAGTCTTGTCTTAGTACCTGTTGTTGGTGCCCAGTCTTGTCTTAGTACCTGTTTTTTTTCAGTTTAAAGGACTTTAGAATATTATACTTTCTAAAATTTAGTATCGGTATCCCTCCAGGACTGAATATCGGTATCGCTCTAAACTTGAGTATCGGTAACGGTAAAAAAAATTGGAATCGTTCCATTACTAAATGGGACCATTTAAAAATATACAGTCGTCTTATATAGTGGTGTTCATTATTATTATTATTATTATTATTATTATTATTATTATTATTATTATTATTATTATTATTACTCGTCCTCCTCCTGATCTAAATTCATCCAACCTTTTCCCACACACACACCCACACCCAACACCCCCACACCCACACACACCCACACCCACACCCCCACCCCACCCACACCACACACACACACCACACACCCACACCCACCCACACACAACACACAACACCACCCACACCCACCCACACACACACACACACACACCCACACCCACACCCACCCACACACACACACACCCACACCCACAACACCCACACCACACAACACCACACACACACACACACACACACACACACACACACACACACACACACACACACACACACACAGAGTTTCCTGCCTGTCTGTCTTTATCTGCCTTTCTCGTAGTCTTCTTTTCTATGTCTCTCTATTTATTAATAGCCTGACTCCGTCCTTCGTCTTCGCATTACCTGCAACACACAAGTGCGTTCCTCCCCTTCCTCCCTCCTCACAGTATTTTAGTGATGTGGTAAACGTTATCTTGGACGATAACAAAGTCAGAGCAACACAGGAACCTACTGGTGAGCTCTGTAGTGTTGCTCCTACCAACACAACCTTCACTGTGGTGTTGCTACCAACACAACCTTCACAATGTTGTTGCTACCAACACAACCTTCACTGTGGTGTTGCTACCAACACAACCTTCACAGTGTTGTTGCTACCAACACAACCTTCACTGTGTTGTTACTACCAACACAACCTTCACAATGTTGTTGCTACCAACACAACCTTCACTGTGTTGTTGCTACCAACACAACCTTCACAGTGTTGTTGCTACCAACACAACCTTCACTGTGTTGTTGCTACCAACACAACCTTCACAGTGTTGTTGCTACCAACACAACCTTCACTGTGTTGTTGCTACCAACACAACCTTCACAGTGTTGTTGCTACCAACACAACCTTCACTGTGTTGTTGCTACCAAACACAACCTTCACTGTGTTGTTGCTACGAACACAACCTTCACAATGTTGTGCTACCAACACAACCTTCACTGTGGTGTTGCTACCAACACAACCTTCACTGTGGTGTTGCTACCAACACAACCTTCACTGTGGTGTTGCTACCAACACAACCTTCACTGTGTTGTTGCTACCAACACAACCTTCACTGTGTTGTTGCTACCAACACAACCTTCACTGTGTTGTTGCTACCAACACAACCTTCACAATGTTGTTGCTACCAGCACAACCTTCACTGTGTTGTTGCACCAACACAACCTTCACTTGTGTTGTTGCTACCAACACAACCTTCACAATGTTGTTGCTACCAACACAACCTTCACTGTGTTGTTGCTACCAACACAACCTTCACAATGTTGTTGCTACCAACACAACCTTCACAATGTTGTTGCTACCAACACAACCTTCACAATGTTGTTGCTACCAACACAACCTTCACAATGTTGTTGCTACCAACACAACCTTCACAATGTTGTTGCTACCAACACAACCTTCACTGTGTTGTTGCTACCAACACAACCTTCACAATGTTGTTGCTACCAACACAACCTTCACAATGTTGTTGCTACCAACACAACCTTCACAATGTTGTTGCTACCAACACAACCTTCACTGTGTTGTTGCTACCAACACAACCTTCACTGTGTTGTTGCTACCAACACAACCTTCACTGTGTTGTTGCTACCAACAAACCTTCACAATGGTTGTTGCTACCAACACAACCTTCACAATGTTGTTGCTACCAACACAACCTTCACTGTGTTGTTGCTACCAACACAACCTTCACTGTGGTGTTGCTACCAACACAACCTTCACTGTGGTGTTGCTACCAACACAACCTTCACTGTGTTGTTGCTACCAACACAACCTTCACTGTGTTGTTACTACCAACACAACCTTCACTGTGTTGTTTGCTACCAACACAACCTTCACTGTGTTGTTGCTACCAACACAACCTTCACTGGTGTGTGCTACCAACACAACCTTCACTGTGTTGTTGCTACCAACACAACCTTCACTGTGGTTGTTGCTACCAACACAACCTTCACTGTGTTGTTACTACCAACACAACCTTCACTGTGTTGTTGCTACCAACACAAACCTTCACTGTGTTGTTGCTACCCAACACAACCTTCACTGTGTTGTTGCTACCAACACAACCTTCACTGTGTTGTTGCTACCAACACAACCTTCACTGTGGTTTTTGCTACCAACACAACCTTCACTGTGTTGTTGCTACCAACACAACCTTCACTGTGTTGTTGCTACCAACACAACCTTCACTGTGTTGTTGCTACCAACAACACCTTCACTGTGTTGTTGCTACCATTACACAACCTTCACAATGTTGTTGCTACCAACACAACCTTCACAATGTTGTTGCTACCAACACAACCTTCACAATGTTGTTGCTACCAACACAACCTTCGCAATGTTGTTGCTACCAACACAACCTTCACTGTGTTGTTGCTACCAACACAACCTTCACAATGTTGTTGCTACCAACACAACCTTAACTGTGTTGTTGCTACCAACACAACCTTCACAATGTTGTTGCTACCAACACAACCTTCACAATGTTGTTGCTACCAACACAACCTTCACAATGTTGTTGCTACCAACACAACCTTCACAATGTTGTTGCTACCAACACAACCTTAACTGTGTTGTTGCTACCAACACAACCTTCACTGTGGTGTTGCTACCAACACAACCTTCACTGTGTTGTTGCTACCAACACAACCTTCACTGTGGTGTTGCTACCAACACAACCTTCACTGTGGTGTTGCTACCAACACAACCTTCACTGTGATGTTGCTACCAACACAACCTTCACTGTGTTGTTGCTACCAACACAACCTTCACTGTGATGTTGCTACCAACACAACCTTCACTGTGTTGTTGCTACCATCACAACCTTCACTGTGTTGTTGCTACCAACACAACCTTCACTGTGGTGTTGTGCTACCAACACAACCTTCACTGTGATGTTGCTACCAACACAACCTTCACTGTGTTGTTGCTACCAACACAACCTTCACTGTGTGTGTTGCTACCAACACAACCTTCACTGTGTTGTTGCTACCAACACAAAACCTTCACTGTGTTGTTGCTACCAAGACAACCTTCACTGTGGTGTTGCTACCAACACAACCTTCACAATGTTGTTGCTGCCAACACAACCTTCACTGTGTTGTTGTTACCAACACAACCTTCACAATGTTGTTGCTTCTAACACAACCTTCACTGTGTTGTTGCTACCAACACAACCTTCACTGTGTTGTTGCTACCAACACAACCTTCACTGTGTTGTTGCTACCAACACAACCTTCACAATGTTGTTGCTACCAACACAACCTTCACTGTGTTGTTGTTACCAACACAACCTTCACAATGTTGTTGCTTCTAACACAACCTTCACTGTGTTGTTGCTACCAATACAACCTTCACTGTGTTGTTGTTACCAACACAACCTTCACAATGTTGTTTGCTTCTAACACAACCTTCACTGTGTTGTTTGCTACCAACACAACCTTCACTGTGTTGTTGCTACCAACACAACCTTCACAATGTTGTTGCTACCAACACAACCTTCACTGTGGTGTTGCTACCAACACAACCTTCACAATGTTGTTGCTACCAACACAACCTTCACTGTGTTGTTGTTACCAACACAATCCTTCACAATGTTGTTGCTTCTAACACAACCTTCACTGTGTTGTTGCTACCAACACAACCTTCACTGTGTTGTTGCTACCAACACAACCTTCACAATGTTGTTGCTACCAACACAACCTTCACTGGGTGTTGCTACCAACACAACCTTCACAATGTTGTTGCTACCAACACAACCTTCACTGTGTTGTTGCTACCAACACAACCTTCACAATGTTGTTGCTACCAACACAACATTCACTGTGGTGTTGCTACCAACACAACCTTCACAATGTTGTTGCTACCAACACACTTCACTGTGTTGTTGCTACCACAAACCTTCACTGTGTTGTTGCTACCAACACTACCTTCACTGTGTTGTTGCTACCAACACAACCTTCACTGTGTTGTTGCTACCAACACAACCTTCACTGTGTTGTTGCTACCAACACAACCTTCACAATGTTGTTGCTACCAACACAACCTTCACTGTGTTGTTGCTACCAACACAACCTTCACTGTGTTGTTGCTACCAACACAACCTTCACAATGTTGTTGCTACCAACACAACCTTCACTGTGTTGTTTTGCTACCAAACACAACCTACACAATGTTGTTGCTACCAACACAACCTTCACAATGTTGTTGCTACCAACACAACCTTCACTGTGTTTTTGCTACCAACACAACCTTCACTGTGTTGTTGCTACCAACACAACCTTCACAATGTTGTTGCTACCAACACAACCTTCACTGTGTTGTTGCTACCAACACAACCTTCACAATGTTGTTGCTACCAACACAACCTTCACAATGTTGTTGCTACCAACACAACCTTCACTGTGTTGTTGCTACCAACACAACCTTCACAATGTTGTTGCTACCAACACAACCTTCACTGTGTTGTTGCTACCAACACAACCTTCACTGTGTTGTTACTACCAACACAACCTTCACTGTGTTGTTGCTACCAACACAACCTTCACTGTGTTGTTGTGCTACCAACACAACCTTCACAATGTTGCTGCTACCAACACAACCTTCACTGTGGTGTTGCTACCAACACAACCTTCACTGTGTTGTTGCTACCAACACAACCTTCACAATGTTGCTGCTACCAACACAACCTTCACTGTGTTGTTGCTACCAACACAACCTTCACTGTGTTGTTGCTACCAACACAACCTTCACTGTGTTGTTACTACCAACACAACCTTCACTGTGTTGTTGCTACCAACACAACCTTCACTGTGTTGTTGCTACCAACACAACCTTCACAATGTTGTTGCTACCAACACAACCTTCACTGTGTGTGGCTACCAACACAACCTTCACTGTGTTGTTTGCATACCACACAACCTTCACATGTTGTTGCTACCAACACAACCTTCACTTTGTTGTTGCTACCAACACAACCTTCACAATGTTGTTGCTACACACAACCTTCACTGTGTTGTTGCTACCAACACAACCTTCAATGTGTTGTTGCTACCAACACAACCTTCACTGTGTTGTTGCTACCAACACAACCTTCACTGTGTGTTGTGCTACCAACACAACCTTCACTGTTGTTGTTGTCTACCAACACAACCTTCACAATGTTGTTGCTACCAACACAACCTTCACAATGTTGTTGCTACCAACACAACCTTAACTGTGTTGTTTGCTACCAACACAACCTTCACTGTGGTGTTGCTACCAACACAACCTTCACTGTGTTGTTGCTACCAACACAACCTTCACTGTGTTGTTGCTACCAACACAACCTTCACAATGTTGTTGCTACCAACACAACCTTCACTGTGGTGTTGCTACCAACACAACCTTCACTGTGTTGTTGCTACCAACACAACCTTCACTGTGTTGTTGCTACCAACACAACCTTCACAATGTTGCTGCTACCAACACAACCTTCACTGTGGTGTTGCTACCAACACAACCTTCACTGTGGTGTTGCTACCAACACAACCTTCACTGTGGTGTTGCTACCAACACAACCTTAACTGTGTTGTTGCTACCAACACAACCTTCACTGTGGTGTTGCTACCAACACAACCTTCACTGTGTTGTTGCTACCAACACAACCTTCACTGTGTTGTTGCTACCAACACAACCTTCACAATGTTGCTGCTACCAACACAACCTTCACTGTGGTGTTGCTACCAACACAACCTTCACTGTGGTGTTGCTACCAACACAACCTTCACTGTGGTGTTGCTACCAACACAACCTTCACTGTGTTGTTGCTACCAACACAACCTTCACTGTGTTGTTGCTACCAAGACAACCTTCACTGTGGTGTTGCTACCAACACAACCTTCACAATGTTGTTGCTACCAACACAAACCTTCACTGTGTTGTTGCTACCAACACAACCTTCACTGTGTTGTTGCTACCAACACAACCTTCACTGTGTTGTTGCTACCAACACAACCTTCACTGTGGTGTTGCTACCAACACAACCTTCACAATGTTGTTGCTACCAACACAACCTTCACTGTGTTGTTGCTACCAACACAACCTTCACTGTGTTGTTGCTACCAACACAACCTTCACTGTGTTGTTGCTACCAACACAACCTTCACTGTGTTGTTGCTACCAACACAACCTTCACTGTGTTGTTGCTACCAACACAACCTTCACTGTGTTGTTGCTACCAACACAACCTTCACTGTGTTGTTGCTACCAACACAACCTTCACAATGTTGTTGCTACCAACACAACCTTCACTGTGTTGTTGCTACCAACACAACCTTCACAATGTTGTTGCTGACCAACAAACCTTCACTGTGTTGTTGCTACCAACACAACCTTCACTGTGTTGTTGCTACCAACACAACCTTCACTGTGTTGTTGCTACCAACACAACCTTCACTGTGTTGTTGCTACCAACACAACCTTCACAATGTTGTTGCTACCAACACAACCTTCACTGTGTTGTTGCTACCAACACAACCTTCACTGTGTTGTGTTGCTACCAACACAACCTTCACTGTGTTGTTGCTACCAACACAACCTTCACTGTGTTGTTGCTACCAACACAACCTTCACTGTGTTGTTGCTACCAACACAACCTTCACAATGTTGTTGCTACCAACACAACCTTCACTGTGTTGTTGCTACCAACACAACCTTCACTGTGTTGTTGCTACCAACACAACCTTCACTGTGTTGTTGCTACCAACACAACCTTCACTGTGGTGTTGCTACCAACACAACCTTCACTGTGTTGTTGCTACCAAGACAACCTTCACAATGTTGTTGCTACCAACACAACCTTCACAATGTTGTTGCTACCAACACAACCTTCACTGTGGTGTTGCTACCAACACAACCTTCACTGTGGTGTTGCTACCAACACAACCTTCACTGTGTTGTTGCTACCAACACAACCTTCACAATGTTGTTGCTACCAACACAACCTTCACAATGTTGTTGCTACCAACACAACCTTCACTGTGGTGTTGCTACCAACACAACCTTCACTGTGGTGTTGCTACCAACACAACCTTCACTGTGGTTTGCTACCAACACAACCTTCACTGTGTTGTTGCTACCAACACAACCTTCACAATGTTGTTGCTACCAACACAACCTTCACTGTGTTGTTGCTACCAACACAACCTTCACAATGTTGTTGCTACCAACACAACCTTCACAATGTTGTTGCTACCAACACAACCTTCACAATGTTGTTGCTACCAACACAACCTTCACTGTGTTGTTGCTACCAAACACAACCTTCACAATGTTGTTGCTACACAAACAACCTTCACTGTGTTGTTGCTTACCAACACAACCTTCACAATGTTGTTGCTACCAACACAACCTTCACTGTGGTGTTGCTACCAACACAACCTTCACAATGTTGTTGCTACCAACACAACCTTCACTGTGGTGTTGCTACCAACACAACCTTCACTGTGGTGTTGCTACCAACACAACCTTCACTGTGGTGTTGCTACCAACACAATTTTCACTGTGTTGTTGCTACCAACACAACCTTCACAATGTTGTTGCTACCAACACAACCTTCACTGTGTTGTTGCTACCAAGACAACCTTCACTGTGGTGTTGCTACCAACACAACCTTCACTGTGGTGTTGCTACCAACACAACCTTCACAATGTTGTTGCTACCAACACAACCTTCACTGTGTTGTTGCTACCAACACAACCTTCACCAATGTTGTTGCTACAACACAACCTTCACAATGTTGTTGCTACCAACACAACCTTCACTGTGGTGTTGCTACCAACACAACCTTCACAATGTTGTTGCTACCAACACAACCTTCACTGTGTTGTTGCTACCAAGACAACCTTCACAATGTTGTTGCTACCAACACAACCTTCACTGTGGTGTTGCTACCAACACAACCTTCACAATGTTGTTGCTACCAACACAACCTTCACAATGTTGTTGCTACCAACACAACCTTCACAATGTTGTTGCTACCAACACAACCTTCACAATGTTGTTGCTACCAACACAACCTTCACGTGTTGTTGCTACCAACACAACCTTCACAATGTTGTTGCTACCAACACAACCTTCACTGTGTTGTTGCTACCAACACAACCTTCACAATGTTGTTGCTACCAACACAACCTTCACAATGTTGTTGCTACCAACACAACCTTCACAATGTTGTTGCTACCAACACAACCTTCACAATGTTGTTGCTACCACACAACCTTCACAATGTTGTTGCTACCAACACAACCTTCACAATGTTGTTGCTACCAACACAACCTTCACTGTGTTGTTGCTACCAACACAACCTTCACTGTGGTGTTGCTACCAACACAACCTTCACTGTGGTGTTGCTACCAACACAACCTTCACAGTGTTGTTGCTACCACACACCTTCACAATGTTGTTGCTACCAACACAACCTTCACTGTGTTGTTGCTACCAACACAACCTTCACAATGTTGTTGCTACCAACACAACCTTCACTGTGTTGTTGCTACCAACACAACCTTCACAGTGTTGTTGCTACCAACACAGTGTTTACTATCACACCAACCTATCACTGTCCTGACGTCATGATTGGTAACTCCATATTAGTTGTTTTGGTAGAGTTTGTGTGACGTCATAAGCTGGTCTGTATATGTTTTACAAGATTCATCTAATCAAACAGGTTATGTAGTTTGTGTCTGAAATGTTATATGTTTCAGTGTCTGTCGTAGGCTCGTCTCTGAGGCTCGACTTCCGACCAGGCCTAATTCCTCAACTGAAGATAAAATAATACACAGATAGGAATTAAGAAAGATGTAGTGAAGATGAGTGTATGGTGCGTGTAAGTATAAGTTTGTTAAATTTACCCAACATCTTGTTCATCTGATAGTAGTGCAAAACTCTGACTAACTTCCGTTTGAAGCTTATAGCAGACATTCTGGGATGTTTACTGTAGTGACAACGTTAGGCAGAACTGAGAGAACGATGGTATAGTACCCTCTTGAGATGATTACTTTAGTGATAAGGATATACAGTACCTTCGTGGTATGTTCACTAGTGAGAAGGCTAGGTATGACGTAGCTTGTGCCGAGACAGTGGCTCACTGCTTCACAGTGTTGTAATACTGTCATGAGTCAAAACACATCCCAGGTATTTACAGCTCTACCAGTGACAACTTTATGTTGCCCCTCAGTGCTTTCTCAGCCTCACTCACAGTGCACCACCGCTTAATACACCTAGCACGCACACATGTTCATACCACTTATGCACAAGTGTCATCTACGGAGGTATTGATCTAAGGCACATCTTGGCAAGTGTATGTCACGTGCTCATCAATGGTCTCTGTGAAAGTGAACAATTGTCTGATGTTATTGACATCTCTACTGACGTCATTGACGATTAACTGAGAGCAACTCCTGGCATCATAGCTTCCATGGCACACACTCTTTCCTGTCGTTTACATTCGCCGATTTCGGGGGGTCATCGCCTTCCCGGCTCGGTCCCTGAATAGACCTCTTGGTTGCTAACCTGGTCGACTTGTCTGTTGCTGTTGGGTGCACGCAGTCCAGCGCATGCATCGCAGACCGGCTCGTCAGGAACTGATTTAAGGAATTTTTGAAGTTTCCTTTTGGAGACACCCAGAGGCTTGTTGGTGATTCCTCTTATACACGAAGGGAGAGCGTTGAAAAGTCGAGGTCCTCTGACACTTACCGACATCTCTGAGTATACTTGTCTCTCCTTTTCGTTTTATTGGAGGCACTTTGTACCATCTGCCAAGTGTCTTGGTCTCATAAGTGACTTTGGTGTGCAGCTTTGGGACCAATCTCTTCAGGATTTTTCAGGTGTAAATTATAATGTACCTTTCTCGCCTACGTTAAGAGTTCACAGTAGTTCATGTGTTTAATTGAATGTATTCGAGGAATGAAAGTTCTCCTTACGTTTTGAACTGCCTAGTCTTGCTTGCACTGAAGGTAACGTAGCTGTTAGTATACAGCGGTATTCTAGCCAGTGTAAAGTTGTGTAGGAAGACAACTTGACACTGGTGTAAGACAGTATACACAGCTACAGTTAAATCAAGTCATGACTTACTACAACCTACACGGAACCAAACCTTCTTATTATAAAAGCTTCTTCTAGACATGTATTGTTGTCTTACCCATCGTGTCTTACCCATCGTGTCTTACCCATCGTGTCTTACCCATCGTGTCTTACCCATCGTGTCTTACCCATCGTGTCGGCATCACATGTCTACATCAACAACTTCTTATGAAAAATAAACACAAATGCAGTATAATGCGCCCACACGGTGGGCTTTATAAAGCTCACACAGTGGTCTTTATAAAGCTCACACAGTGGGCTTTATAAAGCTCACACAGTGGTCTTTATAAAGCTCACACAGTGGGCTTTATAAAGCTCACACAGTGGGCTTTATAAAGCTCACACAGTGGGATTTATAAAGCTCACACAGTGGGATTTATAAAGCTCACACAGTGGGATTTATAAAGCTCACACAGTGGTCTTCATAAAGCTCACACAGTGGTCTTTATAAAGCTCACACAGTGGGCTTTATAAAGCTCACACAGTGGGCTTTATAAAGCTCACACAGTGGTCTTTATAAAGCTCACACAGTGGGCTTTATAAAGCTCACACAGTGGTCTTTATAAAGCTCACACAGTGGTCTTTATAAAGCTCACACAGTGGGCTTTATAAAGCTCACAGTGGTCTTTATAAAGCTCACACAGTGGTCTTTATAAAGCTCACACAGTGGGCTTGATTAAGCTCACACAGTGGGCTTGATAAAGCTCACACAGTGGGCTTGATAAAGCTCACACAGTTGGCTTGATAAAGCTCACACAGTGGGCTTGATAAAGCTCACACAGTGGGCTTGATAAAGCTCACACAGTGGGCTTGATAAAGCTCACACAGTGGGCTTGATAAAGCTCACACAGTGGGCTTGATAAAGCTCACACAGTGGGCTTGATAAAGCTCACACAGTGGGCTTGATAAAGCTCACACAGTGGGCTTGATAAAGCTCACACAGTGGGCTTGATAAAGCTCACACAGTGGGCTTGATAAAGCTCACACATTGGGCTTGATAAAGCTCACACAGTGGGCTTGATAAAGCTCACACAGTGGGCTTGATAAAGCTCACACAGTGGGATTGATAAAGCTCACACAGTGGGATTGATAAAGCTCACACAGTGGGCTTGATAAAGCTCACACAGTGGGCTTGATAAAGCTCACACAGTGGGCTTGATAAAACTCACACAGTGGGCTTGATAAAGCTCACACAGTGGGCTTGATAAAGCTCACACAGTGGGCTTGATAAAGCTCACACAGTGGGCTTGATAAAACTCACACAGTGGGCTTGATAAAGCTCACACAGTGGGCTTGATAAAGCTCACACAGTGGGCTTGATAAAGCTCACACAGTGGGATTGATAAAGCTCACACAGTGGGCTTGATAAAGCTCACACAGTGGGCTTGATAAAGCTCACACAGTGGGCTTAATAAAGCTCACACAGTGGGCTTGATAAAACTCACACAGTAGGCTTGATAAAGCTCACACAGTGGGCTTGATAAAGCTCACACAGTGGGCTTGATAAAGCTCACACATTGGGCTTGATAAAGCTCACACAGTGGGCTTGATAAAGCTCACACAGTGGGCTTGATAAAGCTCACACAGTGGGATTGATAAAGCTCACACAGTGGGATTGATAAAGCTCACACAGTGGGCTTGATAAAGCTCACACAGTGGGCTTGATAAAGCTCACACAGTGGGCTTGATAAAACTCACACAGTGGGCTTGATAAAGCTCACACAGTGGGCTTGATAAAGCTCACACAGTGGGCTTGATAAAGCTCACACAGTGGGCTTGATAAAACTCACACAGTGGGCTTGATAAAGCTCACACAGTGGGCTTGATAAAGCTCACACAGTGGGCTTGATAAAGCTCACACAGTGGGATTGATAAAGCTCACACAGTGGGCTTGATAAAGCTCACACAGTGGGCTTGATAAAGCTCACACAGTGGGCTTAATAAAGCTCACACAGTGGGCTTGATAAAACTCACACAGTGGGCTTGATAAAACTCACACAGTAGGCTTGATAAAACTCACACAGTAGGCTTGATAAAACTCACACAGTGGGCTTGATAAAACTCACACAGTGGGCTTGATAAAACTCACACAGTGGGCTTGATAAAGCTCACACAGTGGGATTGATAAAGCTCACACAGTGGGCTTGATAAAGCTCACACAGTGGGCTTGATAAAACTCACACAGTGGGCTTGATAAAACTCACACAGTGGGCTTGATAAAACTCACACAGTGGGCTTGATAAAACTCACACAGTGGGCTTGATAAAACTCACACAGTGGGCTTGATAAAGCTCACACAGTGGGATTGATAAAGCTCACACAGTGGGCTTGATAAAGCTCACACAGTGGGCTTGATAAAGCTCACACAGTGGGCTTGATAAAGCTCACACAGTGGGATTGATAAAGCTCACACAGTGGGCTTGATAAAGCTCACACAGTGGGCTTGATAAAGCTCACACAGTGGGCTTAATAAAGCTCACACAGTGGGCTTGATAAAACTCACACAGTGGGCTTGATAAAACTCACAC
The DNA here is from genome assembly GCF_026875155.1 of Cherax quadricarinatus. NCBI lineage: Eukaryota > Metazoa > Arthropoda > Malacostraca > Decapoda > Parastacidae > Cherax > Cherax quadricarinatus. The sequence goes on along the minus strand of NC_069414.1, from coordinate 35,319,428 downwards.
AGTAGGCTTGATAAAACTCACACAGTAGGCTTGATAAAACTCACACAGTGGGCTTGATAAAACTCACACAGTGGGCTTGATAAAACTCACACAGTGGGCTTGATAAAGCTCACACAGTGGGATTGATAAAGCTCACACAGTGGGCTTGATAAAGCTCACACAGTGGGCTTGATAAAACTCACACAGTGGGCTTGATAAAACTCACACAGTGGGCTTGATAAAACTCACACAGTGGGCTTGATAAAACTCACACAGTGGGCTTGATAAAACTCACACAGTGGGCTTGATAAAGCTCACACAGTGGGATTGATAAAGCTCACACAGTGGGCTTGATAAAGCTCACACAGTGGGCTTGATAAAACTCACACAGTGGGCTTGATAAAACTCACACAGTGGGCTTTATAAAACTCACACAGTGGGCTTGATAAAACTCACACAGTGGGCTTGATAAAACTCACACAGTGGGCTTGATAAAACTCACACAGTGGGCTTGATAAAGCTCACACAGTGGGCTTGATAAAACTCACACAGTGGGCTTGATAAAACTCACACAGTGGGCTTGATAAAACTCACACAGTGGGCTTGATAAAACTCACACAGTGGGCTTGATAAAACTCACACAGTGGGCTTGATAAAACTCACACAGTGGGCTTGATAAAACTCACACAGTGGGCTTGATAAAGCTCACACAGTGGGCTTGATAAAGCTCACACAGTGGGCTTGATAAAACTCACACAGTGGGCTTGATAAAGCTCACACAGTGGGCTTGATAAAACTCACACAGTGGGCTTGATAAAACTCACACAGTGGGCTTGATAAAGCTCACACAGTGGGCTTGATAAAACTCACACAGTGGGCTTGATAAAACTCACACAGTGGGCTTGATAAAACTCACACAGTGGGCTTGATAAAACTCACACAGTGGGCTTGATAAAACTCACACAGTGGGCTTGATAAAACTCACACAGTGGGCTTGATAAAGCTCACACAGTGGGCTTGATAAAGCTCACACAGTGGGCTTGATAAAACTCACACAGTGGGCTTGATAAAACTCACACAGTGGGCTTGATAAAACTCACACAGTGGGCTTGATAAAACTCACACAGTGGGCTTGATAAAACTCACACAGTGGGCTTGATAAAACTCACACAGTGGGCTTGATAAAACTCACACAGTGGGCTTGATAAAGCTCACACAGTGGGCTTGATAAAACTCACACAGTGGGCTTGATAAAACTCACACAGTGGGCTTGATAAAACTCACACAGTGGGCTTGATAAAACTCACACAGTGGGCTTGATAAAACTCACACAGTGGGCTTGATAAAACTCACACAGTGGGCTTGATAAAGCTCACACAGTGGGCTTGATAAAGCTCACACAGTGGGCTTGATAAAACTCACACAGGGGGCTTGATAAAACTCACACAGTGGGCTTGATAAAACTCACACAGTGGGCTTGATAAAACTCACACAGTGGGCTTGATAAAACTCACACAGTGGGCTTGATAAAGCTCACACAGTGGGCTTGATAAAACTCACACAGTGGGCTTGATAAAACTCACACAGTGGGCTTGATAAAACTCACACAGTGGGCTTGATAAAACTCACAGTGGGCTTGATAAAGCTCACACAGTGGGCTTGATAAAGCTCACACAGTGGGCTTGATAAAACTCACACAGTGGGCTTGATAAAACTCACACAGTGGGCTTGATAAAGCTCACACAGTGGGCTTGATAAAACTCACACAGTGGGCTTGATAAAGCTCACACAGTGGGCTTGATAAAGCTCACACAGTGGGCTTGATAAAGCTCACACAGTGGGCTTGATAAAGCTCACACAGTGGGCTTGACAAAGCTCACACAGTGGGCTTGATAAGACTCACACAGTGGGCTTGATAAAGCTCACACAGTGGGCTTGATAAAGCTCACACAGTGGGCTTGATAAAGCTCACACAGTGGGCTTGATAAAGCTCACACAGTGGGCTTGATAAAACTCACACAGTGGGCTTGATAACACTCACACAGTGGGCTTGATAAATCTCACACAGTGGGCTTGATAAAACTCACACAGTGGGCTTGATAAAGCTCACACAGTGGGCTTGATAAAACTCACACAGTGGGCTTGATAAAGCTCACACAGTGGGCTTGATAAAGCTCACACAGTGGGCTTGATAAAGCTCACACAGTGGGCTTGATAAAACTCACACAGTGGGCTTGATAAAACTCACACAGTGGGCTTGATAAAGCTCACACAGTGGGCTTGATAAAACTCACACAGTGGGCTTGATAAAACTCACACAGTGGGCTTGATAAAGCTCACGCAGTGGGCTTGATAAAGCTCACACAGTGGGCTTGATAAAGCTCACACAGTGGGCTTGATAAAACTCACACAGTGGGCTTGATAAAACTCACACAGTGGGCTTGATAAAGCTCACACAGTGGGCTTGATAAAGCTCACACAGTGGGCTTGATAAAACTCACACAGTGGGCTTGATAAAACTCACACAGTGGGCTTGATAAAACTCACACAGTGGGCTTGATAAAACTCACACAGTGGGCTTGATAAAGCTCACACAGTGGGCTTGATAAAGCTCACACAGTGGGCGTGATAAAGCTCACACAGTGGGCGTGATAAAGCTCACACAGTGGGCTTGATAAAGCTCACACAGTGGGCTTGATAAAGCTCACACAGTGGGCTTGATAAAGCTCACACAGTGGGCTTGATAAAGCTCACACAGTGGGCTTGATAAAGCTCACACAGTGGGCTTGATAAAGCTCACACAGTGGGCGTGATAAAGCTCACACAGTGGGCGTGATAAAGCTCACACAGTGGGCGTGATAAAGCTCACACAGTGGGCGTGATAAAGCTCACACAGTGGGCGTGATAAAGCTCACACAGTGGGCTTGATAAAGCTCACACAGTGGGCGTGATAAAGCTCACACAGTGGGCTTGATAAAGCTCACACAGTGGGCTTGATAAAACTCACACAGTGGGCGTGATAAAGCTCACACAGTGGGCGTGATAAAGCTCACACAGTGGGCTTGATAAAGCTCACACAGTGGGCGTGATAAAGCTCACACAGTGGGCTTGATAAAACTCACATAGTGGGCGTGATAAAGCTCACACAGTGGGCTTGATAAAGCTCACACAGTGGGCTTGATAAAGCTCACACAGTGGGCGTGATAAAGCTCACACAGTGGGCTTGATAAAGCTCACACAGTGGGCGTGATAAAGCTCACACAGTGGGCTGATAAAGCTCACACAGTGGGCTTGATAAAGCTCACACAGTGGGCTTGATAAAGCTCACACAGTGGGCTTGATAAAGCTCACACAGTGGGCTTGATAAAGCTCACACAGTGGGCTTGATAAAGCTCACACAGTGGGCGTGATAAAGCTCACACAGTGGGCGTGATAAAGCTCACACAGTGGGCGTGATAAAGCTCACCGTGTGGACGAAAAGTAGTCAATAAAGGATCACATGATACTGTATATCTGTGTTTATTTTTCCATGGTGTCGGTGTTTTATGCCATCTGTCTCCAACAAGTTCTGATGCTGGAGCGCTAAGCTTCTTATGGTACTGTCTCAATCTACACTGATCTTTATGTTCACTTTCTTACAAACTTGATGCTCCAGCCTCCCATTTTTTTTCCTTTGTTTTGTACTTTTTTTATGTTATTACTCCATAATCACTCCTGGCCTATAGCCGGGCTCAGAGAGTAGAGAAACTCTCGAAACTCTTCAAAGGTATATATGTTTACGTCGACACATTGTTTGTCGTCCAGTAAATTCCAAATCTTGTTGTAATAGTAGCTGTTTTTATATTTTTCAGGAACAGTATCCTGACATAGAAGAATGGTTGTACTAGTGGGCGATGGTTCCATCAATGGATGAGTGTAGTCATAGTGGTGGCAGCTAGCACACTGGCGGGGGCGTGAGAGAGGTTCTTACATTCTAGTTGGGACAACCCTGCTTCATGGGCGTCCTCACTGCGCTCGTAGGGAAGGAAGTGGGATGGGAATTCCTCTTAGACAACAGCAGACTTACGTATGACGCTCGGGCGACACTTGTAAGAGAGTCCCTGACCGGTTCTGCCATTGCGCTTATACAGTCTTGCAGTCAGCACGGTCAAACTGCTATTTCCTCTATTGCCAACCAACGCCATGCAGCTGGGTTTAGCCCCGGCGCTTTTTCTCCTTTCTCCTATCCCTTCCTCTCCCCCACTTACCTTCCACTATCCAAAATCTCCCTTTCACCCAAATGGGTCTTACCTAGGAGTATTCTATGCTATACTCTTCCTGTAGTTGGAAGAGTCAGGAAGGACCTATTCTTAAATAATGTTAACCCGGCTCAAGCCGGGCTGCCGGCGAGCAAGAACTCTTAAAACTGAGGCAAGAAGCCGACAAAAGAATATGAGAATATTACTCAAATAACCCGCACATAGGAGAGAGAAGCTTACAACGACGTTTCGATCCTACTTGGACCATTTACAAAGTGACTTTGTAAATGGTCCGAGTGCGGGTTATTTGTGAATTGATCCAGTCACGGTGTTGTACCTTTGTTTTCCTCACTCATGTTAGGTAAAAGAACACAAGTACAACCAATGCAACATTTTATTGTGGCAACGTTTCTCTCTCCAGGAGCTTTATCAAGCCGTTACATAATGAAGGTATTGTGCCAACACTGTTACAATATGAAGAGACGTCATGCAGGTCAAGCCTTCAGTTTATCAGACGTTTCGCCTAAGATTGACTTTTATCAAGTTGAACTTGAAAGTGTTGACCCGAGGCAGAGTAGAGGCAGTAGCATATCAGTAAAATCTTCACATTCAGGTAGGTTACCTGGAGGTTACCTGAAGGCTATTCCGGGGATCAACGCCCCCGCGGCCCGGTCCATGACCAGGCCTCCCGGTGGATCAGGGCCTGATCAACCAGGCTGTTACTGCTGGCCGCACGTAGTCCAACGTACGAGCCACAGCCCGGTTGATCCGGCACTGACTTTAGGTATCTGTCCAGCTCTCTCTTGAAGGCAGCCAGGGGTTTATTGGCAATTCCCCTAATGTTTGATGGGAGGCTGTTGAACAGTCTTGGGCCCCTGACACTTATGGTGTTTTCCCTTAGTGTACCAATGGCGCCCCTACTTTTAATTGGGGGCATTTTGCATCGCCTGCCCAGTTTTTTACTTTCGTAGGGAGTGATTTCTTTGTGCAGATTTGGGACCATTCCTTCCAGGATTTTCCAAATGTAGATTATAATATATCTCTCCCTCCTGCGTTCCAACGAGTACAAGTCAAGTGCTTCCAAGCGTTCCCAGTAGTTAAGGTGCTTGACAGACCGTATACGTGCAGTAAAGGTTCTCTGTACACTCTCTAGATCTGCGATTTCACCTGCTTTGAATGGAGATGCTAATGTACAGCAGTATTCCAGCCTAGAGAGAACAAGTGATTTGAAAAGGATCATCATTGGCTTGGCATCTCTCGTTTTGAACGTTCTCATTATCCATCCTATCATTTTCTTTGCACGTGCGATCGTGGCACTGTTGTGATCCTTGAAAGTGAGATCCTCAGACATTACTACTCCCAGGTCCCTTACATTATTTTTCCGCTCTATTGTATGGCCAGAGTCTGTAGTATACTCTGTTCTAGTTATTATCTCCTCCAGTTTTCCATAAGAGAGTAGTTGGAATTTGTCCTCATTGAACATCATATTGTTTACCGTTGCCCATTGGAAAACTTTGTTTATATCTTCTTGGAGGTTAACCGCGTCCTCAGCAGATGACAGCCTCATGCAGATCCTAGTATCATCCGCAAAGGATGATACGGTGCTGTGATGTATATCTCTGTCTATGTCTGATATGAGGATGAGGAGTTCAAGTTTTATCAGGAAAGGTAGAATTGTGGGTCACATTCATGAAATGTTCATGTGTTCTCTCAATCTTAAGTGCTTCAACACACACACACACACACACACACACAAATATGCTCTGACTTATAATTATGTAAGGCAAGGTAGTCTGCAGAGAGACTGTAGTGAAGGAACAGCAACTGGTGGTCCCCGACCTCCAGTTGTGTGTGTGTGTGTGTATATATATATATATATATATATATATATATATATATATATATATATATATATATATATATATATATATATAATATATATATATATATATATATGCAAAACAACCACTCTGAAAGAATAGAGAAATTCCAAGCGCTTTCGTGACTACTCACATTATCAAGGAACTATGAAAGTGAAGCATCCAAGGAAGCTATATAAGGGGTCCGGCCAGCACCTCACACACATATATATATGTGTGTGTGTGTGTGTGTGTGTGTGTGTGTGTGTGTGTGTGTGTCGTGCCGAATAGGCAGAACTTGCCATCTTGGCTTAAATAGCAACGCTCATCTTGCCATATAGGACAAGCGAAAATTTGTGTATGCAATAATTTTGCCAAAATCATTCTGAACCTAACGACAAAAATATATTTCACTGTGTTTGTTTAGTATTAAATTATTGTAAACAAATCTAAAATATATTTTGTTGGGTTAGGCTAAATAAATTGTTCTTGTTAAATAAGGTTAGGTAAGTTTTCTAAGATTCTTTTGGTGCAAAATTAAATTTTTTTACATAAACATTAATGAAAAAAATATATCTTTAAACGTATAAGAGAAAATTTTCGAAAGGACTTAATTTTAAATGAGTTCTTGCCAATTGACCAGTTTTACTATTAGGCACGACATATATATATATATATATATATATATATATATATATATATATATATATATATATATAATGTTAATGGTGTTTTGGTAGCTGTGATTTGATGACCAATACCCCACTATGACGACCACCACCACTGTGGTGTTAGGGGTGGTCAAAATAGAGTGGTAGTAAAGGTTTCTTATGGTGATAGTGAAGGCAGCGGAATTACGCGAGAAAACACCAACGGTGGTGGATGCTGAGAGAGATAAACACTGCCTCACATGTTTAAAGTGGTACAAACTGAGAGACACGAACTCTGACTCACACACGTCAGAGAGGCAGGAAGTGAGAGAAACTCAGACACAGACTTTAACTCACATACGTTAGAGACAGAGAGACAAACTCACATATATTGGAGAATGAGTGACTGAGAGACACTCACATACGTATATTGCAGCTCCTGCTGCTGTGCTCTAGAACAACCTTACCATCACACCTGCCTGTAGTTCATTCTGAAGGATCATCGCTTCCTAGTTGATGGCCTGATCAATCAGGCTGGTGACAGGCAGTCAGTCCAACCTAGAAACCACAGCCTGGCTTGTCAAGTTCCCTCTTGAAGACAATTGGGGGTGTGGTGGTAATTCCACATATTTATGATGGGGGAGATTTGTCGTGGTGTGTTCATAGTGTTAGCTAAATGAACACAGATGCAACTAAATGTTACATTATTTGCATGTGTCCATTTACCTAACATCTTCTCGGTAATTCTATCGTTATTATTGTGCTTATAGTTCCTCTGTTTTTCATTGAGGGCATTTTATACCCGTCTGCCGAGCCTCTTCCTCTTGTTGTTAGTAACTTCGGTGTGCTGAGTAAGAACCAAACCCTCTAAAAATATTCATGGTATATATATATATATATATATATATATATATATATATAATATATATATATATATATATATATATATATATATATATATAACACACACACACACACACACACACACACACACACACACACACACACGACATAACGGAAGGGATAGACTCAGAAGTGTCCTTGTTTGCAGATGATGCGAAGTTAATGAGAAGAATCAAATCGGATGAGGATCAGGCAGGACTACAAAGAGACCTGGACAGGCTACAAACCTGGTCCAGCAACTGGCTCCTTGAATTTAACCCTGCCAAATGCAAAGTCATGAAGATTGGGGAAGGGCAAAGAAGACCACAGACACAATATAGTTTAGATGGCCAAAGACTGCAAACCTCACTCAAGGAAAAAGATCTGGGGGTGAGTATAACACCGAGCATATCTCCTGAGGAGCACATCAATCAGATAACTGCTGCAGCATACGGGCGCCTGGCAAACCTACGGATAGCGTTCCGATACCTCAGTCAGGATTCGTTTAAGACTCTGTATACTATTTACGTCAGGCCCATACTGGAGTATGCAGCACCAGTTTGGAATCCACACCTAGTCAAGCACGTCAAAAAATTAGAGAAAGTGCAAAGGTTTGCAACAAGACTAGTCCCAGAGCTACGGGGATTGTCCTACGAAGAAAGGTTGAGGGAAATCGGCCTGACGACACTGGAGGACAGGAGGGTCAGGGGAGACATGATAACGACCTATAAAATACTGCGCGGAATAGACAAGGTGGACAAAGACGGGATGTTCCAGAGAAGGGACACAGACACAAGAGGTCACAATTGGAAGTTGAAGACTCAGATGAATCAAAGGGATGTTACGAAGTATTTCTTCAGTCTTAGAGTAGTCAGGCCGTGGAATAGCCTAGAAAGTGACGTAGTGGAGGCGGGAACCATACATAGTTTTAAGGCGAGGTATGATAGAGCTCATGGGGCAGGGAGAGAGAGGACCTAGTAGCAATCAGCGAAGAGGCGGGGCCAGGAGCTGTGAATCGACCCCTGCAACCACAAATAGGTGAGTACACACACACACACACACACACACACACACACACACACACACACACCCGGCCCAGGGCTGGGCTCCGGGAGTACAAACTCTCGAAACTTATCATCAAAAGTAAATTACGATGTATGTTTGTTGGCAGCGTTCCAGGGAGTACCGTTCAAGAACTTCAGAGGTTCCCAATAATTTAAACATTTGACTAAATAAATTTGACCAGTGTTGCGCCTACTTCGTTAAATTTACGGATCTTTCCTGTTAGAGTAATGTAATCTACCTAATGTAACTTAAAATTGACTCATAAAATCTTCCAGTGGCCCTTAGAAACAACATGATCAGTGAGGACAAAATTAGCTACTCCGTTATCGAAAAATAAAGGAAAATAACTCTAAGAACAGAGTGTAAAAGAGTTGAAGCAACAGAGGAAAGAAGTGTGTGTGTGACCGCAAGTTAACTTAAGACTGTGGAAAGTAGTGTGTCTGTGTGACTGTAAGTTAACTTACACTGTGGAAAGCAGTGTGTCTGTGTGACTGCAAGTTAACTTACGACTGTGGAAAGTAGTGTGTGTGTTTGTGTGACTGTGAGTTAACTTAAGACTGTGGAAAGTAACTAGTGCGTGTGTGCTGTAAGTTAACTTAAGACTGTGGAAAGTAAGTAGTGTGTGTGTGTGACTGTAAGTTAACTTAAAGCCTGGGGAAAGTAAGTAGTGTGTATGTGATTGTAAGTTAACTTAAGACTGTGGAAAGTAAGCAGTGTGTGTGTGACTGTAAGTTAACTTAAGGCTGTGGAAAGTAAGAAGTGTGTGGGTGATTCTAAGTTAACTTAAGACTGTGGAGAGTAAGTAGTGTGTGTGGTAGATAGCTGTAAGTAGTAACTGTAAGTACTGTGGGAAAGTAAGAAGTGTGTGGGTGACTGTAAGTTAACTTAAGACTGTGGAGAGTAAGTAGTGTGTGTGTGACTGTAAGTTAACTTAAGACTGTGGAAAGTAAGTAGTGTGTGGGTGACTGTAAGTTAACTTGAGATTGATATAGCTTGTATATATTACATCAATTTTTGTTGGCGTTTCTAGAAGCAGTTATTGCGTGTTATAGCTTTGACTAAGTCACTGTTTAGGTTGATGATGTGTATGCCCTGTGATGTATAAAGTTTGATGTCACATTCCTAGATCCTTTACTTGTTTGCTGTTATTATCCTTACGGGTTGTATTTAATGCTCTATCTTTTCATTACTGGGCATTTATCAAGGGTAAATTGCCTTTCTACGTTTGCAGAGTGCTCAGGTGATCTTGAAGCCTCTTAATCTTGTGTTGTTGTCATGATCATTCAGCTTCCTCTGGCAGGTACCTCCTGGTGTTCAACCACAAATCGGTGGTTCCCAAATTTTTTTCTCTGGGCCGCACCTTCGGAATAAAAATTTGTTCGCGCCACACCGATTTCTTTTATTGAGAAGAAATACGTTAAAAGAACGAAACAAAAAACTGTTAGCAATGTTTGACTCATAAGACGGAACACAACTAATTTATAATATGATGATGGAACATCCACAAAATATAAAACAATACAGCTACATAAATAACATGATATACTTATAGACGAGCCTCTTACATATGTAACCTTGACCATATAATCGATTATATTAGCTGTGTTCTAATGCAAAAGAGAGAGATTACTTTATTTGCTTATTTGAGGCTCGTCCTAAAGGATTAGTGACTGGTCCTTGGGTGACTCCACTCATCACCTGTGCCTACTCTCATACCTCTTCTCTTGCCTTTACAATCTTCCTTCTGTTATCCGAGTATACCGTCGTCTGCTTGTACATCTTGCCTGAGTGCTGTCACTCATACCTCCTCCATGCATATTTTACCAACCATGACCACCACACACTTTCAGTTCCTATAATATTTTGCTACAATCTTTCACATCTAAAATAAACAACCTCTGAATTATGCCGGTTTTTGTTCGCTTTGAATAAAAGAAATATACTAAGTTTTCAACTTTTATTCAAAGCTTTTTTTTCCGTCTCATTCACACAGTCCAACCTCGTCCGCTTTTATTTGATTTCTTAAGGAAAAATCTTATTTTCTCACGACCATTTTGTCTGGAATTCCTGCATGCGTTGTCGATGTTTTAACTTAATTTAACTTTAATGAGAGTTGTTGACATTATGAGAATGTGAGAGAGAGAGGGAGACAGAAAGAATGAGAAGGAGAGAGAGGCAGGGAGGGAGAAAGGCACAGAGGGACAGAGATAGGCAATGTAGGAGAGGCAGTGAGGAAGAAAGAGAAGGATAGAGACATTGATGTTCACGAGAAAATCTTGTTATTGGATAACAAAGGTTGAGGAGCAGAGTAAAGTGATAGTAGTTACACGTCCAGGCTGATACCATTATTATTATACTCTAGCTATTGTGATGTCTGGCGAGTGGGAGGTAGATATTGTGATGAGTGGGAGGTAGATATTGTGATGAGTGGGAGGTAGATATTGTGATGAGTGGGAGGTAGATATTGTGATGAGTGGGAGGTAGATATTGTGTGAGTGGGAGGTAGATATTGTGATGAGTGGGAGGTAGATATTTTTGAGTGGGAAGATAGATATTGTGATGAGTGGGAGGTAGATATTGTGGATGAGTGGGAGGTAGATAAATTTTGATGAGTGGGAGGTAGATATTGTGATGAGTGGGAGGTAGATATTGTGATTTAGTGGAGGTAGATATTGTGGTGAGTGGGAGGTAGATATTGTGATGAGTGGGAGGTAGATATTGTGATGAGTGGGAGATAGATATTGTGATGAGTGGGAGGTAGATATTGTGATGAGTGGGAGGTAGATATTGTGGTGAGTGGGAGGTAGATATTGTGATGAGTGGGAGGTAGATATTGTGGTGAGTGGGAGGTAGATATTGTGGTGAGTGGGAGGTAGATATTGTGGTGATGGGAGGTATATTGTGATGAGTGGGAGGTAGATATTGTGGTGAGTGGGAGGTAGATATTGTGGTGAGTGGGAGGTAGATATTGTGGTGAGTGGGAGGTAGATATTGTGGTGAGTGGGAGGTAGATATTGTGATGAGTGGGAGGTAGATATTGATGGGTGAGTGGGAGGTAGATATTGTGGTGAGTGGGAGGTAGATATTGTGGTGAGTGGGAGGTAGATATTGTGATGAGTGGGAGGTAAGATATTGTGATGAGTGGGAGGTAGATATTGTGTGAGGGGAGGGAGATATTGTGATGGTGGGAGGTTTGATTTTTGTGATGAGGGGAGGTAGATATTGTGATGAGTGGGAGGTAGATATTGTGATGAGTGGGAGGTAGATATTGTGATGAGTGGGAGGTAGATATTGTGATGAGTGGGAGGTAGATATTGTGATGAGTGGGAGGTAGATATTGTGGTGAGTGGGAGGTAGATATTGTGGTGAGTGGGAGGTAGATATTGTGATGAGTGGGAGGTAGATATTGTGGTGAGTGGGAGGTAGATATTGTGATGAGTGGGAGGTAGATATTGTGATGAATGGTGAGTGGGAGGCAGATATTGTGATGAATGGTGAGTGGGAGGCAGATATTGTGGTGAGTGGGAGGTAGATATTGTGGTGAGTGGGAGGTAGATATTGTGATGAATGGTGAGTGGGAGGCAGATATTGTGATGAATGGTGAGTGGGAGGCAGATATTGTGATGAATGGTGAGTGGGAGGCAGATATTGTGATGAATGGTGAGTGGGAGGCAGATATTGTGATGAATGGTGAGTGGGGAGGCAGATATATTGTGATGAATGGTGAGTGGGAGGCAGATATTGTGATGAATGGTGGTGGGAGGCAGATATTGTGGTGAGTGGGAGGCAGATATTGTGATGAATGGTGAGTGGGAGGCAGATATTGTGGTGAGTGGGAGGCAGTATTGTGGTGAGGGGAGGCAGATATTGTGGTGAGTGGGAGGCAGATATTGTGGTGAGTGGGAGGCAGATTTGTGGTGAGTGGGAGGCAGATATTTGTGGTGAGTGGGAGGCAGATATTGTGGTGAGTGGGAGGCAGATATTGTGGTGAGTGGGAGGCAGATATTGTGGTGAGTGGGAGGCAGATATTGTGGTGAGTGGGAGGCAGATATTGTGGTGAGTGGGGGCAGATATTGTGGTGAGTGGGAGGCAGATATTGTGGTAGTGGGAGGCAGATATTGTGGTGAGTGGGAGGCAGATATTGTGGTGAGTGGGAGGCAGATATTGTGGTGAGTGGGAGGCAGATATTGTGGTGAGTGGGAGGCAGATATTGTGGTGAGTGGGAGGCAGATATTGTGGTGAGTGGGAGGCAGATATTGTGGTGAGTGGGAGGCAGATATTGTGGTGAGTGGGAGGCAGATATTGTGGTGAGTGGGAGGCAGATATTGTGGTGAGTGGGAGGCAGATATTGTGGTGAGTGGGAGGCAGATATTGTGGTGAGTGGGAGGCAGATATTGTGGTGAGTGGGAGGCAGATATTGTGGTGAGTGGGAGGCAGATATTGTGGTGAGTGGGAGGCAGATATTGTGGTGAGTGGGAGGCAGATATTGTGGTGAGTGGGAGGCAGATATTGTGGTGAGTGGGAGGCAGATATTATGGTGAGTGGGAGGCAGATATTGTGGTGAGTGGGAGGCAGATATTGTGGTGAGTGGGAGGCAGATATTGTGGTGAGTGGGAGGCAGATATTGTGGTGAGTGGGAGGCAGATATTGTGGTGAGTGGGAGGCAGATATTGTGGTGAGTGGGAGGCAGATATTGTGACGTTTTAATATTAATTTGTTTATGATAAATCATAAATATTTCTTGTAATTGCTTTAATTCTTCAGTATTAATATTTAACTCTATTAGACTACGCCGCACTCTGCACTATTTCTGTCGCGTGCATTTAAGTACATGGGGCTGGGGTTATGCAATATGGGGATAACTTTCGGGGATCGGTCAGCGACCGAACTACACATCTATTTTTTTTCACACTGACGGGATTGTTGATATTTTCATTTTATCCCATGAACACGTAAGATAAAAAAAAAGTCTAACAGCGATAAAAGAAGCAAAAAAACACAGGGGTAATTCTTAGTAAGAAGATCCCATGATGCTGCAGTGTCTGACACTTGTGATGAACGGCTAAACCGACAAGTTGAACATTGAGACACTTATGCAACATATGGGAATCTATATTCAGGAAACGTTTCGCCACACAGTGGCTTCATCAGTCCAATACAAAGCAGAAGGTGTAAGGAGAGGAGGAGTTTGAGGTAATCAGTCCCTCAGCCTGGAGTCGGTGTGTTCAGTCCATCAATTTTGTAGAATGTACAGTATAGGGCCGTAGACGTGGCTTATATACTGTAGTGAGGTGAGGTGGAGCAGGCGGAGGCGGGGTCATAGTGGTACCATCCACTAGTCGAAGTAGGTCTTCGTCCAAAGGTTGGACAAGTGTTGAAGAATTTTTTGTAACAAGATCCCATGATGCTGCAGTGTCTGATAGATTCCCATATGCTGCATAAGTGTCTCAGTCTTCAACTTGTCGGTTTTTCAAACCATTCATCACAACTGTCAGACACTGCAGCATCATGGGATCTTGTTACTAAGAATTCTTCAACACTTGTCCAACCTTTGGACAAAGACCAACACAGGGGGAGTTGAATGATAGCTCTAGGCCTTTCTTGTAGCAATCAGCACATCATCAGGAGCTTGCAGTGCACTGTACTGTAATACACTGTGAGTATATTTTGTGTTGTAGTAGTGTATTAGAATATCATGTGTTGTAATATTAGAGGGTGAGAAGGGTGGGTGGTTGTGCTACGAGAGTATAGTGAAGATGGTTGTTGTGAGCGTATGTAAGAAGCTACTGTGTGTGTTGTGTGTGTGTGTGTGTGTGTGTGTGTGTATGTGTGTGTGTGTGTGTGTGTGTGGTGTACACTGCTCTACAAGTCTTCATGGAGGGCAAGTAATAAACACTTTACTGCTCAAGATCTTTCACTTTCTCGTCGCCTATGCACAAGGTACTCATATAATTATATGAGTGTATGTTGACTGTCATTCTTGGTATGTAACTATATGGACTAACATATTTTATCTTACTCTAAACTTGCCTCACGGCCTCCAAGAGAAATTTTGCAAGGCGGGACAAGACTGCTTTGGGGCCCCTGGGGCCAGGCTGAGGGACCCCAGTCTAAGTGAATTTTACATAATTATTTTTTTTCTAAATAAACTAAAAACAGTTGAAATTACAAAAAAAAAAAGACATCAAATGACAAAATCAAAATAAAACGTCTATGGGTACGGGTCCCTTCAGAGATTGACGGCCGGGTCCTGGACCAATGTACCGGCTGGACTACTCTTCCCCCTTCCCCATAGGACCTACCTGGCCTCTGATAATTTAAAGTAATGCATTTTAACGTTGCTTATCTTATCCTGAGTCAGTGTACATGCAGTACAGAACATACAGGTAGTATGTTCATGGTGCTCACACTTGTTTTCTGAAGTACATGTATATATTAAATCTGCATTGTTATTTATTAATGTATATGCGAATTTAGATAATATCTTTCAAATTTGTCTCGCTCTCCGTCTACACTGTCGTTATATATGGTTTTAATGTCCTGCTCTGTCATGATGCAGATGTCATTCAAATTTCATTTCTTCTCTGAAGGATGACAACAGTGTCACTGTCACAGCCACAAGGTAAATAATAAGCTGTGGATAATTAGAATAATCAGAATAAAAGGTGCAAAGTCAGTGATGTTACGCTTCAATTCACTTGTTCTCTCTAGGCTGGAGTACTGATGTACTCTAACAACTACCTTTAAGGCAAACGAATTTGTAAACCCGTAGAATGTGCAGAGAAACTTCACTGCTCCTCGCAGAGATTGTCAAGCCCTTAAATTATTGGTAATGTTTGAAGTCCCTCGACCTGTACTCCTTGGGACGTAGGTCAGAAAGATGCATTATAATCTACACTTGCAAAATTCTAGAAGGATTGGTCCTAAAATCTGCTCACACAGATCGTTCCCCATGAAAGTAAGAGGCTTGGCAGACCTTACAAAATACTTATAATGATAAGCAGGGATGCAATTAGTACAAGGGAAAACTCTATAATTGTGAAGGAACCGAGACTTTTTCAGTAACTTATACACAGGAGAGGGCGGGGATTTACCAACAGACCAGTGACTGTCTTCAAGAGAGAACTGGACCAGTTTCCATGGGATTGACAGTCTTGCTTCTTAGACCCTTTCAGAGATTTTGATGATGTCTGATGTTAGCACTATCAGTCTGTAGTTTTGTTCAGTTCCAGAAGTCTGGGTCTGGGGCAGAGTGCGTATGCATACTATCAGTGACTTTTTCAATGTCAAGTGGAGTTAAGGTTACGGAGGAAATTGTGAGAAATGTCGGAATTGTTTTGAGTCATTCATGTTTAACTCATTTGGGTCGTCAGTCTTGAAATTGAATATTGACCGACTGAACACAGGGTTGTGTTGTGGCCAGTATTTAACTTATTCCTTTGTTATCATCAGTGATATTCTATCTCCTTTAAGTGAGAAGATGATTATGTGGTTTTTACCCTGGATTTTGCGAATGAAAGTATTTTAATTTTCACTTAATTTTATTTATGGCTCTTGTTCCCTCAGTCTCTCCTGGACTCTATATAACTCACTCACTTTAAGCTGGACTTTCTTCATTTCTCTATCCAGTGTTTCCTTTCGTTCTTCAGAAAGTTTACTTCTGTTGAGAAACTGTTATTGGTCGTCTTCGCCTGTAAAGCTAGCTTCTTTCTCAAATTTGTATCATGTCTTCCTTTTTCGTAAAAGTGTGTGTCTGGAGCACTTGTGATGCCAGTGATTTATCCTCCCAGGATACTAGTTCAGTTAGTCATATCGTTTTCCCAGTAAACTTCAGTAAAATCACAATTGATCTGTTCCCAGTTGATGTTCTTTTTGTTGAAGTTGAATTTGTTGAATTCCACCAAATTATTGTGTTTTGGTATTCCAGACCAGTGTATATGTAGGTCTGAATTCCAGTTTGGTTGTGTCTGAATTTATCTTCGACAACATTATGTTCCTGACCAGGTTCTTATTGTTCGCTAATATAAGATCGAGGGTATTGCTTAACCCGGTCGGTTCCGCTGTCTCCAGGCTTAAGGTAAATTTATTGCAGAATTTTTAGGTATTTTCTCTGTTATTACATTCTGTGCTACACTCTTCTATTTTAAATATCTTAAATTATAGTCACCAAGATATAGGATATTTGGGGCCGGGTTGTTAGGTTTTAAGACTCTACTTGGTTTTCAATAATGGTCTTTAAATTTCTGGGAAGGTGTATCTGGTGGTTTATATATATTCAAGTACAACAACTAGGTTCTGATTTTCAGTTTTAACTACTAAAACTTGAACTACTTTATTTGTGGTGTTAAGTAGCTAGGTACAGTTGAATGAATCTTTAATTAACAGACTTCCCCACCCACCCTGTCTATTTTTCTGGCCACAGAGGGCAGGGGCATTTGTCTGCTTTTCTGGCCACAGATGGAAGGGGCATTTGTCTGCTTTTCTGGCCACAGAGGGCAGAGGTGCTGTGGGTATAAAATAAGAGCATTGTATCAACATACGTTGTCCTAGACTTCTTTTTAACATCCTGTCAGAGGTATCAGAAACACTGCTCAAATAATTGTAGAATTTTTCAAGTGGAAACTGAATAATTTTCTCCCCTAAGTGCCGAATCAGCCAGGCTGTGGCGGATATGGGGGGCAGAGGGACTCCATCAGCAACAGCCTAGTTAACCAAAGCACCAGAGAAATCTGACCCAGGGCCGGGCTGCGAGAGTTGGGAAAACTCTGGGAACCCAGAGAAGCCCACTGATGAACCAGATTGTATCGTTGCTCGGTTTTTTTGTCCCCCGGGGATTGCCCAAAAAACCCAAAATTTTCCCGTATTGCTTGTTGCTGTGCTGGGGTGGGGGGGGGAGTTAATATCGGGTTTAAAAATCGTTAAAATCTGTGGTTTTGATGAACCCACCGCTGTCATTTTTTTCCAGGTTGGGCAGTTTGTTTTGTTTGGGGGGGATGGGTGACATGAGAGGGTTTTTTAACACGTTTGTCTTTAGGGTGGAGTTTTTAAATTTTGGGGGGGTGGATGTTGTCCCGGGGGTAGTGGAGGTTTTGTTTTGGGGGGATGGGGTTGTTCTGAAAAAAATGGAGGGTTTTCTAGGTGATGGGGGTTGTGGGCTAGGATGGCGGAGGTTGTTTTTGGGGGATGGAGGTTGTCTTTGGGTAAGGGGTTGGCTAGGGTGGTGCAGGTTGTGTCTGGGGGATGTAGCTTGTGTTGGGGTTTGGGGGAGGTTTTGTCTAGGGGGGGTGGGGGTTTTTTTAGGTTAAAGGAGGTTGTTCTAGGGGGGGGAGGTTGTGTCTAGGGTGATGTAGCTTGTGTCCGGGGGGGTGGGGGTTGCGTCTAGGGGGGTGGGACGCTGTATTAGGGGATGGATCTTTTGTCTAGGGTTTATAGAGGTTTGTCAGAAAGGTGGGAAAAGGAGACACCATTTAAACTGGGTGCAGGTTTAAAATGAGGTAACACAAGCTCGGTGCGGGTCCCCAAGCCTAGTGTATTTACTCATCGCTGACCCCCCCTTTTCCAGGGGAAGGAGGGGAGAGAGGGGAGGAGAGAGACAAAAGAGGGACAGACAGGGCAGAAAAGACAGACGACATACCCGAGACACAGAGGGGGAGGAGAGAGAAGAGAGAGAGAGAAGAGGAGAGAGAGAGAGAGAGGGGAGAGAGAGAGAGGATGAGGGGACAGACAGGGCATACAGAGAGAGAGAGAGAGAGAGAAGAGAGAGAGAGGGCGAAATTTGAGAGGGGAAAAGAAGTGGGTATAAGGGAGATAGGACAGGGAAAGGGGAAATAGTTTAAAAAGGGGATAGGAAAAAGGGGGAAGGGAAAAAAAGAGGGGGAGGGAAATAGGAAAGGGAAAAAAATATGCAGCAATAAATAAGTCAGCCAGTCAGTCTCTCCTCTCTCCCCTCTCTCCTTCTCTCTCTCTCCTAACACCCCA
>NC_069414.1:35188277-35295777 GCF_026875155.1 Cherax quadricarinatus | reverse complement strand
ACAAGAAAGGGGACTACACGGGAATGAGGAACTTCCTGAATGGGGTTCAGTGGGACAGAGAACTGGCAGGAAAGCCAGTTAATGAGATGATGGAATATGTAGCAACAATGTGCAAGGAGGCTGAGGAGAGGTTTGTACTCAAGGGTAACAGGAATAATGAAAAAGCCAGGATGAACCCATGGCTCACCCCAAGGTGCAGGGAGGCAAAAACCAAGTGTGTTAGGGAATGGAAGAAATATAGAAGGCAAAGGATCCAGGAGAATAAGGAGAGCAGTCGTAGAGCCAGAAACGAATATGCACAGATAAGAAGGGAGGCCCAACGGCAATATGAAAACGACATAGCAGCGAAAGCCAAATCTGACCCAAAACTGTTATACAGCCACATCAAGAGGAAAACAACAGTCAAGGACCAGGTAATCAGGCTAAGGAAGGAAGGAGGAGAGACAACAAGAAATGACCGTGAAGTATGTGAGGAACTCAACAAGAGATTCAAAGAAGTGTTCACAGAGGAGACAGAAGGGGCTCCAGAAAGACGGAGAGGTGGGGCACACCACCAAGTGCTGGACACAGTACACACAACCGAGGAAGGAGTGAAGAGGCTTCTGAGTGAGCTAGATACCTCAAAGGCAATGGGGCCAGATAACATCTCCCCATGGGTCCTGAGAGAGGGAGAAGAGGCACTATGTGTACCCCTAACAACAATATTCAATACATCTATCGAAACAGGGAGATTGCCTGAGGCATGGAAGACAGGAAATGTAGTTCCAATCTTTAAAAAAGGAGACAGACATGAAACACTAAACTACAGACCAGTGTCACTGACATGTATAGTATGCAAAGTCATGGAGAAGATTATCAGGAGAAGAGTGGTGGAAAACCTAGAAAGGAATGATCTCATCAACAGCAGCCAACATGGTTTCAGGGACGGGAAATCCTGTGTCTATGACATGGTGACAGCAGTAAGACAAGAGAGAGAGGGGTGGGTGGATTGCATTTTCTTGGATTGCAAGAAGGCGTTTGACACAGTTCCACACAAGAGATTAGTGCAAAAACTGGAGGACCAAGCAAGGATAACAGGGAAGGCACTACAATGGATCAGGGAATACTTGTCAGGAAGACAGCAGCGATTCATGGTACGTGGCGAGGTGTCAGAGTGAGCGCCTGTGACCAGCGGGGTCCCACAGGGGTCAGTCCTAGGACCAGTGCTGTTTCTGGTATTTGTGAACGACATGACGGAAAGGGAATAGACTCTGAGGTGTCCCTGTTTGCAGATGACGTGAAGTTGATGAGAAGAATTCATTCGATCGAAGACCAGGCAGAACTACAAAGGGATCTGGACAGGCTGCAGACCTGGTCCAGCAATTGGCTCCTGGAGTTCAATCCCACCAAGTGGCTGGCTCCAGGAGCCAGCACATGTTACCAAACTACGTTTGGTAGCATGTGCTGGAAACTTTGATATCATTGCATTAACTGAAACGTGGTATGATTTAAAGAGTCGGGATATGATTGCTGAGTGTAATATTCAAGGATTTAAGTTCCATGTGGATAGATGTAATGGGAAGGGGGGGGGAGTTACACTATATGTTCGAGAAAATATTAATTGTTGCTTAAAAACAGGTATAAAAATAGATGGAACAATAACAGAATCTGTTTGAGTAGAGTTTGTAGAGGGTCAAGAAAAACTAATTCTAGGTGTAATATACCGACCTCCAGGCTTGGATCACGATAGAGGGAGACTTCTTTGGAACAAAATTGTTAGGGCTTCTAGACACAATAACATAGTCATAGTAGGGGACTTTAACTTTAGTCAAATTGACTGGAATTCTTTGACCGGTAATCGCGAGTCCAGTGACTTTATGGAAACTGTTCAGGACCGTTTACTGAAGCAGTGCGTAACAGAGCCTACCAGGGGTAATAATTTGCTAGACCTAGTCTTGTTAAATAAGGAAACACTCGTAAATAATCTGGAGATCACTGAAGAGCTTGGCGCAAGTGATCACAAATCCATCACTTTTAGCATTAACTGGGAATGCAAGAATAATGATAATACAGTAAAAATCCGTGATTTCCATTCTGCCGATTATAATGGACTTAGGGAACACCTGTCTAATCTTGATTGGGGTTATCTAGCTAATGATTTTGTTGACGATGATCATACTTATGATTATGAAGGGATCTGCTTTTATGATTTTTTTCTTAATAATGTACACCGTGCCCAGAGTATATACATTCCCCAGAGAGAAATTAGGTCTAATAATAACGATCCCAAATGGATTAACAGGAGGCTAAAGCATCTATTAGGGGAGAAAAGGGGGATTTATAGGCGCATCAGAAGAGGAGAGGTTAACCTTACTGACCAATATGTTCAGCTTAAAAGAGAAGTAAAAAAGGGGATTAGAAAGGCTAAACGTGACTATGAAATTAGAGTTGCTAATGAATCAAAGACCAATCCAAAGGGGTTCTTTCAAGTGTATAGGACGAAGGTGAAGGAAAGAGTAGGACCTCTGAAAATTGGGAATGGACAGCTGACGGATAACGAACTGAAAATGTGTTCCTTATTTAATGACTATTTTTTGTCAGTTTTTACACAGGAAGATGTAAATGAGATTCCAATAATTAACAATTATTTAGTTCCTGATGAATTTAAATAAACTAATATTACTGTCACGAGGGACATGGTTATTAAACAGATAGACAAACTGAAGCAAAATAAGTGTCCGGGACCCGATGAATTGTTTTCCAGGGTACTTAAGGAATGCAAAATGGAGCTTAGTCAGCCATTAACGAGTGTGTTTAATGCATCCATCCTTACCGGTGTTGTGCCAGAGTTGTGGAAGATGGCTAATGTGGTTCCTACATTCAAATCAGGGGATAAGTCTGTTCCTTCAAATTACCGTCCAATAAGCCTGATATCTATAGTGGGCAAGTTATTAGAATCAATTATAGCTGACATTATTAGAAGTCACCTTGAAGAGCATAACTTGATAAATGAATCTCAGCATGGATTCACGAGAGGTCGTTCCTGCCTGTCAAACTTACTGACGTTCTTCAATAGAACATTTGAGGCAGTTGACAGTGATAATGAATTTGATATTGTTTATTTGGATTTTAGTAAAGCCTTCGATAGAGTACCTCACAAGAGACATGACACACACACACACCACACACACACACACACACACACACACACACACACACACACACACACACACACACACGACACACACACACACACACCACACACACACACACACACACACACACACACACACACACACACACCAAAGAGGGCTGAGACCCAGGGGTCTGGTGAACGAACCTGGGAGAGAAGAACCTGGGAGGAAAGATTCAGAGGTAGAGCTCAGAAAAATGGAGGAAGAGTGAGGAAGGAGGCTAGCAGAACTTGGCAAGAAAATGGAGGAGAGGATAGCTGAGGAGAGCAGGAAGTGGGGACTACAAGTCTTAGCAACAGAAGATAAGATAAAGTGCTTAGATGAGGAACTAAGAAACCTGAAACAGATTCGAGACAAATGACAATACAGACATGACATCAGGAACATCTATACCAGTCAAAGACAAGGGGACTGTAGGGATCCAGGAAAAGATGTGCACAATTGAGAGACCTGTAGACAATGAAGGAGCTATGACACATGCAGATAATCCAACAGACAACAGCAGTGGCAAGGAACAGGTGAGCAGGAAAGACAGTCCACTGAGCATAGGGGCTGCAGCAAGGGCAGGGAATGAAGGCAGGAACGTTTCGATGGAAGGAACTAGAACACCTCAGTGGATACAAAGGGAGACACAGTGGGAGGAGGAGAGGGAGAGGTCAGTGTTTGTCTACGGGCTCCGAGAAGTCGAAGGGAAAACCTACGATTAAAGAAATGAGGAGGAGAAGAAAGCGATCGAAGGTATCATGAAAGCAATAGATGAGGGAGACATGACCCAGGTGACAAATTTTCAGAGAATTGGGTGGTTTGCGAGTGGAAGGAAACGGCCGGTCAAAGTAATCTTCAAGGCAGAATCAGCTTGAACCAGGATCATGCAGGAGAAAGCACGACTGAGGGACAAACCAGAGTACTGGAATGTGTATCTCGATCACGACAGAACACAAGAAGAAAGGATGATACTGAGAGAGAGGGTGCAAAGATGAAAGGAGGAACGAGATGCATTGATGAAGATGAGCAGAACCCAGACTCAGGTAGAAGGGCAAACACACCTTACAAAAACACCCGCAGAAGGACTCCAACCATGACAACCCTAAAGCAACTGACCAATCTAAACCAAAACCCACACTCTGTTCCCTCTTCCCCCACCCCCACATCACAAACCCCACCCCTACAGCAGCCCTCTATGGGTCCTCTGCCCCCACCCCCCATCACAAACCCCACCGAAATTGCGACAACCCCAATGCAACTGAACAATCTAAGCCAAAACTCACACACTGTTCCCTCTCCCCACATCCCCCATCAAAAACCCCACCCACACTATAAACCCCCATATGCCCCCTCCAGGGCTCCCGCTCCCCCAACCCCAATATTTTCCCAGGACCACCATGATAGATAAGAAGTTGAAGGTTTGGCACACGAGTGCAGATGGATTAACAAATAAATACGAGGAATGGCATGAAAGAGTCAATGAGAGGTCCCCAGACATCATAGCAGTCACAGAAAAGAAACTCACTGAGACAATAACAGATGCAGTCTTCCCACCGGGATATCAGACCTGAGGAAAGACAGAAGGAGCAGAGGGGGAGGAGGGGTTGCACTACTCATAAAAAACCGATGGGGATTTAAGGAAATGGAAGGCATGGGCGAGATTGGAGAAAGGGACTACATAGTAGCTACAATTCAGTCTGAGGAGCATAAGATAGTCATTGCAGTGATGTATAACCCACCACAGAACTGCAGGAGGCCAAGAGAGAAATATGAAGAGAACAACAGAGCGATCGTGGACACATTGGCTGAGGTGGCACGAAGAACTCAATCGTGCAGAGCAAAGTTACTGGTTATGGGTGATTTCAACCATAGGGAGATTGACTGGGAAAACCTGGAGCCTCACAGGGGTCCTGACACTTGGAGAGCCAAGATGATGCATGTGGTACTGGAAAATCTCATGCATCAACACGTCAGGGACACTACCAGAGAGAGAGGGGAGGATGAGCCAGCAAGACTGGACCTTGTGTTCACCCAGAGCAGTTCAGACATTGAGGACATCACATATGAGAGGCCCCTTGGAGCTAGCAATCACATGGTTCTGAATTTTGATTACATAGTAGAGCTGCAAGTGGAGAGGGTAACAGGAGTCAATTGGGAAAAGCCAAACTATAAAAGGGGGGGACTACACAGGTAGGAGGAGGAACCTCCTGCGGGAGGTTCAGTGGGACAGAGAACTGGTAGGAAAGTCAGTAAACGAAATGATGGAATATGTAACAACAAAATGCAAGGAGGCAGAGGAAAGGTTTGTTCCAAAGGGCAACAGAATTAATGGGAAGATCAAAGTGAGTCGTTGGTTTACCCGAAGGTGTAGGGAGGCAAAAACTAAGTGTATTAGAGAGTGGAAGAGGTACAGAAGGCAAAAGGATCCAGGAAAATAAAGAGATCAGTCAAAGAGCCAGAAACGAATATACACAGATTAGGAGGGAGGCCCAGCGACAGTATGAAAACGACATAGCATCAAAAGTCAAGTCTGACCCGAAACTGCTGTATAGCCACATTAGGAGAAAGACAACAGTCAAAGACCAGGTGATCAGGCTGAGGAAAGAAGGTGGGGAACTCACACGAAACCATCAAGAGGTATAAGAGGAGCTCAACAAGAGATTTAAGGAAGTATTCACAATGGAGGCAGGAAGGACTCTGGGAAGACACCAACAAGTGCTGGATGACATACACATAAATGAGGAGGAGGTGACGAAGCTGCTAAGTGACCTTGATACCTCAAAGGCAATGGGACTGGACAACATCTCCCCATGGGTTTTTAGAGAGGGAGCAGAAATGCTGTGTGTCCCATTAATCACAATCTTCAACACATCCCTTGAAACTGGGCAACTACCTGAGGTATGGAAGACGGCAAATGTAGTTCTCATTTTTAAAAAAGGAGACAGAAAAGAGGCTTAAACTACAGACCAGTGTCACTGACGTGTATAGTATGCAGTCATGGAGAAGATTATCAGGAGGAGAATGGTGGAGCACCTGGAACGGAACAAGAGTATAAATGCCAACCAGTACAGATTTATAGAAGGTAAATCCTGTGTCACAAACCTTCTGGAGTTTTATGATAAAGTAACAGAAGTAAGACACGAGAGAGAGGGGTGGGTTGATTGCATCTTCTTGGACTGCAAGAAGGCTTTCGACACAGTTCCTCACAAGAGATTAGTGCAGAGGATCAGGCGCATGTAACAGGAAGAGCACTGCGATGGATCAAAGAAAACCTGACAGAGAGGCAACAACGAGTCATGGTACGTGATGAGGTATCACAGTGGGCACCTGTGATGAGAGGGGTCCCACAGGGGTCGATCCTAGGACCAGTGCTATTTTTGGTATATAAGAATGACATGATGGAAGGGTTAGACTCAGAAGTGTCCCTGTTCACAAATGATGTGAAATTAATGAGGAGAATTAAGTCAGATGAAGATCAGGCAGGACTTCAAAGAGACCTGGACAGACTGGACACCTGGTCCTGCAACTGGTTTCTCGAATTTATCCCCGCCAAATGAAGATCGGGGAAGGGCACAGAAGACCACAGACGGAGTATAGGCTAGGTCGCCAAACACTGCAAACCTCGCTCAAGGAGAAAGATCTTGGGGTGAGTATAACACTGAACTCGTCTCTGGAAGCACTCATCGGCCAGATAACTGCTGCAGCATATGGATGCCTGGCAAACCTGAGAACAGCGTTCCGATACCTTAGTAAGGAATCGTTCAAGACACTACACCGTGTACGTCAGGCCCATACTGGAATATGCAGCACCTGTTTGGAATCCACACTTGACTTGATCAAGCACGTCAAGAAATTAGAGAAAGTACAAAGGTTTACGACAAGGTTAGTTCCATGAAGAAAGGTTAAGGGAAATCGGACTGACGACACTGGATGACAGGAGGGTTAGGGGAGACATGATAACGATATACAAAATACTGCGTGTAATAGACAAGGTGGACAGAGACAGGATGTTCAAGGGGTCAAAATTGGAAGTTAAAGACCCAGATGAGTCAAATGGATGTTAGGAACTATTTCTTCAATCGTAGAGTAGTCAGGAAGTGGAATAGCTTAGCAAGTGAGGTAGTGGAAGCAGAAACCATACATAGCTTTAAGATGAGGTATGATAAAGCTCGTGGAGCAGGGAGAGAGAGGATCAAGTAGCACTCGGTGAAGAGGCGGGGCCAGGAGCTGAGTCTCGACCTCTGCAACCACAATTAGGTGAATACACACACACACATCACAAACATACACACACACACACACACACACACACACACACACACACACACACACCACACACACACACACACACACACACACACACACACACACACACACAGGAGAGATAGGGGGGACATGATAACGACATACAAAATACTGAGAGGAATTGACAAGGTGGACAAAGACAGGATGTTCCAGAGATTGGACACAGTAACAAGGGACACAGTGGAAGCTGAAGAGACAGATGAATCACAGGGATGTTAGGAAGTATTTCTTCAGCCACAGAGTAGTCAGTAAGTGGAATAGTTTGGGAAGCGATGTAGTGGAGGCAGGATCCATACACAGCTTTAAGCAGAGGTATGATAAAGCTCACGGCTCAGGGAGAGTGACCTAGTAGCGATCAGTGAAGAGGCGGGGCCAGGAGCTTGGACTCGACCCCCGCAACCTCAACTAGGTGAGTACAACTAGGTGAGTACACACACACACACACACACACACACGCACCCACACACACACACACACACACACACACACACACACACACACACACACACACACACACACACACACACACACACACACACATTAATTGACTAAGTAATTAATTTGTTTTTGTTTTTCCACAGATAAAATCTCGACGTCACACGTAATGGAAATCAACACATCGTATGCTGCACCCTTGGTCAAGAAAGGTGAGAGAGAGAGAGAGAGAGAGAGTGAGTTTAGCTATACTGCCTTCTTCATGTTTTCTCTTCCATTCTGTTGTTTCTCCCACAAAGATTTTTTTTTTTTACTTTCATCGTCACGGGGTTATTTTTGCTCCCGCCTCCTCTCATTTCCCCCCTTCCCTCCTTCCTTCCTTCCTTCCTTCCTTCCTTCCTTCCTTCCTTCCATCCTTCCTTCCATCCTTCCTTCCTTCCTTCCTTCCATCCTTCCTTCCTTCCATCCTTAAGAACATAAGAAAGAAGGAACACTGCAACAGGCCTACTGACCCATGCGGAGCAGGTCCATGTCCCCCACCCCCGGATTAGACCAATGACCACCCCCCGGATTATCCCAATGACCCACCCAGTCTGGTCATCCCCACTCAAGGATGGAGCACTGTACCAGACCTACCAGCACAAGCTAGTCAGGTCCAACTCACACCCACCCACACCCACTCATGTATTTATCTAACCTATTTTTAAAACTACACAACGTTTTAGCCTCGGGAGTTTGTTCCACTCATCCACAACTCTATTACCAAACCAGCGCTTTCCTATATCCTTTCTGAATCTGAATTTTTCCAACTTGAAACCATTGCTGCGAGTCCTGTCTTGGCTGGAAATTTTCAGCACGCTATTTACATCCTCTTTATTTATTCCTTTTTTCCATTTATACACCTCGATCATATCCCCCCTAATTCTACGCCTTTCGAGAGAGTGCAGATTCAGGGCCTTCAGTCTATCCTCATAGGGAAGATTTCTGATACATGGGATCATCTTTGTCATCCTCCTTTGTACGTTTTCCAGAGCATTTATATCCATTCTGTAATTCGGTGACCAGAACTGAGCAGCATAGTCTAATTGAGGCCTAACCAAGGATATATAGAGTTGAAGAACAACCTGAGGACTTCTATTATTTATACTTCTAGATATGAAGCCAAGAATTTGTTAGCTTTGTTGCAAACACTAATGCACTGTTGTCTTGGTTTTAGATTACTGCTAACCAGAACTCCTAAATCCTTTTCGCAATCAGTAGTATTAAGATCTACATTATTTAGTTTATATGTGGCATGATTATTTAACTGTCCAACATTTAGAACTTTGCATTTGTCAATATTAAACTGCATCTGCCACTTCTCCGACCATTGCATCAGTCTATTCAAATCATCCTGGAGTGCTCTAGTGTCTTCATTAAAATTAATTGGACGGCCTATTTTGGTGTCATCAGCAAATTTGCTTATGTCGCAATTTATTCCCTCATCTATGTCGTTTATGTAAATTGTGAACAACAACGGGCCCAATACTGACCCTTGAGGAACACTGCTTGTGACATGCCCCCATTCTGATTTCTCCCCATTTATGCAAACTCTCTGGTGTCTATTTGTCAGCCATGCCTCTACCCAGGAAAAAATTTCTCCTCTTATTCCGTGTGCCCTAAGTTTCCTCAACAGCCCCTGGTGTGGAACTCTATCGAAAGCCTTACTGAAGCCCATATACACAATATCATATTCATTACCATGATCTACCTCCTCAAACACCTTGGTGAAAAAAGTTAGTAAATTCGTAAGACAGGAACGCCCCTTTGTAAAACCGTGTTGAGATTCATTAATCAATCTGTGCCTGTCAGGATGGCTACGAATTGCTTCGGCAATTACTGATTCCATAAATTTTCCCACTATGGAGGTAAGGCTTATTGGTCTATAGTTCGAAGCCAAGGACCTGTCACCTGCCTTGTAAATAGGTATTACATTTGTCATTTTCCACTTATCAGGCACTATGCCAGTTTGTAGTGATATGTTAGAAAGATTAGCCAAAGGTATGCTAAGTTCCTCTTTACATTCCTTTAATACCCTTGCAAACAGTTCATCAGGGCCTGGGGATTTGTTAGGTTTTAGTTTCTCTATTTGTCTGAGGACCATGTCACTAGTTACCGCAATCGTGCATAGTTTATTATCGTCCTGTTCTACATAATCTATTATTTCAGGAATATCGCTAGTATTTTTCTGGGTGAAAACTGAGAGGAAGTAGGTATTTAGAATTTCACACATATCCTTATCACTGTCAGTGATCTGACCAGAGTTACTCTTAAGTGGGCCAATCTTGTCTCTAATCTTACTTCTGTATACCTGAAAGAATCCTTTAGGGTTAATCTTTGAATCCCTTGCGACCTTAGCCTCATAATCCCTTTTTGCTTTTCTTATTCCGTTCTTTATTTCTCTCTTTAATTGAATATATTGATTTCTTAACTGCCCATCCCCTCTTTTGATACGCCTATTTATGCCTCTCTTTTGACCAATGAGATGTTTTAATCTATTGTTCATCCATTTGGG
Source organism: Cherax quadricarinatus (assembly GCF_026875155.1). NCBI lineage: Eukaryota > Metazoa > Arthropoda > Malacostraca > Decapoda > Parastacidae > Cherax > Cherax quadricarinatus. The sequence goes on along the minus strand of NC_069414.1, from coordinate 35,285,325 downwards.
ATCATTTTTGTTAGATCTAATTTCCCTACTCGGAACAAAAGTTGTCTGGGCAGCTAGAACTATGCTCCGATAAACGTCATATTGGCAACCAAGATCACCTACCTGACCCATAGTCAGGACATCCCAATTTAGCCCACCCAAGTAATTTTTCAGTCCCATGAAGTCGGCCAAGGGAAAATCTGGGACAGAGATTTGATTGCAGTTATCTGGGTAATTCCATGATATATTAAAACTAAGTAATTTGTGATCACTTTCCCCAAGCTCATCATTAACCTCAAGATTATTAATTAGTGAATCTTTGTTGGCAAGAACCAAGTCAAGCAGATTGTTTCCTCTAGTTGGTTCTGTCACAACCTGTTCTAAAAAGCAATCCTGAACCGTATCAAGAAAGTCACTAGACTCAAGATTTCCCGTCATATTGTTCCAATCAATTTGTCTAAAGTTAAAATCTCCCATTATCACAACATTTTCATATCTAGATGCCTTATGAATTTCGTCCCATAACAGCTTACTGCACTCCCTATCAATGTTTGGGGGCCTATAAATCACATCCAAAATTAATTTGTCATGTCCCTCGAGAAACTGTAGCCAAACAGATTCTGTGCTCAATGTTTCTAATCTTATATCATGTCTAACACAACAATATAAATTTTCTCTGACATACATCGCCACTCCACCACCCTTCCTGTTGACCCTAACAGTGTGGAATAGTTTATAACCCTGTCAGTGTGGAATAGTTTATAACCCTGTATGTTGCATTCAGAAGGCATTTCTCTATCTTTCAGGTTGAACCAGGTCTCTGTTATACCAATAATATCTATATTACCTACACTTGCAAGTAATCTTAGCTCATCTATCTTATTTCTTAGACTCCTACTATTTGTATAGTAAACCTTTAGGGAGCTAGTCACTCGTTGTCCTCCACTATCTCTCTTTGTTTGTTGATCAATTAATTGATTTGCCATTACTAGCAACTTTATTTTGTATATTGTCTTTTAAACATATCCCTGAGGTATCCTGGTTATATCTGCTGTTTTTAACTCTAATACTTCCTTCCTTCCTTCCTTCCATCCTTCCTTCCTTCCTTCCTTCCTTCCTTCCTTCCATCCGTCCTTCCTTCCTTCCTTCCTTCCTTCCATCCTTCCTTCCTTCCTTCCTTCCTTCCTTCCATCCGTCCTTCCTTCTCCTTCCTTCCTTCCTTCCATCCGTCCTTCCTTCCTTCCTTTCCTTCCTTCCTTCCTTCCATCCTTCCTTCCTTCCTTCCTTCCTTCCTTCCTTCTTCCATCCGTCCTTCCTTCCTTCCATCCTTCCTTCCTTCCTTCCTTCCTTCCTTCCTTCCTTCCTTCCATCCTTCCTTCCTCTTCCTTCCTTCCTTCCTTCCTTCCTTCCTTCCTTCCTTCCTTCCTTCCATCCTTCCTTCCTTCCTTCCTTCCTTCCTTCCTTCCTTCCTTCCTTCCTTCCTTCCTTCCTTCCTTCCTTCCTTCCTTCCTTCCTTCCTTCCTTCCATCCGTCCTTCCTTCCTTCCTTCCATCCGTCCTTCCTGTGATGGCTGGTAGCAGATGAGCCAAGCTGTGATTTCTGGTAGCAGATGAGCCAAGTGTATTCTGTGCAGATAGAGCGTGTGTGTAGAAGATGAGCCAAGCTGTGATTTCTGGTAGCAGATGAGCCAGGCTGTGATGGCTGGTAGAAGATGAGTCAAGACTGTGATGGCTGATAGCAGATGAGCCAGGCTGTGATTTGTTGTAGCAGATGAGCCAAGCTGTGATGGCTGATGGCAGATGAGCCAGGCTGTAATGGCTGGTAGCAGATGAGCCAGGCTGTGATGGCTGGTAGCAGATGAGCCAGGCTGTGATGGCTGATAGCAGATGAGCCAGGCTGTAATGGCTGGTAGCAGATGAGCCAGGCTGTGATGGCTGATAGCAGATGAGCCAGGCTGTAATGGCTGGTAGCAGATGAGCCAGGCTGTGATGGCTGGTAGAAGATGAGTCAGGCTGTGATGGCTGATGGCAGATGAGCCAGGCTGTGATGGCTGATGGCAGATGAGCCAGGCTGTGATGGCTGATAGCAGATGAGCCAGGCTGTGATGGCTGATGGCAGATGAGCCAGGCTGTGATGGCTGGTAGCAGATGAGCCAGGCTGTAATGGCTGGTAGCAGATGAGCCAGGCTGTGATGGCTGGTAGAAGATGAGTCAGGCTGTTATGGCTGATAGCAGATGAGCCAGGCTGTGATGGCTGGTAGAAGATGAGTCAGGCTGTGATGGCTGATAGCAGATGAGTCAGGCTGTGATGGCTGGTAGAAGATGAGCCAGGCTGTGATGGCTGATAGCAGATGAGCCAGGCTGTGATGGCTGGTAGAAGATGAGTCAAGACTGTGATGGCTGATAGCAGATGAGCCAGGCTGTGATGGCTGGTAGAAGATGAGCCAGGCTGTAATGGCTAGTAGCAGATGAGCCAGGCTGTTATGGCTGGCAGCAGATGAGCCAGGCTGTAATGGCTAGTAGCAGATGAGCCAGGCTGTTATGGCTGGCAGCAGATGAGTCAGGCTGTGATGGCTGGTAGCAGGTGATCCAGGCTTTGATGCAGCAGATGAGCCAGGCTGTGATGGCTGGTAGCAGATGAGCCAGGCTGTGATGGCTGGTAGCAGATGAGCCAGGCTGTGATGGCTGATGGCAGATGAGCCAGGCTGTGATGGCTGGTAGCAGGTGATCCAGGCTGTGATTTCTGGTAGCAGATGAGCCAGGCTGTGATGGCTGATAGCAGATGAGCCAGGCTGTGATGGCTGGTAGCAGGTGATCCAGGCTGTGATTTCTGGTAGCAGATGAGCCAGGCTGTGATGGCTGGTAGCAGGTGATCCAGGCTGTGATTTCTGGTAGCAGATGATCCAGGCTGTGATGGCTGGTAGCAGATGAGCCAGGCTATGATGGCTGATGGCAGATGAGCCAGGCTGTGATGGCTGGTAGCAGGTGATCCAGGCTGTGATTTCTGGTAGCAGATGATCCAGGCTGTGATGGCTGGTAGCAGATGAGCCAGGCTATGATGGCTGATGGCAGATGAGCCAGGCTGTGATGGCTGGTAGCAGATGAGCCAGGCTGTTATGGCTGGCAGCAGATGAGTCAGGCTGTGATGGCTGGTAGCAGGTGATCCAGGCTTTGATGTAGCAGATGAGCCAGGCTGTGATGGCAGATGAGCCAGGCTGTTATGGCTGGTAGCAGATGAGCCAGGCTGTGATGGCTAGTAGTAGATGAGCCAGGCTGTTATGGCTGGCAGCAGATGAGTCAGGCTGTGATGGCTGGTAGCAGGTGATCCAGGCTTTGATGCAGCAGATGAGCCAGGCTGTGATGGCTGGTAGCAGATGAGCCAGGCTGTGATGGCTGGTAACAGATGAGTCAGGCTGTGATGGCTGGTAGCAGATGAGCCAGGCTGTGATGGCTGATGGCAGATGAGCCAGGCTGTGATGGCTGGTAGCAGGTGATCCAGGCTGTGATTTCTGGTAGCAGATGAGCCAGGCTGTGATGGCTGATAGCATTTGAGCCAGGCTGTGATGGCTGGTAGCAGGTGATCCAGGATGTGATGGCTGGTAGCAGATGAGCCAGGCTATGATGGCTGATGGCAGATGAGCCAGGCTGTGATGGCTGGTAGCAGATGAGCCAGGCTGTGATGGCTGGTAGCAGATGAGCAAGGCTGTTATGGCTGGCAGCAGATGAGTCAGGCTGTGATGGCTGGTAGCAGGTGATCCAGGCTTTGATGTAGCAGATGAGCCAGGCTATGATGGCTGGTAGCAGATGAGCCAGGCTGTGATGGCAGATGAGCCAGGCTGTTATGGCTGGTAGCAGATGAGCCAGGCTGTGATGGCAGATGAGCCAGGCTGTTATGGCTGGTAGCAGATGAGCCAGGCTGTGATGGCAGATGAGCCAGGCTGTTATGGCTGGTAGCAGATGAGCCAGGCTGTGATGGCTGATAGCAGATGAGTCAGGCTGTGATGGCTGGTAGAAGATGAGCCAGGCTGTAATGGCTAGTAGCAGATGAGCCAGGCTGTGATGGCTGGCAGCAGATGAGTCAGGCTGTGATGGCTGGTAGCAGGTGATCCAGGCTTTGATGCAGCAGATGAGCCAGGCTGTGATGGCTGGTAGCAGATGAGCCAGGCTGTGATGGCTGGTAGCAGATTAGCCAGGCTGTGATGGCTGGTAGCAGATGAGCCAGGCTGTGATGGCTGATGGCAGATGAGCCAGGCTGTGATGGCTGGTAGCAGGTGATCCAGGCTGTGATTTCTGGTAGCAGATGAGCCAGGCTGTGATGGCTGATGGCAGATGAGCCAGGCTGTGATGGCTGGTAGCAGGTGATCCAGGCTGTGATTTCTGGTAGCAGATGAGCCAGGCTGTGATGGCTGGTAGCAGGTGATCCAGGCTGTGATTTCTGGTAGCAGATGATCCAGGCTGTGATGGCTGGTAGCAGATGAGCCAGGCTATGATGGCTGATGGCAGATGAGCCAGGCTGTGATGACTGGTAGCAGATGAGCCAGGCTGTGATGGCTGGTAGCAGATGAGCCAGGCTGTTATGGCTGGCAGCAGATGAGTCAGGCTGTGATGGCTGGTAGCAGATGAGCCAGGCTGTTATGGCTGGCAGCAGATGAGTCAGGCTGTGATGGCTGGTAGCAGGTGATCCAGGCTTTGATGTAGCAGATGAGCCAGGCTGTGATGGCAGATGAGCCAGGCTGTTATGGCTGGTAGCAGATGAGCCAGGCTGTTATGGCTGGTAGCAGATGAGCCAGGATGTGATGGCTAGTAGTAGATGAGCCAGGCTGTTATGGCTGGCAGCAGATGAGTCAGGCTGTGATGGCTGGTAGCAGGTGATCCAGGCTTTGATGCAGCAGATGAGCCAGGCTGTGATGGCTGGTAGCAGATGAGCCAGGCTGTGATGGCTGGTAACAGATGAGTCAGGCTGTGATGGCTGGTAGCAGATGAGCCAGGCTGTGATGGCTGGTAGCAGGTGATCCAGGCTGTGATTTCTGGTAGCAGATGATCCAGGCTGTGATGGCTGGTAGCAGATGAGCTCAGGCTGTGATGGCTGGTAGCGTGATCCAGCTTGATTGTAGCAGATGCCAGGCTGTGATGGCTGGTAGCAGTGAGCAGCTGTGATGCAGATGTAGAGGTGTTATGGCTGGTAGCAGATGAGCCAGGCTGTTATGGCTGGTAGCAGATGAGCCAGGCTGTGATGGCTGGTAGCAGTGATCCAGGCTGTGATCTGGTAGCAGATGAGCCAGGCTGTTAGGCTGTAGCAGATGAGCAGGCTGTGATGGCTGGTAGCAGGTGATCCAGGCTTTGATGTAGCAGATGATCCAGGCTGTGATGGCTGGTAGCAGATGAGCCAGGCTGTGATGGCGTAGATGAGCCAGGCTGTTATGGCTGGTAGCAGATGAGCCAGGCTGTGATGGCTGGTAGCAGATGACCAGGCTGTGATGGCTGTAGCAGTGATCCAGGCTGTGATTTCTGGTAGCAGATGAGCCAGGCTGTGATGGCTGAGCATGAGCCAGGCTGTGATGGCTGGTAGCAGATGAGCCAGGCTTTATGTTCTGGCAGCAGATGAGTCAGGCGTGATGGCTGTAGCAGTGATCAGGCTTTGATGTAGCAGATGAGCACAGGCTGTGATGGCTGGTAGCAGATGAGCCAGGCTGTTTTGGTAGAATGAGCGGCGTGATGGCAGCAATGAGTCAGGCTGTGATGGCTGGTAGCAGGTGATCCAGGCTTGATTTGTAGCAGATGAGCCAGGCTGTGATGGCTGGTAGCAGATGAGCCAGGCTATGTGTGATGGCAGATGAGCCAGCTGATGGCGTAGCAGTGAGCGGCTGTGATGGCTGGTAGCAGATGAGCCAGGCTGTTATGGTCTGGCAGCAGATGAGTCAGGCTGTGATGGCTGGTAGCAGGTGATCCAGGCTTTGATGCTAGCAGATGAGCCAGGCTGTGATGGCTGGTAGCAGATGAGCCAGGCTGTGATTATGGCTGGTAGCAGATGAGCCAGGCTGTGATGGCTGATGAGCAGTTTGAGCCAGAGCGGTGATGGCTGGTAGCAGGTGATCCAGGCTGTGATTTCTGGTAGCAGATGATCCAGGCTGTGATGGCTGGTAGCAGATGAGCCAGGCTGTGATGGCTGATGGCAGATGAGCCAGGCTGTGATGGCTGGTAGCAGATGAGCCAGGCTGTGATGGCTGGTAGCAGATGAGCCAGGCTGTGATGGCTGGTAGCAGATGAGTCAGGCTGTGATGGCTGGTAGCAGTGATCCAGGCTTTGATTGGTAGCAGATGAGCCAGGCTATGATGGCTGGTAGCAGATGAGCCAGGCTGTGATGGCAGATGAGCCAGGCTGGTGTATGGCTGGTAGCAGATGAGCCAGGCTGTGATGGCAGATGAGCCAGGCTGTTATGGCTGGTAGCAGATGAGCCAGGCTGTTATGGCTGGTAGCAGATGAGCCAGGCTGTGATGGCTGGTAGCAGGTGATCCAGGCTGTGATGCTGTAGCAGATGAGCCAGGCTGTGATGGCTGTAGCAAGAGCAGGCTGTGATGCTGGTAGCAGATGATCCAGGCTGTGATTTCTGGTAGCAGATGATCCAGGCTGTGATGGCTGGTAGCAGATGAGACAGGCTGTGATGGCTGGTAGCAGATGAGCCAGGCTGTGATGGTGGTAACGCAGATGATCAGGCTGTAGGCTGGTAGCAGTGACCAGGCTTTGATGTAGCAGATGAGCCAGGCTGTGATGGCTGGTAGTCATCGATGAGCCGGGCTGTGATGGCAGATGAGCCAGGCTGTTATGTGTACAGATGATTCCACAGGCTTTTACTGTTGGTATGCGAATGAGTCAGCTGTGACTGGCTGTAGCAGTGATCCAGGACTTTGATGCACAGATGAAGCCAGGCATGGCTATGGCTGGTAGCATAAGATGCCAGGCATTGAATTATCATGGTAGCAGATTGAGGCAAGCTGTGATGCTGATAGCAATGAAGCAAGCTGTTGATGCTGATGGCAGATGAGCCACGTATAGGGTGTAGCAGAGACATTTCACGGGTTTACCAAAAGGATTGGTAATAAACTCATGTATGGAGTATTGAGTACCTATATTCAGAGGGAATATATGGACACACAAAGTTACCGCGTCTGACCAACGCTCACTTCAACTGAGTCACTGGTGCCTAAGGGGATGCCATACAAATCATGCTAGAAGTCAGTCTTAAGTGAATTAACATAGTGATTACATAGACAATTGTATGATCATTACTACTGACTGTTGGTAACTGGTTAACTCCAACTATGCTACTGAGAGCTCGCGATGTACAACGTATGGCATCCTGGACATACGTAATACAACTATCCGTAGAGGCGATCTAATGGTCATATGGTCTAGGGTGATTTTCAATCCATACAATTTCGAGTCAAGTCAATGAACATTCCATACGTCGTTACATGCCTGAAGTAGACATAGTTGTCAACTGGAACTATGTAACTTACTGTAATGAAACGTATTGTAATGGAATGTGTTGTAATGCATTACAAGGTATGATATAGCACAACTCATAGAATAAGACTCAATGTTGGGATTATACCATAAAAGTGATAAAAAAAGTTGATCAATTGATCTGTATTCATGTGATCTACGGATTCTGAGGAAGGAATATATACAAAGAAGGAAGTTTTTAACAGAAGAGGCAGACTTGGTGCACTCAAATCTAGACTGTTAAATCACAAAATTCGGAGAGAACGTGAACACAAAAAAAAATTCTTGAATATTAACAAGTTGATATTGAAGTACATTTCCAACTATATTATTCAACTATACAGTTTATTTACATTTAACCCCAACTCTGCTAGGGTGAGATTGACATGTACAGAATGGGTGTCATCTCTGGGAGGATCAAACTCTGTTGCAATGGCTAACTCATGCCGTGATTGAGGCAGATCTAAATTGGTAATTATAAATGATACTTGCGGATTTCTCAATCCATACCACGGGCAGGATTGAACCCGCGGTCAGAGTCTCAAAACTCCAGACCGTTGCGTTAGCCACTGGACCAGCTAGCCACAATAAGTTTCGTCCAACTAGGTATATTTCTACTGTTGGACGAATCTTATTGTGGCTAGCTGGTCCAGTGGCTAACGCAACGGTCTGGAGTTTTGAGACTCTCTGACCGCGGGTTCAATCCCGCCCGTGGTATGGTTTGTTTGCAATCGTGTCATTACGATTTCGTGAGTCATGTTGACGGATTTCTCAATACCTGTCGTGTACATAGGGAATAACGACATTCAGGTTGATCATCTGACTGAGTATTAGAGGTAGAGAGTACAGGATCAGGAGGATTGTCAGAGTCTGTCACATTAGTCTGGGTTGGAACATCATTATCATCACATACTAACTTCATATGATCTAAAGGCGATTCTTTATACTGACCAGTCCCCTCAAGGAAGGTTCCTTGATGTTGGTGAGGGGCTCTTGATTTAGGGAATTGTATCTGTGCTCCAGTTCCCCGAATTAAGCCTGAATGCCTTCCACATCCCCCCCCCTGGCGCTGTATAATCCTCCGGGTTTAGCGCTTCCCCCTTGATTATAATAATAATAATAATATACTGACCAGTACTAATTTCTCTAACCTTATACTTATTACCATTAATATGTTCAACTACTCGATAAGACCAACAAACTTCTGATCAAGCTTAGGCATTGCAGACGTTTTGTTAAAAGTTAGTCAGCATAACTCTCGAACCTACTTTAATTTTGGTCGGCTTTGCTCGAGTATTAGTGACTCTTGTAAATTCTGCTGTTGATTTATGAAGTGTTTCACGGAGTCTTCTAAAAACACTTTGATCTAAGCTGGTACGAGTTGTTATGAAATCATCAGGGTTGTAATTTGGTTTCGAGCTAGAATATAACAACTCATAAGGTAAACGTTTATCTACACCATACAATGCATAATGTGGAGTGTCACCTATAGAAACATTGTAAGCAAAATTTATGGCACACTGAACATCAGGTATAACTTCATCCCAAGTTTCACTGTTGGGATTGATAGTGGCTCTCAACACATCAAGTACTTTCTTATTGGTTCGTTCCGCTAACCCATTGCTGGCAGGATGGTGAGGAACAATGGTGGATTTAGAGATCTTGTACAAGGTACACAAATTTTCAAGAATCTCATTACAGAATTCACCTCCATTATCTGTTACTAGGGACTTAGGGGTGGTATGCCTGCAGATAATGCGTTCTTTAAACGCTTTAGCTACTGTCTCGGCAGTCTTATCTGCAATAGGAACTAACTCACAATATCTGGTGAAATGGTCTACCATAACACACAGATGTTTGTTGCCCTGGAAGGAACATTGGAAATTAGTTAACAGATCTAGCGCAACTCTTTCCCATGGTTCGCTAGTAGTTGGATACACCTGGATTGGATTAGGACCATTAACATTACCTATACTACTGAGAGAGCCAGCTGTGATGGCTGGTAGCAGATGAGCCAGGCTGTTATGGCTCGTAGCAGATGAGCCAGGTGTGATGGCTGGTAGCAGGTGATCCAGACTGTGATGACTGTGGGTCATAGGTAGCACTGTCTTGACCTCAGACACACCTGCTTGTGTATAACTCAGGAAACGTTTCACAGGTATGCCACAGTTGTTTACTTGACCAGTCGGCCACACACTTGAGGCTTCACTACGCGCACTTTTCATCACCACTCACCCTCTCATGCTGGAGCCCTACTACACTCTCCTATTATGTCTTTATTCCTTCATGGAGCTCTACCACACTCTCCTGTTATGTCTTAGAATATTCCCTTATATACCTGATACCTTCACTACGTACCCGAGCTTATAATGTCAGTTCTTCACTCAACTACTCTACTTAATCTTATCATCAGGAACTGAACCATACCCCCGGCCGGGATTGAACCCGCGGTCATAGAGTCTCAAAACTCCAGCCCGTCGCGTTAGCCACTAAACCAGCTAGCCACAATAAGATTCATCCAACTAGGTATATTTCTACACCATAGGAAAGTTAGCACAGGCACCTCTGTGACCACAAATGCAAGTTTTTACAGACGAATCTCCAGCTAGCGTGGCCGTGACGAACTCTAGCTCAAGTCCCTTCACTGCCGTCAACATGACTCAAGAAATCGTAATGACACGATTGTGGCTAGCTGGTTTAGTGGCTAACGCGACGGGCTGGAGTTTTGAGACTCTATGACCGCGGGTTCAATCCCGGCCGGGGGTATGGTTTATTTGCAATCGTGTCATTACGATTTCTTGAGTCATCAGGAACTGGTATGAACATTGAAATGGTATAAAATACCGACAGATTGTTAGGTAAGACACATATGCAACAGTTAGGTATCTTTATTTCGAAACGTTTCGCCTACACAGTAGGCTTCTTCAGTCGAGTACAGAAAAGTTGATAGAAGCAGAAGATACTTGGAGACGATGTAATCAGTCCATCACCCTTAAAGTTTTGAGGTGGTCAGTCCCTCAGTCTGGAGAAGAGCATTGTTTCGCCTACTGTGTAGGCGAAACGTTTCGAAATAAAGATACCTAACTGTTGCATATGTGTCTTACCTAACAGGAACTGGTATGTAGAAGAAACACTACGGTCAACACTTTCTCTCTTCTTTGCCTCTTTTGTTCGTCTTTCCTCTTTAATTGTTCGTTAACAATGTAAAGTATTATCTCTGTGTATTGTCTGTATCTTCAGCTTTATCAATTTTGTTAATTTTGTTTTTCGGTTTTAATATACTTCATCTTTGTAAACCAGTGTTCCACTCCCGTGTTCTTATAGTGTTCCACACCCGTGTTCTTGTAGTGTTCCACTCCCGTGTTCTTATAGTGTTCCACACCCATGTTCTTGTAGTGTTCCACTACCGTGTTCTTTGTTCCCTCCCTGTTCTTGTAGTGTTCCCCCACCCTTTTTGTATGTTTTTTAACCCGTGTTCTTTTATGTTCCCTCCCTTTCTTTTAGGGTTTTCCCCTCCGTGTTTTTGTAGTGTTCCACCCCTGTTCTTGATGTTTCCACCCCGTGTTCTTGTATGTTCCACTCCCCTGTTTTGTAGTGTTCCACACCCGGTTTTTTGAGTGTTCCCCCTCCCGGGTTTTTTAGTGTTCCACTCCCCGGGTTTTTAAGTGTTCCCCCTCCCGTTTCTTGTATGTTCCCCTCCCTTTTTTGTATCTTCCACTCCCCTGTTCTTTTTGTGGTTTCCCCCCTGTTCTTTAGTGTTCCACTCCCGTGTTTTTGTAGTGTTCCACACCCGTTTCTTGTATGTTTCCCCCCCGTTTCTTGTAGTGTTCCCCCCCTGTTCTTTAGTTTCCACCCCTGTTCTTAGTGTTCCCCTCCCTTTCTTGTAGTCTTCCCCCCCGTTTCTTGAGGTTTCCCCTCCCGGTTCTTTTAGTCTTCCCCTCCCGGTTTTTGTGTGGTTTCCACTCCCCCTGTTTTGTGTGTTCCCTCCGGGTTTTTTGAGTGTTCCATCCGTGTTTTTTAGTGTTCCACTCCCTGTTCTTAATTTTTTCCACACCCTTTTTGTAGTGTTCCCTCCCGTGTTCTTGTATTTTTTCCACACCTTTTCTTGTAGTGTTCCACTACCCTGTTCTTATAGTGTTCCACACCGGGTTTTTGTCTGTTCCACCCCTTTTTTATAGTGTTCCAAAACCCTGTTCTTGTAGTTTCCATCCCGTTTTTATTGTTCCCCACTTTTTCTTGAGTTTCCCCTCCCCTGTTTTGTAGTGCCACTCCCGGTTCTGTAGGTTTCCCCCAACCCCTTTTTATAGTGTTCCACACCCGTGTTCTTTTTACGTTCCCCTCCCGTGTTCTTGTGGTTCCACTCCCCTGTTCTTGTTGTTCCACTCCCCTGTTCTATATGTTCCACACCCTGTTCTTGTATGTTTACTCCCGTGTTCTTGAGTGTTTCCACACCCTGCCTGTATCTTCCCCCCCGTGTTTTGTAGCTTTTTTCATTTCCCCGGTTTTTTGTATGTTCCACACCCTGTTTGTATGTTCCCTCCGTGTTCTTGTAGTGCCACACCCGTCTCTGTGTCTTCACTCCCGGGTTTTTGTAGCATTACTTCCCCGGGTTTTTGTTTTTTCCACCCCGTTCTTTTATGTTCCCTCCCCTGTTCTTGAGTGTTCCACCCCGTGCTTTGTATTCCACCCCCTGTTTTTGTAGCATACATTCCCTTTTTTGTGTTCCCCCCGTGTTCTTGTATGTTTCCCCCTCCCCCCGTTCTTTTAGTGTTCCACACCGTGCTCTTGGTTTTTCCACTCCCTGTTCTTGTTTAATTCCCCTGGTTCTGTGGTTTCCACACCCGTTTCTTGTGTGTTCCCTCCCGGTTCTTGTTGTGTTCCCTCCCCTGTTCTTGTGGTTTCCACACCCCTGTCTTGTAGTGTTCCCTCCCCGGGTTTTTTAATTCCCTTTTCCCTGTTCTTGTTGTTTTCCCCCGGTTTTGTAGTGTTCCCCTCCCGGTTTTTGTGGTTCCACTCCCGTGTTTTTGATGTTCCACTCCCCTTTTTTGTGGTTCCCCCATGTTCTTTTAGTGTTCCACTCCCTTTCTTTTAGTTTCCACTCCCGTTTTTGTAGCGTTCCCTCCCCTGTTTTTTGAGCTTCCACACCCTTTTTTTTTGTAGTGTTCCATCCCCTGTTTTTGTAAGCGTTTCCCCCCGTTTTTCTTGATGTTCCACACCCGTGTTCTTGTTTTGTGTTCCACTCCCGTGTTTTGTAGCATTCCCCTTCCCGTGTCTTGTAGGTTTCCCCCCCGTGTTCTTGTAGTGTTCCACTCCCCTGTTCTTGTATGTTCCACTCCCCGTGTTCTTGTAGTGTTCCCCCTCCCTGTTCTTTAGTGTTCCATCCCCGGGGTTTTTGTAGTGTTCCCCCATGTTCTTTTATTTTCCACTCCCGGTTTTTTGTTGTTCCACTCCCGTTTTCTTGTATGTTTCACTCCCGGTTCTTGTAGCGTTCCCCTCCCCCGTTCTTGTATTTTTTTATCCCTGTTCTTGTCGTTCCACTCCCTGTTTTTGTAGTTTCCACTCCCGTGTTCTTTTTGTGTTCCATTCCGAGTTCTGTAAACGGTGTTCCATCCGTGTTCTTGTAAACCAGGTTCCATCCCGTGTTCTTGTATGTTCCCCCGGTTCTTGAGTGTTTCCCCCCGTGCTGTATGCCACTCCCTGTTCTTGTATGTTCCACTCCCTGTTCTTTCGGGGGCCATTTTCCCCGGGCCCTTTAAACTGTGTTTCACCTCCCGTTGTCTTGTAAACCAGGTTCCACTCCCTGTTCTTTTGTTTTTCCCCCCGGGTTTTTGTGGTTCCACTCCCGTTTCTTTTAGGTTCCAATCCCGTGTTTTTGTAGTGTTCCACTCCCCCTGTTTTTGAGTGTTTCCCCTCCTTTTCTTTAGGGTTCCCCTCCGGTTTTTTGAAACTAGTGTTTCACTCCCGTTTCTTTTTAAACCATGTTTCCACTCGTGTTCTTTTGTTTCCACTCCCTTTTTTTGTATTTTGGTTTTTTTTTCACTTCCCCGGGTTCTTTGTTTTACTTGTTTTTTTTAAACTATGTTCCACTTTCCCGGGTTTTTGTAAAAATGTTTCCCCTCCCGTGTTCTTTTAAATATTTTTTCACTCCCGTTTTTGTAAATAGTGCTTCACTCGGTGTTCTCGTAAAATTACTGTTTCACTCCCCTTTCTTGAAACTAGAGTTTCCCCCGTGTTCTTTTAAAATAGTGTTTTCACCCCCCAGTGTTTTTGGAACTATGTTTCCCCCTGTTCTTGTATGTTTCACTCCCCTTTCTTGAAATGTTTCACTCCCGTGTTTTTTGTAAACAGTGTTTCACCCCCTGTTCTTGTAACTAGTGTTTCCTCCCGTGTTCTTGTAAACTAATGTTCCACTCCCCTGTTTTGTAAACTAATCTTTCACCCCCGGTTTTTGTAAAATAGTGTTTCACTCATGTTTTTTGTGAACTAGTGTTTTTATCCCTGTTTTGTAGTGTTTCACTCCCTGTTCTTGAAGTGTTTCACCCCGGTTTTTGCAAACAATTTTTCATTCCCCTGTTCTGTAACTATGTTTTACTCCCTTTTCTTTCAAACTAGTGTTTTCATTCCCGTGTTCTTGTAAACTAGTGTTTTCCTCCCTGTTCTTGTAAACTAGTTTTCACCCCCTTATTTTTTGTGTGTTTCACTCCCTGTTTTCCCGAAACTAGTGGGTTTTTCTCCCGTTCTTGTAAACAGTGTTTCACTCCCGTGTTCTTGCAAAATGTGTTTCTTTCCCCCGTTCTTGAAACTATGTTTTTTCCCGTTTCTTTTCAAAACAGTGTTTTCACTCCAGTTTCTTGTAAACTAGTTTTCATTCCTGTTTCTTGTAAACTAGTTTTTCATCCCCTTTCTTTAAACTTTGTTTTTACTCCCCCTGTTTTTTTAAAAATTGTTTTCACTCCCTGTTTTGTAAACTATGTTTCACTCCCGTGTTCTTGTAAACTGTGTTTTTACCCCCCTTTCTGTAAAAATGTTTCACTCCCGGTTCTTGTAAAATAGGGTTTCCCCCGTGTTCTTGTAAAAGTGTTTCACTCCGTTTTTTTGTTGGTTTTACTCCCCGTGTTCTTTTAAACTATTTTTTATTCCGTGTTCTTGTAAACTAGGTTTCACTCCCCTGTTCTTTTTAAACTTGTTTCCTCCCGTGTTTTTGTAAACTGTGTTTCACTCCCTGTTCTTGTAAAATAGTGTTTTTACTCCCGTGTTTGAAACTAGTGTTTCCTCCCGGTTCTTGTAAACAAGTTTCACTCCCTGTTCTTGTAAACTAGTGTTTGACTCCCGGGTTTTTTTGTAAACCGTGTTCCAATCTCGTTTCTTGTAAACTATTTTCACTCCCTGTTCTTGTAAAAAAAGTTTTTCTCCCCTTTTTTTTTTAAACTATGTTTGACTCCCGTTCTTGTAAACCATGTTCCCTCTCGTGTTTTTAGTGTTTTACCCCTGTTCTTTAAACCCGTGTTCCCCTCTCGGTTCTTGTGTGTTTTCCCCTCCATGTTCTTGATGTTCCACTCCAGTGTTCTCGAAACTAGTGTTTTCACTCGGGTTTTTGTAAAATAGTGTTCCACTTCCGTGTTCTTTTAAACTAGTGTTCCATCCCGTGTTCTTGTAGTGTTCACCCCTGTTCTTTTAGGGTTTTCCTCCCGTGTTCTTGTAACAATCTTTTACTCCCCTTTTTTAAACTGAGTTTCACTCCCCTGTTCTTTTATGTTTTACTCCCTGTTCTTGTATGTTTCACTCCCGTGACTTGAGTGTTTCCCTCCCATGTTTTGTAGGTTTCACCCTTCTTTGTAAACTATTTTCCCTCCCGGTTTTTTGAAGCTGTGTTTCACTCCCGTTTTCTTGTAAAAAATTTGTTTTACTCCCCGTTTTTGTAAACTAGTGTTTCACCCCATGTTCTTGTAAACTAGTGTTTCCTCCCATGTTCTTGTAAAAAGTGTTTCACTCCCCTTTCTTGTAAAATAGTGTTTCACTCCCTGTTCTTTTAAAATATGTTTCACTCCCTTTTTTGTAAAAGGTTTTTACTCCCGTGTTTTTTAAACTATGTTTCACTCCCGTTTCTTGTAAATATGTTTTCACTCCCGTGTTCTTGAAACTATTTTTTCCTCCCGTGTTCTTGAAAAATATGTTTCACTCCCTGTTTTTTGGGAAAAAAGGTTTCACCCCCTGTTCTTGTAAATAGTGTTTCACTTCCCCGTTCTTGTAAACTATGTTTCACTCCCGTGTTTTTGTAAACTATGTTTCACTCCCTGTTCTTGTAAACTAGTGTTTACCCCCGTGTTCTTGTAAACTGTGTTTACTCCCCTGTTTTTGAAATATGTTTCACTCCGTTTCTTTTAAAACTGTTTTCACTCCCGTTTTTGTAAACAGTGTTTTTACTCCCGGGTTTTTTGTAAACTAGTTGTTCCACTCCCCCGGGGTTTTTGAAACTAGTTTTTCACTCCCCTGTTTTTGTAAAAATAGGGTTTCCTCCCGTGTTCTGTAAAATAGTTTTCATTTCCCGTGTTCTTGTAAACTAGGGTTTACTCCCCCCGTTTTTGTAAAATAGGTTTCCTCCCGTGTTTTTGAAACTATGTTTCACTCCCGTTTCTTGTAAAATAGTGTTTTTCACCCCCGGTTCTTGTAAACTAGGTTTCACTCCCGTGTTTTAAATGTTTCATCCCGTGACTTGTATGTTTTACTTTCTTGTAAAGGGATTGCGTTTTTTCTCTCTCAGCCTTATAAAGTGAACACTCATTTTTTTTAATGTAAAACAACTTTTTATTTTACAATTTCGAGAGAGAGAGAGAGAGAGAGAGAGAGAGAGAGAGAGAGAAAAAGGGGGAAAGAGAGAGAAGAAGAGAAGAAGAGAGAGAGAAGAACACAACAGTTTAGCGGAAGAGATTTATTAAAAGTCATAACATGAATGCTGGTTTTTTTTGGGCTAGTGAAGCGGCCTGTTGCCCTTTCTATGAATTTTGGACTTGTTATGCTTGGCCACACTGACCTTTGAGAGACGGCCATGGAGGAATCTTAAAATAAATGACTTGGCCCTTGATCTTTTACGAAGGTAGGGATGAGGAAAGTACCCCCTTTGCACCACACTTTTTTTATTGGGGGGACGTTTACTTTTTTTATAGTTTTTATCAAGTAGACTTGAAAAAATCTACTCAGGGAGAAACTGGGCTTTTTTTTACTTTTGTTTGCGTGCACCACTGTCACTGCACCACGTGTGCTGCTTCCTAAACCAAACCCCTCTTATAGGAACTAGTTACCGCCCTCCCACCCGGGCCATTCTTAGAAACTTTTCCAGAGTCTTGTCCGGGGTTAAAACAATTGCGAGACAATAATACTGGCGACTTTCAATACTGTTTTTACAGCAAAATAAAAGGGGTATCAAAAGGGAAAGTTCTAGGATTAAAAAGAATAAAATTAAAATCCAACCCCGGGTACAATTCTCAACCCCCCCAAAAATTGACCCATATTTTAAACCGTCAAACATTATCAGCACCTTACCACAGTTTAGGTCTTTCACTTTACCCCAGGAAAAATCACAGGATAGGATAACCTACACAAAGGAAATAAAAAGGAGGTCAACCCCAGAAAACACAGTAAAGAAAAACTGGTAAATAGGTACACAATTGTGACTGGACAGAATAACAGTTTCACGGACTAAACATGCCTGGGAAAAATTCAAAACAATGTTCACTACCCCCGATAAATTGCACCATTAAGAGGTTAGGGTTAAAGAAGAACTGAACCCGGATGACTACTGGATATTGATAATATAAATTAGAGACCAGCTGCTAAAAAGATTTTAAAACAAACAACAGGACATTGCAGCCTAAATAATTTCCCAAAGGTGAGGAACAGAGACAAGACTTATAAAAGGGGCAAAAAGGGAAAACACTATTGCTCAAAAAATTTAAGAGTATAAGCATAACCCCCCCGGGAAAGCTCTGAAAACAACTAAAACAGTTGGGGTATAGCCATAAGCCAGTAGATAGGTCTAACATGAAACCCACTATCTAATGAGGTATCCCAAATGAAAAAAACGAAGGGGGCAAATTGTTTTAAATTATACTACACATTGTTGAAATTAAACCCCTAGAAAAGTAAACTACCAGCTGCATAAAAATCCCTTTTAACACAGTTTGATAATTTTCAAAATCTATCCCAAATAAAGGGGAAACCCCCAAACCCAGTTGTCAACTAGAAAGGGTTGTATTAAAGACTTTTTTTCAAAAAAACTAAGCGGGTTAAACCCCAACTAAGACACAGGGCCCTGATAAAATCCCGTTAATTTCCCTTTAAAAGAGGGTGCTTCTGAACTGTAAAACCCCTTTTTGCTCAATAAAAAATCTATCAATCCCCACTAATACCGTACCGGGGGGTTCAAGGGGGCCAGATTACTCCTATTTTTCAAGAAAAAAGTGGGTTTCGGATGTAAAAACTATGGCCCCTTTTAAAGCTTCCCTCATTATAATACCCAAAATTCTGGGGGGGGGGGTTTTGTATTCTCAAGTAGTTAAGTCCCTTTAATGACAACAACATTCTCCATACTATCAATCGGGCTTTAGAAGATCCTACCCCAACCGACCCCTCCCTTTTTAAATTTCTGATGGATTACCTGAGAACTGAAATGTAAAAAGGGGAAACCCTATAGGTAGGGTAACCTTGGGCCTGCAAAAGGCCTTCGATACTGTAAACCCCCCAATTTTAATTATGTAATAAACTTAAAGCTATGGGAAAAGGGTTTTCGTAGACGGTTTTTAAGCCCAACCTTAGAAAACAGGAAACAAATAGTCAAAATCAACAAAACAGAATCAGAACCCGGGCCGATAACATGTGGATTTCCCCAAGGTAGTATTTTTAGGCCCCCCTTATTTTTCCCTTTGTTATTTTCAATGTTTGCCTATCATGTCAATTTGCAAACTCCTACTTTTATGCAGAGGGCCCATTTGCTCTGTTAGGGGTCAGGTAAAGCCCCACAAAATTGCAATGTTTTTTCACTGGAACTGGGTCTCCCAGCAAAAAGGGTTTAGTAAAACAACAAACTTTTCATTACCCCTAGGGAAAATGAAGCCTTTCTTTTTGGAAACAAAACATAAACTGAGAAGGGTAAATAATTTTTAATGTTAAATTTGAAAATGGGGAGCCCATCATTTTGGTTTTCCCATCAGAAAAAATATTTGGGAATCCCCTTTAAACCCAAATGCATGTCAGGAAAAAGGGATGGGGAACGGGTGTAGTAAAGAAAGCGAAGGGCCAGACTGAAGTTCCTGTATAGCCCAAGCACAGTATCTCCCTACGGGAGGCCCCGCGGACCCTTTTGTCTACCCCTTAAATACAATGCCATTGAATTACGCTTGCTCTTCGGGTACTCGGGCCTTGACAAAAAACTAAAAGATAACTGAAACCCCCCCAGAAAAAAATTGGGTTAAATTCTTTCCGGGGGGCTGGGACCAAGAGAACATGTAGGCCAGGATAAATTTTACGCATTTGGGAAGCTGAATGTTGAAGACAGGGGGAAAAACAACTGAAGCTAAATCATGTTTATAAAATTGCTCACAAACAGTGTCCAGAATAATCTTGCTGAAAATTTTTTGTAAAGGGTTTTGGGAAACCCAAAAAGCAATATAGTACTGGGGGGAAAAGTGGGGCACAACTTTGTAGTACCCACAGTCTTTGGCCAGGCTTTAAAAAAACCTTTTTTTGTACAGCAAAAAAAGGGAAGGGAAAACAACTACCCGAAAATGTCAAAGCCAGTCAAAAGCATGAACCAGTTCAAAAAGGGGTCCCAAAAAAGGTTTTGATGAATGTGGGTTTAAAGAAAGGGAGGGAAAATGATTTTCTTTTTTTTTTCTAACTTTCGTGTAAATTTTACCTTATTCCTTGAAATGACCCCCGGTTTTGGGTAAAGTTTTAAGGGACCCTCGTGTAGTAGATAGTTTTTTTAGTATGATAATAAGATGTTATCTTCTTTATAGAATAATAAGAAAATTTTAAAACCTTTTATTATAATAAAAAGGGTAAAAGGCCCCCAAGGGAAAAATAAGTCACGGGTCTGACTTTTTTGGGTTATCCCAGGTTTCTCTACAATATTTTGCATGTTATGATAAAATTTTATGTAACGTATTTTTGTTTTTCCTGAATAAATTAATTACTTACCTTTCTTATTATGCAGGGGGAGCACGTTTTTTTATCTATTGGGAAAAACATCAGGATATTGGATGAAAATGGGAAACCCCCAAAGATAAATTGAGAGTGTGGGGGGAGAAAATCTGTTTTTTAAACCCTGAAAAGGGCGCAGTGTTGCTGCCCAATGTGGAGAGTTTTCACTGTGGTAACCCCCCAAAACCCGCTAATTAACCCCTTTTACTTCCATCCCACGCGCGAGTTACACTGTGGTAACCCAAAACCAGCTTAAATTTCCCTTTCATCTTCCCTCCCCCGCGAGAGTTTTCCCGTGGGGAACCCCAAACCCGTAAATTACCCTTTCCTTCCATCCAAATCGAGGTTCACTGTTGGTAACCCAAGCCAGCTAAGTTACCCTTTCACCTTCCATCCCATGCGAGAAATTACACTGTGGAAAACCCCCCCCAACTAAGTTACCCCTTTTTATCTTCCACCCCGCGGAAATTTCACTGTGGTAACCCCCAAACCCAGCTTTAATTACCCCTTTTTCTTCCCTCCCCCGCGAGGATTTTTCACTGTGGTAACCCAAACCAGCTAAGTTAACCCTTTATCTTCCCCCATTCCCCCGCGAGAGTTTTCACTGTGGTAACCCAAGTAAACCTTAAATTTTCCCCTTTCCTCCCTTTCCCTCCCACGCGGGGATACACTGTGGTAACCCAAGCCAGCTAAGTTTCGCTTTCATTTCCATCCCACGCGGGAGTTTCAAATGTGGTAACCCCGCCGCAAGTTTTCCCCTTTTATCTTCCCTCCCACGCGAGAGTTTCACTGTGGTAACCCAAGCCAGCTAAGTTACCCTTTCATCTTCCATTTTCCCAAAGCGAGAGTTACCCCTGTGGTTAAACCCCAAACCAGCTAAGTTAAACTTTCATTTTTCCATCCCAAAGCCCAGGTTTTCACTGTGGAACCCAAGCCAAATAAGTTTCCCTTTCCCTCTTCCAAACCCAAACCCAGGTTTAAAAATGTGGTAAACCCCAACCCGCTAAGTTACCCTTTCATCTTCCATCCCCCGCAAGTTACACTGTGGAACCCAAAAACCAGCTAAGTTAAACCCCTTTTTTCTTTTCCCTTCCCCCGCGAGAGTTTTCACTGTGGTAACCCCAAACCAGCCCAAGTTTTCCCTTTCATCTTTTCCCTCCCCCGCGGGGAGTTAAAAACTGTGGTAACCCAAGCCACTAAGTTTTCCCTTTCATCTTCCATCCCACGCGAGAGTTTACCAAACTGTGGTAAAACCCCAAACCCGCTAAGTTACACTTTTTTATCTTCCCTCCCCCGCGAGAGTTTTTTCCGGGTTTAACCCCAAACCAACTAAGTTACCCTTTCATCTTCCATCCCACGGAGGGGGTTTTTCAAATGTGGAAAACCCAAACCAGCCCAAGTTACCTTTATCTTCCATCCCACGCGAGGGTTACACTGTGGTAACCCAAAACCGCTAAGTTACCCTTTCATCTTTTCCCTTCCACGCGAGAGTTACACTGTGGGGAACCCCCGCCACTAAGGGTTTCCCCCTTTCCCCTTTCCCTCCCCACGGGAGAGTTACACCTGGTAACCCCAAAACCAAACTAAAATTACCCTTTTATCTTCCCCTCCCACGTCGAGTTACACTGGGTTTAACCCCCAAACCAGCTAAGTTCCCTTTTATTTCCATCCCACGCCCAGAGTTACAAATGTGGTTAAACCCAAACCAACTAAGTTACCCTTTTAAAATTTCCCCTCCCACCGGAGAAATTTTTCACTGTGGTAACCCAACCCAAACTAAAATTACCCTTTTTATCTTCCATCCCACGCGCGGGGTTACACTGTGGTAACCCCAAAACCCGCTAAGTTAACCCCTTTTATCTTTTCCAAACCCACGCGAGAGTTACAAAGTGATTAAAACCCAAGCCAGCTAAGTTAAACCCCTTTCCCTCTTCCATCCCACGCGCCCAGTTACATGGTTTGGTAAACCCCAAACCAGCTTTTAATTTCCCTTTCATCTTCCATCCCAAAGCGAAGTTACACTGTGGTAACCCAAGCCAGTAAGTTACCCCCTTTTTTCTTTCCCCTCCCAAAGTGCGAGTTACACTGTGGTAAAACCCCAAACCCAAACCCAAGTTACCCTTTCATTTCCTTTCCCCCCGGAGAGTTCCCCTGTGGTAACCCAAGCCAAAACTTAATTTTCCCTTTCATCTTTCCCCCATGCGGAAATTTTCAATTTTGGTAACCCAAGCCAAACTGGGGTTACCTTTCATCTTCCCTCCCACGCAAGAGTTACAACTGTGGGGGAACCCAAGGCCCAAATAAGTTTTCCCCTTTTATCTTCCATCCCACGCGGGGAGGGTTTCCTGTGGTAACCCAAGCCAGCTAAGTTTCCCTTTAAACTTCCCTCCCACGGGGGAGAGTTACACTGTGGTAAAAACCCCAAACCGCTAAGTTACCCTTTCCTTTCCAAATTTCCCCGCAGTTACACTGTGGTAACCCAAGCCAGCTAATTACCCTTTCTCTTCCATCCCACGCGAGAGTTACAATGTGGTAACCCCAAACCAGCTAAGTTACCCTTTTATTTCCATCCCCAACGCACGAGTTACACTGTGGGAACCCAAACCAAACTAAATTACCCCTTTCATCTTCCATCCCCCGCGAGAGTTACACTGTGGGAACCCAAAAACCATCTAATTACCCCCTTTTATCTTCCACCACCCGGCGGGGAGTTACACTGTGGTAACCCAAGCCAGCCCAAGTTTTCCCCCTTTTTTTTTTCCATCCCACGCGAGGTTTTCACTGTGGTAAAACCCAAACCAAACTAAGTTACCCTTTCTCTTTCCCCCCCCACGCGGAGTTACAAATGTGATAACCCAAAACCAGCTAATTTTCCCTTTCATCTTCCATTCCCCCTGCGGGTTTCACTGTGGTAACCCCCCGCCAGCAAGTTTTCCCTTTCTCTTCCCCCTTCCCCCCGCGGAGTTTCACTTTTGGTAACCCCAAACCAGCTAAGTTTTCCCCTTTTTTTCTTTCCCTCCCACGCGCGAGTTTACAATGTTGTAACCCAAAAACCCGCCCAAGTTTTTCCCCTTCCCTCTTCCATCCCACCCCCGAGAGTTTAAAACTGTGGTAACCCAAGCCCCGCTAATTACCCTTTTTATCTTTCCATCCCACGCGAGAGTTTCACTGTGGTTAAACCCCCAAACCAGCCCAAGTTACCCCTTTTATCTTCCATTCCAGCGAGTTACACTGTGGGAACCCAAGCCAAACTAAGGGTTTCCCTTTCATTTCCATTTCCCCGCGAGAGTTTCACTGTGGTAAAACCCCAAACCACTAAGTTACCCTTTATTTCCATCCCAACCCCGCGAGTTACACTGTGGTAAACCCCCGCCCGCTAAGTTACCCTTTCATCTTCCATTCCACGCGAGAGTTTTCACTGTGGAACCCCCAAACCAAAACTTTAATTACCCCTTTTATCTTCCATCCCCCGGGGAGAGTTAAAAACTGTGATAACCCAAGCCAGCTAAGTTACCCCTTTTTCTTCCATCCCACCCCCCGAGTTACACTGTGGTAACCCCCAAAAAGCTAAGTTACCCCTTTATCTTCCATCCCCGCGAGATTACACTGTGGGAACCCCAAACCCGCTAAGTTTCCCTTTCATCTTCCATCCCCCCGCGCGAGTTACATTTTTGTAACCCAAGGGCCCCTTTAAATTACCCTTTTATCTTCCATCCCCCGCGAGATTACAAATTGGTAACCCAAAACCAGCCCCAAGTTTCCCTTTTATCTTCCATCCCAGGAGAGTTACACTGTGGTAAACCCCAAACCACCAAGTTACCCTTTCCCTCTTCCATTCCACGCGGTTACACTGTGGTAACCCAAGCCAGCTAATTTCCCTTTTATCTTCCCTCCCCCGCGAGAGATACACTGTGGGAACCCAAGCCACTTTAAATTACCCCTTTTTTTCTTCCACCCAAAGCCCCCCCGAGTTACAATGTGGTAACCCAAGCCAGCTAAGTTACCCTTTTTATTTTTATCCCCTGGAGGTTTCACTGTGGTAAAACCCCAAGCAGCTAAGTTTCCCTTTCATCTTCCATCCCCCACGGGGAAATTTAAAATGTGGTTTAAACCCCAAACCCAAATAAAATTACCCTTTCAAACTTCCCCTCCCCCGCGGAAAAGTTACAAATGTGGTAACCCAAGCCAGCCCAAGTCCCTTTCCCTCTTCCATCCCCGCGCGAGTTACACTGTTTAACCCCCAAACCCGCTAAGTTACCCTTTCATCTTCCATCCCACGCGCGAGTTAAAAATGTGGTAAAACCCCAAGGGCCCCTTAGTTCCCTTTCATCTTCCATCCCACGCGAAGGGTTTTCACTTTTGGGAACCCAAAACCCGCTAAGTTTTCCCCTTTTATCTTCCACCCACGTAGAATTTCACTGTGGTAACCCAAGCCAGCTAAGTTTAAACCCCTTTATCTTCCCTCCCCCCGTTTAGATTTTTCACTGTGGTTTCCCAAACCAGCAAAATTTCCCCTTTTATCTTCCATCCCTTGCGAGAAATTAAGTGTGGTAAAACCCCCAAAAACCCGCAAAATTACCCTTTTTCAAACTTCCATCTCCCCGCCGCGAGTTACCTGTGGGGAACCCAAGCCCTAAGTTAAACCCTTTTATCTTTCCCCCCCAAGGGAGAGTTACCCCTGGGGGTAACCCAAGCCAGCTAAGTTTCCCTTTTTATCTTCCATCCCACGGCGAGTTACACTGTGGTAACCCCAAGCCAGTAATTACCCTTTTTTATCTTTCCCTCCCCCCGTGGAGTTACAAATGTGGTAAACCCCAAACCAGCTTTAAATTACCCTTTCATTTCCATCCCCCCCGCGAGAGTTTCACTGTGGGAACCCAAGCCAGCTAAGTTACATTTTTATCTTTTCCCTCCCACCCCGAGAGTTTTCACTGTGGTAACCCAAGCCCAAATAAGTTATCTTTCATCCTTCCATCCCCCGTGAGGGGGTTACACTGGGTAACCCCCAAACCAGCTAAGTTACCCCTTTTATTTCCATCCCACGGCCCAGATTACACTTTTGGGTAAAACCCAAACCCGCTAAGTTTCCCTTTTTATCTTTCCCTTTCCCCCGCGGGGAGTTACACTGGGTAACCCAAGCCCGCTTTAAATTACCCTTTCTCTTCCATCCCCCCGGAAGTTAAAACCCGTGGTAACCCCCAAGGGCCCGCTAAGTTACCCCTTTCAAACTTCCATCCACGCTAGTTTTCAAATGGGTAACCCCCAACCACTAATTTTCCCCTTTTATCTTCCATCCCCAAAGCGAGAGTTACACTATGGTAACCCCAAACCATCAAGTTACCCTTTTCATCTTCCATCCCACGCGAAAAGTTACACTGTGGTAACCCAAGCCAGCTAAATTACCCTTTCATTTCCATTTCCCCCGCGAGAGTTTTCCTGTGGTAACCCAAACCAGCTAAGGTTTTTCCCCTTTTTTCTTCCAATTTCCCCACGCGAGATTACCCCCGTGATAACCCAACCAGCTAAGTTTAAACCCTTTTACTTTCCCTTTCCCCTGGCGGTTACACTTGGTAACCCAAGCCCGCCCAAGTTACCCTTTCAAACCCTTTCCCCCCAACCCCGAGAGTTAAAACTGTGGTAACCCCCCAAACCCGCTAAGTTACCCTTTTATCTTTCATCCCCCGCGGGGAGGGTTTCAAATGTGGTTTAAACCCCAAACCAACTAAGTTAACCCCTTTTATCTTCCATCCCACGCCCAAGGGTTTCATGTGGTAACCCCAAACCAAATAAGTTACCCTTTTATTTTTCCATCCCACGCGAGAGTTACCTGTGGTAACCCAAGCCAGCTCAGTTACCCCCTTTTATCTTCCATCCCCCCCCGCGGGTTTCACTTTTGGTAACCCAACCAGCTAAGTTACCCTTTCATCTTCCATCCCCCGCGCGAGTTACAAATGTGGTAACCCAAGCCAGCTAAGTTACCCTTTCATCTTCCCCCCACGCGAGAGGTTTAAAACTGGGTAACCCCCCAAACGAGCTAAGTTACCCTTTCATCTTCCATCCCACGCGGGGGAGTTCATGTGGGAACCCAAACCGCTAAGTTACCCTTTCAACTTCCATCCCCCGCGGAAAAGTTACACTGTGGTAACCCCCAAACCGCTAAGTTACCCTTTTTCATCTTTCATCTCACCCCGCGAGTTACCCCTGTGGTAACCCAAAACCAGCTAAGTTTCCCTTTCACTTTCCAAACCCACGCGCGAAATTAAACTGTTAACCCAAGCCAGCTTAAATTACCCTTTTTATCTTCCAAACCCCCGGGGAGAGTTACACTGTGGTAAACCCCCGCCAGCCCAAAATTACCCTTTCTTTTTCCATCCCACGCGGGGAGTTACACGTGGTAAAACCCCAAACCCGCCCAAGTTCCCTTTTTATCTTCCTCTCACGCGCGAGTTACAAATGTGGTTTAAACCCGCCAGCAAGTTACCCCCTTTATTCCATCCCCCCCGCGGATTAAAACTGGGTAACCCCCAAACCAGCTTTAAATTTACCCTTTTTATCTTCCAAACCCCCGCGAGAATTACCCCTGTGGAAAACCCCAAACCCCTAAGTTACCCTTTCAAATTTCCAAACCCACGCGAGAGTTACACTGTGGTAACCCAAACCCGCTTTAAATTACCCCTTTAAACTTCCAAACCCCCGTGCGAGTTACACTGTGGTAACCCCGCCAGCCCAAAATTACCCTTTCATCTTCCCCTCCCCCGCGGGGGAGGGTTTCACTGTGGGAACCCAAGCCAGCTAAGTTTTTTCCCCCCATCTTCCATCCCCCGCGAGAGTTACACTGGGATAACCCCAAAACCCGCAAGTTACCCCTTTATCTTCCATCCCACGCGGGGGAGTTACAAAATGTCGTAACCCAAGCCCCCCTAAGTTACCCTTTCATCTTTATCCCCGCGAGAGTTACGTGGTAAAACCCAAAACCAGCTAAATTACCCCTTTATCTTCCCTCCCCCGCGCGAGTTTTCACTGTGGTTTCCCAAAACCCGCTAAATTACCCTTTCATTTCCCCTCCCCCCGCGAGAGTTACAATTTTGGGAACCCAAGCCAGCTAAGTTACCCTTTCCCTCTTCCCTCCCACGCGCGAGTTATACTGTGGAACCCAAGCCAGCTAAGTCCCCCCTTTCAAATTTTCCCTTTCCCCCGCGAGAGTTACACTGTGGTAACCCAACCAGCTAAGTTTCCCTTTCAAACTTCCATCCCACGCGCGAGTTACACTGTGGTAACCCCCCGCCCGTAATTAAACCCCTTTTATCTTCCCAAACCCACGCGGGGAGTTTCACTGTGGGGAAAACCCCAAACCAGCTAAGTTACCCTTTCATCTTCCCTCCACGCGAGAGTTACACTTTGGGGAACCCAAAACCAGCTAAGTCCCCCCTTTTTTCTTTCCCTCCCACGCAGAGTTAAAAAATGTGGTAACCCAAACCCCGCCTAATTTTCCCTTTTATCTTTCCCTTTCCCCCGCGCGAGGTTTCAACCGTGAAAACCCAAACCAGTAAGTTACCCTTTCATCTTCCATTCCCCCCCGCGCGAGTTACACTTTGGTAAACCCAAGCCCCGCTAAGTTTTCCCTTTCCCTCTTCCCCTCCCCCGCCCAGTTTCACTGTGGTAACCCAAGCCCCGCTAAGTTACCCTTTCCCTCTTCCATCCCAAAGGATGAATTTCCTACATCAGGTAAAAGAAATATGTCAGCCGGAACTGGGAAACTTAAATGAAAATTTCATACATGGCTATTTTGTAAGGTATTTTTCACTACAGATAAAATTTTTGAGTTTTTCCCTTTCGACGGTGACGTATTTAAAAATAATAATAATAATAATAATAATAATTTAAAGGTAATAATAATAATTTAAAAAAATAATAAATTTTTTACTACAAGTCCCTGTTTCAAGGGATACAAGGTCATAGTAATCAAGACATAAAACTATATCGAAAACCGCTTGTTTTGCAGAGCCCTTTCGGGCAAATTAGGGCAGTTTTGTCCCCGGATGCGACCCACCAAACCCGTTTCCAAATAACACCCCGGTAAACCCATTTTAATGATAGGTGAACAGGGGCAGCAGGTGTGTTTTTAAAGGGAAAAAGGTGGTAATGTTTGCACGGTACGGTCCCCCTGGGGGGGTGAGGTGAGGGTTTTTCCCGGGCACCTGGGGTGTGGGGGTGAGTGTGCCGGTCACCTGGGTTTTTGTGAGGTGGTGTGCCGGTCACCTGGGTGTGTGAGGTGAGTGTGCCGGTCACCTGGGTGTGTGAGGTGAGTGTGCCGGTCACCTGGGTGTGTGAGGTGAGTGTGCCGGTCACCTGGGTGTGTGAGGTGAGTGTGCTAGCGAGTGCACTACAATGATGGCTTGGCTAAAAAAAAAATATATGATTGGTTCAAAATTGTGACATATATTCCATACATTATAAAGAACATTTTGTTATGCAGAACATTACGGGCAGACTAAAACTAGAACTTAGAAGTACTTGACGTTGTATAGTGTTAATTTGAATATAATTAACGTATCTAATTAAACGTATTCACAATTTTAAGTGAAAATTTTCTGGATGTTCAAACATTAGTGTTAATATCATGAGCTAGAAATTCAAAATTATATTGACAGAGTTATAACAATTATTGGGGAGTTAGTTGGTAATATTAGTGACAACAAGTGGAGTAGTTGGTAATATTAGTGACAACAAGTGGAGTAGTTGGTAATATTAGTGACAACAAGTGGAGTAGTTGGTAATATTAGTGACAACAAGTGGAGTAGTTGGTAATATTAGTGACAACAGTGGTAGTTGGTAATTTTAGTGACAACAAGTGGAGTAGTTGGTAATATATTAGTGACAACAAGTGGAGGAGTTGGTAATATATTAGTGACAACAAGTGGAGTAGTTGGTAATATATTAGTGACAACAAGTGGAGTAGTTGGTAATATATTAGTGACAACAAGTGGAGTAGTTGGTAAATATTAGTGACAACAAGTGGAGTAGTTGGTAATATTAGTGACAACAAGTGGAGTAGTTGGTAATATTAGTGACAACTAGTGGAGTAGTTGGTAATATTAGTGACAACAAGTGGAGTAGTTGGTAATATATTAGTGACAACAAGTGGAGGAGTTGGTAATATATTAGTGACAACAAGTGGAGTAGTTGGTAATATGTTAGTGACAACAAGTGGAGTAGTTGGTAATATATTAGTGACAACAAGTGGAGTAGTTGGTAATATATTAGTGACAACAAGTGGAGGAATTGGTAATATATTAGTGACAACAAGTGGAGTAGTTGGTAATATATTAGTGACAACAAGTGGAGGAGTTAGTTGGTAATATATTAGTGACAACAAGTGGAGGAGTTGGTAATATATTAGTGACAACAAGTGGAGTAGTTGGTAATATATTAGTGACAACAAGTGGAGTAGTTGGTAATATATTAGTGACAACAAGTGGAGTAGTTGGTAATATATTAGTGACAACAAGTGGAGTAGTTGGTAATATATTAGTGACAACAAGTGGAGGAGTTAGTTGGTAATATATTAGTGACAACAAGTGGAGGAGTTAGTTGGTAATATATTAGTGACAACAAGTGGAGTAGTTGGTAATATATTAGTGACAACAAGTAGAGTAGTTGGTAATATGTTAGTGACAACAAGTGGAGTAGTTGGTAATATATTAGTGACAACAAGTGGAGTAGTTGGTAATATATTAGTGACAACAAGTGGAGGAGTTGGTAATATATTAGTGACAACAAGTGGAGTAGTTGGTAATATATTAGTGACAACAAGTGGAGGAGTTAGTTGGTAATATATTAGTGACAACAAGTGGAGGAGTTGATAATATATTAGTGACAACAAGTGGAGTAGTTGGTAATATATTAGTGACAACAAGTGGAGTAGTTGGTAATATATTAGTGACAACAAGTGGAGTAGTTGGTTAATATATTAGTGACAACAAGTGGAGTAGTTGGTAATATATTAGTGACAACAAGTGGAGGAGTTAGTTGGTAATATATTAGTGACAACAAGTGGAGGAGTTAGTTGGTAATATATTAGTGACAACAAGTGGAGTAGTTGGTAATATATTAGTGACAACAAGTGGAGTAGTTGGTAATATATTAGTGACAACAAGTGGAGGAGTTGGTAATATATTAGTGACAACAAGTGGAGGAGTTAGTTGGTAATATATTAGTGACAACAAGTGGAGTAGTTGGTAATATATTAGTGACAACAAGTGGAGGAGTTAGTTGGTAATATATTAGTGACAACAAGTGAAGGAGTTAGTTGGTAATATATTAGTGACAACAAGTGGAGTAGTTGGTAATATATTAGTGACAACAAGTGGAGGAGTTAGTTGGTAATATATTAGTGACAACAAGTGGAGGAGTTAGTTGGTAATATATTAGTGACAACAAGTGGAAGTAGTTGGTAATATATTAGTGACAACAAGTGGAGGAGTTAGTTGGTAATATATTAGTGACAACAAGTGAAGGAGTTAGTTGGTAATATATTAGTGACAACAAGTGGAGGAGTTGGTAATATATTAGTGACAACAAGTAACAAGGCTGTCTACGCTCTGGAGAAGCAGGGTGCTTTAAATATACTTGACATTTATGTTAGATCTACGTCAGCTTACATCAAATAAAGGAGGTATTTATAAGCAATATTTGTAAAGCAGTTGGCTGATAGGAAACTTTTAGAATCATTGAGCCTCTTATTAGCATGGGATTTTTATATCTATTAAGTCTAAAACTTGAGATATGGAAGAGATATTTGTGTCTTGTATTGTGTCTATGCTTTGAATTGCAGCTTTCAGAGAAGAATTTTACTGCTTGCTGGTTGTATTGGTGCCCTGTATATATAGCATGCACAGTAGTAAGTGTGAATATTTTGTATATTGAATAAATTAAGGGTTTCGAATAGTAAGGATGTGTTGTCTGGAACCTGATTGAGTATTCGTTGTAATAACTGTGTTTGTTGAACTACGATAGGTTTTGAGTGATTGCTGTTGTATATCCCCAAGCACGGATACCATCAGTGAAGTGAGGATACATTAGAGAGTAGTACAGGGTGAGTAATGTTCTTTGACTTATAGTACAATATAGTAGCGTATTTTTGAAAGACTATCCACTTTTTATAAATTTTCTTAGATGTATACTTAAAACGAATATTGAATTTCATTTTGCTGTCAAACTGTGTACCTAAGAATTTTCCCTCATCTTTCAATTCCTGTATTTTTATATTTTGTTCAATTGAACATTTTTTTTAGCGTTATTTCGAGGTTGTGGAAGGTGTCAGTATTGAGTGTGAGTGCACTGATTGTTGTCTAGGTAGATACATTTACACGTTTGTTATTGAGGATACCAGAAAGATCTGATGTGACAAAAGATGTGTCATCGGCAAACAGAATTGATGAATTCTCAAGAAGCACTAAGTAGGCCATTGATGTACATGAGAAATGATAGAGGGCCTAGGACACTGCCCTGTGGTACCATTATCTTGATGGGTCGATTTGATGTGTTATTAATGGTGACATATGTATTGTCGTCTGTCTTTAAGACAGGACTTTATGTAAGTGAGAGCATGCCCTCTGATTCCATGATATAAAATAAAGCAACGAAATATTGTGGTCTACTGGATCACAAGCTTTTCTTGGATCAGTCGAGAGACCAATTGGGTATGCATCATTTTTTTAGAGTTGCAAAGATTGAGTGAAACATTTCTATTATTGCATCCTGGCCTGAAACCAAACTTGCGGTGGTTAAAAAAAATTATGTTTACTTATGAATTCGTACATTTGTTTATATATTATTTTTCCAGAAATATTAGATAATGCCACATTATAAATTGATTGGTAGTTGTTGATCTCTGCTGAGTCTTCACTGTTGTGAATTGGCTTAAGTATGTTTGGGGAAGTTTTACTTTCTGTAGATTTATTTAACAGTGATGTAATGGTAGGTGAGAGCACATGAACAGCTTTCTTATATGTGAATTGTGGTATATTGGCTATGTTTCTTGATTTTTTAGAGAGAGATTTTGTTATTGAAATTTGCCTTGTAGAATTAAAGTTAGGTATAAAGAGCTTGGGTAATTATCAGTGAGGTAATCTCTAACTTAGGCTTGGAAGTTTGGTATTTTGTTGACGAGGTTTGATCCTGTGATCGAGAAGTTATTTATTGTTTTAGAGATCGGAACTGGAGGTTTATATGGTTAACTTAATAATTTCTCTGATCATATTGAATTTACTTGAACCTGGTGTTTGAGAGAATTTCCAAGGACTTTGTATGTCCTCTTTTGTTTAATTGACCCTGTTAGCATAAATCAGTTTTATGGATTTCTTTATTGGCTTGGTGACAGTTGATGTATGTTTATGTTTCTAACTTGCTAGTTTATTGCACATTATGTCAACTCTATAATATTTTGAGCAGTTATTTTTCTCTCACAATCTGAGGATATTGTTGGTTAGCCATTATCAGTCAGTTTAGTCTCTTTCTTGTGACCTGTTCGATTTTAAAAGAACCATGTTTATTGTAGAACCATATTGTAGAACCATGTTTATTGGACTCAGGGTTTTAAAGTTCTCTCTGGCGGTCACTGTTAGTGGTCACTATGGTACAGTGAATCACTGGAGCCTGAAATATGATTTTATTAGTTTCAAATGTTAATTTTATGTTGATGACTAGGATGGTAGGATAATGGTCAGTTGTATTGTGGATAATAATACCTGCTGTTATAGAAGCTGTTATATTAGCCCAGATGTGGTCGACGGAAGATGCAGTTGTCGCAGTAATTCTTGTAGGGTTGGTTATTAATAATATTAATAACAAGTTATAGATTTTGTTTGGGAAACTAGCTACTTACGGGTCTTCTGAATGATTTAGGTTGGGGTTAAAGTCTTTAGAGATTATTAAGTGAGGTTTATTTAATTTATTGTTATGAGTAGGTCTTGAAGATTACTACCAAGGTTGGCTGTGTTGGTAGGCGGTGATCTGTATATAGCTCCTAGTGCGAGTCGGGATCGTTCATTTTTTGGTTGTAAATTGCGCAGGTATGTATGTTATAAGCTCATGTTTAGTTCATGTCGAATTAATCCATGTCATGTCATCAGTAGACTACTGTTCCACCTTCCTTTTCATCAAGTCTACAGTTAGGCATGTCTGTGTACTCAGGTAAGTTTTAAAATGTTTCTGCTTTCTTCACTATCGTGTTTCTGCCAGGTTTTCGTAAGAATAATTCAAAGTTATTGAGTACAGGAGCGTCTTGACGTTATTATGGTGTTGACATAGAGGTGTGACATTGTAGTTAAGTGTTGAGATTTTCTTGGTGTTGCTGTAGATAGTGTTTGTTTGGCTGTCTAATATGTAAAGTCCTGATCTACGGTAAATTGATTGTTACATAGATTATAGAGGATATGTAGTTCACGATCAGTACTAACATTCAGGAACCATAATATAAGCAATAAGAAATTATTGATAAGGAAGAATTAATGATTATTGCTGTGCTTATAATAATATAAAAAAATAATAATAATACTAATAATAATAATAATAATAATAAAATGACAACAGGACATAAAATGATTGTAAGCTCACAAAGTAATTATGTAAACACTAGTAGTATTGGATAATATACATAAAGCAGGATATCCAAAGAACAGGATAATGTGCAAAACAGGATAATATGCACAAAATTAAGTATTGGAGAGGATTAGAGCAACATATTTATATAAAACAGTACTATATAGGAAGAACAAAAAAGGCACAATACCGTGACTGAAACAGTTCACAGATAACCCGCACGTAGGAGGGAGAAGCTTACGACGACGTTGCGGTCCGACTTGGACCATTTACGAAGTCACATTAACGTAAAAGTTTAGGTTATGTAAGGTTTGTCAAGAAACAGGACAAGTGTTTCCTGACGCGGGTCTTAGCCATATGATAACACGCAGCTGGAGCTTTTGGTCATCTGGTCGAAGCCTCTCGCTGGTTTACCCTTCAACCCCTTTAAAAATAATTACATTTTTTGAAACAGAAGAGTGGGGGAGCCTATAACTTTTTTTTGTGTTAGTGTGACTTTGTCAATGGTCCAAGTCGGACCGAAACATCGTCGTAAGGTTCTCTCTCCAATGTGCGGGTTGTGTACAGTACTGTACACTCACAGATTGCATAAAATACGTAAGAAAAGTGTTACCAAGGGAGAGTTGGACACTGAATTCTGTGTAACAGACGGGCTAGAAATATATTTGCAACTTTTTCAAGGAACATGAATTGTGTTCTGCAAGTGTAATTTATGCAGTTGACATTGTGGGTGATTGAATGAGTAGTATTTCAGCAGTTGCAGGATATTGAGTCATGTCTTGTACACTGTTCTTGCTAGGTGAGCTGGGAGTCTCAACTCTTATTTTGACCTCTTGAACATAAGAACGATTTATTGCACCCGGATTTTGTCTGCACTTTTGGTTACTGTGAGTAAAATAAATTTTGGTGTTTTTTTTTTTTTTTGGGGGGGGGGAGGAGGAGGGAGTAGGCATTTATTAATTTTTTTTATTTTATGGCATCATTATTGATTTTTTTCATGCGTATTGACAGCTTCAGCGATCTCTCTATATCAAACCTGTGACAGCCTTAATAATCAACTTTTTTTTCATAGTTATTGTAAATGTTTGTCATGGTAGAGGTCGAGGTGCCAGCCACTGGTGCTCCTCTTATATGCTTTCTTATGTGTGCGGGATTAATTGTTTCAAGGTCAGTCCTTGCAAGCATCATGCGCTGTGTTAACACAGTTGTCACCTGCTGTGTTAACACACTTGTCACCTGCTGTGTTAACATTGTTGTCACCTGCTGTGTTAACATTGTTGTTACCTGCTGTGTTAACATTGTTGTCACCTGCTGTGTTAATATTGTTGCCACCTGCTGTGTTAATATTGTTGCCACCTGCTGTGTTAACATTGTTGTCACCTGCTGTGTTAATATTGTTGCCACCTGCTGTGTTAACATTGTTGTCACCTGCTGTGTTAACACAGTTGTCACCTGCTGTGCTAACATTGTTGTCACCTGCTGTTTAAACCACAGTTGTCACCTGCTGTGTTAATATTGTTGCCCCCTTTCTGTGTTAACACATTGTCACCTGCTGTGTTAACACAGTTGTCACCTGCTGTGTTAACATTGTTGTCACCTGCTGTGTTAACACAGTTGTCACCTGCTGTGTTAACACAGTTGTCACCTGCTGTGTTAATATTGTTGCCACCTGCTGTGTTAACACAGTTGTCACCTGCTGTGTTAATATTGTTGCCACCTGCTGTGTTAGCATTGTTGTCACCTGCTGTGTTAACATTGTTGTCACCTGCTGTGTTAACATTGTTGTCACCTGCTGTGTTAACACAGTTGTCACCTGCTGTGTTAATATTGTTGCCACCTGCTGTGTTAACACAGTTGTCACCTGGCTGTGTTAACATTTTTTGTCACCTGCTGTGTTAACACAGTTGTCACCTGCTGTGTTAACATTGTTGTCACCTGCTGTGTTAACATTGTTGTCACCTGCTGTGTTAACATTGTTGTCACCTGCTGTATTAACATATTTGTAACCTGTTATGTTAACATAGTTGTCACTTGCTATGTTAACATAGTTGTCACCTGCTATATTAACATAGTTATAACCTGCTATATTAATATAATTGTCACCTGCTATGTTAACATAGTTGTCACCTGCTATGTTAACATAGTTGTCACCTGCTATGTTAACATAGTTATAACCTGCTATATTAACATAGTTGTTACCTATGTTAACATAGTTGTCACTTGCTATGTTAACATAGTTGTTACCCGCTATGTTAACATAGTTGTCACTTGCTATGTTAACATAGTTGTCATTTGCTATTTTAAAACATATTTTGTTCCCTGCTATTTTAAAACATAGTTGTCACTTGCTATGTTAACATAGTTGTCACTTGCTATGTTAACATAGTTGTTACCTGCTATGTTAGCATAGTTGTCACTTGCTATGTTAACACAGTTGTCACTTGCTATGTTAACATAGTTGTTACCTGTTATATTATAGTTGTCACTTGCTATGTTAACATAGTTGTCACCTGCTATGTTAACATAGTTGTCACCTGCTATATTAACATAATTGTCACCTGCTATATTGACATAGTTGTCACCTGCTATGTTAACATAGTTGTCACATGCTATGTTAACATAGTTATAACCTGCTATATTAACATAATTGTCACCTGCTATATTAACATAGTTGTCACCTGCTATGTTGCTATGTTAACATAGTTGTCACTTGCTATGTTAACATAGTTATAACCTGCTATATTAACATAATTGTCACCTGCTATATTATCATAGTTGTCACCTGCTATATTAACATAGTTGTCACCTGCTATGTTAACATAGTTGTCACTTGCTGTGTTAACATAGTTGTCACTTGCTATGTTAACATAGTTGTCACTTGCTATGTTAACATAGTTGTTACTTGCTATGTTAACATAGGTTTGTCACTTGCTATGTTATCATAGTTGTCATTTTGCTATGTTAAAAGTCGTCACTTGCTCTGTTAACATATTTGTCACTTGCTATGTTAACATAGTCGTCACTTGCTCTGTTAACATAGTCGTCACTTGCTATGTTAACATAGTCGTCACTTGCTATGTTAACATAGTCGTCACTTGCTGTGTTAACATAGTCGTCACTTGCCATGTTAACATAGTTGTCACTTGCTATGTTAACATGGTTGTCACTAGTTCTTCTGAAGACAGAGAGAGAGTTCTCCACAATAAGAGAGTCACTAAAGTGTTCACAGTTCCTCCATCACATGTGTTCTCTGGACGGCTGCTGCTGCTTGTGTGGTGTCGAGGTCCTTCAACTGGTTTATTTGGTTAAAGCTTATCGACTCGGTCATTAAGGCTCCGCCGGTCAAGAATATATATTCTTTCAAGAACAATAAAGGCACAATACAATACACAGATAACTTGCACATAGGAGAGAGAAGCTTACCACGACGTTTCGGTCCAACTTGGACCATTTACAAACTCTTAGTAAATGATCTAAGTCGGACCGAAACATCGTCATGAGCTTTTCTCTCTCCTAAATGCGGGTTATTTGTGTATATACTTTTTGTCTGGTTACTTTTAAATCTGCTGCTAGTTAGGATATATAATTAGTTTTGTATGGAGGTGAGTGTGGTCTTGTGATGACTGGAGGTGAGTGTGGTCTTGTGATGACTGGAGGTGAGTGTGGTCTTGTGAAGACTGGAGGTGAGTGTGGTCCCTTTTGAAGACTGGAGGTGAGTGTGGTCTTGTGATGACTGGAGTGAGTGTGGTCTTGTGATGACTGGAGGTGAGTGGGGTCTTGTGATGACTGGAGGTGAGTGTGGGCTTGTGAAGACTGGGGGTGAGTGTGGTCTTGTGAAGACTGGAGGTGAGTGTGGTCTTGTGATGACTGGAGGTGAGTGTGGTCTTGTGATGACTGGAGGTGAGTGTGGTCTTGTGATGACTGGAGGTGAGTGTGGTCTTGTGAAGACTGGAGGTGAGTGTGGTCTTGTGATGACTGGAGGGAGTGTGGTCTTGTGAAGACTGGAGGGGAGTGTGGTCTTGTGATGACTGGAGGTGAGTGTGGTCTTGTGAAGACTGGAGGTGAGTGTGGTCTTTTGATGACTGGAGGTGAGGGGTGGTCTTGTGATGACTGGAGGTGCGTGTGGTCTTGTGAAGACTGGAGGTGAGTGTGGCTTGTGATGACTGGAGGGGAGTGTGGTCTTGTGAAGACTGGAGGTGAGTGTGGTCTTGTGATGACTGGGGGTGAGTGTGGTCTTTGTGAGACTGGAGGGCTGTGGGGCTTGTGATGATGGAGGGAGTGTGGGCTTGTGATGACTGGAGGTGAGTGTGGTCTTGTGATGACTGGGGGTGAGTGTGGTCTTGTGAAACTGGGGGTGAGTGTGGTCTTGTGGAAGACTGGAGGTGAGTGTGGTCTTGTGATGACTGGAGGTGAGTGTGGTCTTGTGATGACTGGAGGTGCGTGTTGTCTTGTGATGACTGGAGGTGAGTGTGGGTCTTGTGATGACTGGAGGTGATGTGGTCTTGTGATGACTGAGGATGAGTGTGTCTTGTGATGACTGGAGGTGAGTGTGGTCCCTTTTGATGACTGGAGGTGAGTGTGGTCTTGTGATGACTGGAGGTGCGTGTGGTCTTGTGATGACTGGAGGTGAGTGTGGTCTTGATGACTGGAGGTGAGTGTGGTCTTGTGATGACTGGGGGTGAGTGTGGGCCCTTTTGATGACTGGAGGGGGTGTGGTCTTGTGATGATGGAGGTGAGTGTGGTCTTGTATGACTGGAGGGGCGTGTGGTCTTGTGATGACTGGGGGTGAGTGTGGTCTTGTGATGACTGGAGGGGAGTTGGTCCCTTTTGATGACTGGAGGTGCGTGTGGTCTTGTGATGACTGGAGGTGAGTGTGGTCTTGTGATGACTGGGAGGTGAGTGTGGTTTTTGATGACTGGAGGTGAAATTTTGGTCTTGTGAAGACTGGAGGTGAGTGTGGTCTTGTGAAGACTGGAGGTGAGTGTGGTCTTGTGATGACTGGAGGTGAGTGTGGTCTTGTGATGACTGGAGGTGAGTGTGGTCTTGTGATGACTGGAGGTGCGTGTGGTCTTGTGATGACTGGAGGTGAGTGTGGTCTTGTGATGACTGGAGGTGAGTGTGGTCTTATGATGACTGGAGGTGAGTGTGGTCTTGTGATGACTGGAGGTGAGTGTGGTCTTGTGATGACTGGAGGTGAGTGTGGTCTTGTGATGACTGGAGGTGAGTGTGGTCTTGTGATGACTGGAGGTGAGTTTTGGTCTTGTGAAGACTGGAGGGAGTGTGGGTCTTGTGATGACTGGAGGTGAGTGTGGTCTTGTGATGACTGGAGGTGAGTGTGGTCTTTGTGATGACTGGAGGTGAGTGTGGTCTTGTGATGACTGGAGGTGAGTGTGGTCTTGTGATAACTGGAGGTGAGTGTGGTCTTGTGAAGACTGGAGGTGAGTGTGGTCTTGTGAAGACTGGAGGTGAGTGTGGTCTTGTGATGACTGGAGGTGAGTGGGGGTCTTGTGATGACTGGAGGTGAATGTGGTCTTGTATGACTGGAGGTGAGTGTGGTCTTGTGATGGGCTGGAGGTGAGTGTGGTCTTGTGATGACTGGAGGTGAGTGTGGGCTTGTGATGACTGGAGGTGAGTGTGGTCTTGTGATGACTGGAGGTGAGTGTGGTCTTGTGATGACTGGGGTGGTGTGGGCTTGTGAAGACTGGAGGTGAGTGTGGTCCTGTGAGATGGAGGTGAGTGTGGTCTTGTGATGACTGGAGGGGAGTGTGGTCTTGTGAAGACTGGAGGTGAGTGTGGTTTTTGTGAAGACTGGAGGTGAGTGTGGTCCCTTTTGATGACTGGAGGTGAGTGTGGTCTTGTGATTTACTGGGGGTGAGTGTGGTCTTGTGATGACTGGAGGTGAGTTGGGGCTTGTGATGACTGGGGGTGATGTGGTCTTGTGAAGACTGGAGGTGAGTGTGGTCCTTGTGATGACTGGAGGTGAGTGTGGTCTTGTGATGACTGGAGGTGAGTGTGGTCTTGTGATGGGCTGGGGGTGAGTGTGGTCTTGTGAAAAATGGAGGTGAGTGTGGTCTTGTGATGACTGGAGGTGAGTGTGGTCTTGTGATGACTGGAGGTGAGTGTGGTCTTGTGATGACTGGAGGTGAGTGTGGTCTTGTGATGACTGGAGGTGAGTGTGGTCTTGTGAAGACTGGAGGTGAGTGTGGTCTTGTGATGACTGGAGGTGAGTGTGGTCTTGTGATGACTGGAGGTGAGTGTGGTCTTGTGATGACTGGAGGTGAGTGTGGTCTTGTGATGACTGGAGGTGAGTGTGGTCTTGTGAAGACTGGAGGTGAGTTGGTCTTGTGAAGACGGGGTGAGTGTGGTCTTGTGATGACTGGGGGGAGTGTGGTCTTGTGATGACTGGAGGTGAGTGTGGTCTTGTGAGACTGGAGGTGAGTGTGGTCTTGTGATGACTGGGGGTGAGTGTGGTCTTGTGAAGACTGGAGGTGAGTGTGGTCTTGTGAAGACTGGAGGTGAGTGTGGTCTTGGATGACTGGAGGGGAGTGTGGTCTTGTGATGACTGGAGGTGAGTGTGGTCTTTGTGATGACTGGAGGTGAGTGTGGGCTTGTGATGACTGGAGTTGAGTGGGGGTCTTGTGATGACTGGAGGTGAGTGTGGTCTTGTGATGACTGGAGGTGATGGGGGTCTTGTGAAGACTGGAGGTGAGTGTGGTCTTGTGAAGACTGGAGGGGAGTGTGGTCTTGTGATGACTGGAGGTGAGTGTGGTCTTGTTTATGACTGGAGGTGAGTGTGGGGCTTGTGATGACTGGAGGTGAGTGTGTCTTGTGATGACTGAGGTGATGTGGTCTTGTGATGACTGGAGGTGAGTGGTCTTGTGAAGACTGGAGGTGAGTGTGATCTTGTGATGACTGGAGGTGAGTGTGGTCTTGTGATGACTGGAAGGTGAGTGTGGTCTTGTGATGACTGGAGGTGAATGTGGTCTTGTGATGACTGGAGGGGAGTGTGGTCTTGTGATGACAGGAGGTGAGTGTGGTCTTGTGATGACTGGAGGTGAGTGTGGTCTTGTGAAAGACTGGAGTGAGTGTGGTCTTGTGATGACTGGGGGAGAGTGTGGTCTTGTGAAGCTGGAGGTGAATGTGGTCTTGTGATGACTGGAGGTGAGTGTGGTCTTGTGATGACTGGAGTGAGTTTTGGTCTTGTGATGACTGGAGGTGAATGTGGTCTTGTGATGACTGGAGGGGAGTGTGGTCTTGTGATGACTGGAGGTGAGTGTGGTCTTGTGATGACTGGAGGTGAGTGTGGTCTTGTGATGACTGGAGTGAGTGTGGTCTTGTGAAGACTGGGAGGGGTGAGTGTGGTCTTGTGATGAAATGAGGTGAGTGTGGTCTTGTGAAACGGAGGTGATTTTGGTCTTGTGATGACTGGAGGTGAGTGTGGTCTTGTGATGACTGGAGGTGAGTGTGGGCTTGTGATGACTGGGGGTGAGTGTGGTCTTGTGATGACTGGAGGTGATGTGGTCTTGTGAAGACTGGAGGTGAGTGTTTGGGCTTGTGATGACTGGAGGTGAGTGTGGTCTTGTGAAGACTGGAGGTGAGTGGGTCTTGTGATGAAATGGAGGTGAGTGTGGTCTTGTGAAGACTGGAGGTGAGTGTGGTCTTGTGATGACTGAGGTGAGTGTGGTCTTGTGATGACTGAAGGGGAGTGTGGTCTTGTGATGACTGGAGGTGAGTGTGGTCTTGTGATGACTGGAGGTGAGTGTGGTCTTGTGATGACTGGAGGTGAGTGTGGTCTTGTGATGACTGGAGGTGAGTGTGGTCTTGTGATGACTGGAGGTGAGTGTGGGGCTTGTGATGACTGGAGGTGAGTGTGGTCTTGTGATGACTGGAGGTGAGTGTGGTCTTGTGATGACTGGGGGTTGGGGTGTGGTCTTGTGAAAGACTGGAGGTGAGTGTGGTCTTGTGAAGACTGGGGGTGAGTGTGGTCTTGTGAAGACTGGAGGTGAGTGTGGTCTTTGTGATGACTGGAGGTGAGTGTGGTCTTGTGATGACTGGAGGTGAGTGTGGTCTTGTGAAGACTGGAGGTGAGTGTGGTCTTGTGAAGACTGGAGGTGAGTGTGGTCTTGTGATGACTGGAGGTGAGTGTGGTCTTGTGAAGACTGGAGGTGAGTGTGGTCTTGTGATGACTGGAGGTGAGTGTGGTCTTGTGAAGACTGGAGGTAGTGTGGTCTTGTGATGACTGGAGGTGAGTGTGGTCTTGTGAAGACTGGGGGGAGTGTGGTCTTGTGATGACTGGAGGTGAGTGTGGTCTTGTGATGACTGGAGGTGAGTGTGGTCTTGTGATGAATGGAGGTGAGGTGTATTGTGATGACTGGAGGTGAGTGTGGTCTTGTGATGACTGGAGGTGAGTGTGGTCCCTTTTGAAGACTGGAGGTGAGTGTGGTCTTGTGATGACTGGAGGTGAGTGTGGTCTTGTGATGACTGGAGGTGAGTGGGTTTTTGTGATGACTGGAGGTGAGTGTGGTCTTGTAATGACTGGAGGTGAGTGTGGTCTTGTGATGACTGGAGGTGAGTGTGGTCTTGTGATGACTGGAGGGGGAGTGTGGTCTTGTGATGACTGGAGGTGAGTGTGGTCTTGTGAAACTGGAGGTGAGGGGTGGTCTTGTGATGACTGGAGGCGAGTGTGGTCTTGTTTAAACTGGAGGTGAGTGTGGTCTTGTGATGACTGGAGGTGAGTGGGTCTTGTGATGACTGGAGGTGAGTGTGGTCTTGTGATGACTGGAGGTGAGTGTGGTCTTGTGATGACTGGAGGTGGTGTGGTCTTGTGATGACTGGGGGTGAGTGGGGGTCTTGTGATGACTGGAGGTGAGTGTGGTCTTTGTGATGACTGGAGGGAGTGTGGTCTTGTGAAGACTGGAGGTGAGTGTGGTCTTGTGAAGACTGGAGGTGAGTGTGGTCTTGTGATGACTGGAGGCGAGTGTGGTCTTGGTTAAGACTGGAGGTGAGTGTGGTCTTGTGAAGACTGGAGGGGAGTGTGGTCTTGTGAAGACTGGAGGTGAGTGTGGCTTGTGATGACTGGGGGGCGAGTGTGGGTTTTTGTGAAGACTGGAGGTAGTGTGGTCTTGTGAAGGGCTGGAGGTGAGTGTGGTCTTTTGAAAGACTGGTGGTGAGTGGTGGTCTTGTGATGACTGGTGGGAGTGTGGTCTTGTGATGACTGGTGGTGAGTGTGGTCTTGTGATGACTGGTGGTGAGTGTGGTCTTGTGATGACTGGTGGTGAGTGTGGTCTTGTGATGACTGGAGGTGAGTGTGGTCTTGTGATGACTGGTGGTGAGTGTGGTCTTGTGATGACTGGTGGTGAGTGTGGTCTTGTGATGACTGGTGGTGAGTGTGGTCTTGTGATGACTGATGACGGGAAACAAGAGATGGATTAATATAACAAGTTGAAAGGTTTTAAAACATTGCCTTTATATTCTGGCAGCACCGAACACCAAGACAAGATGGGTCAGTTATAATTGTATCTTTTTATGTTTTTTTTATATATTTTTCTCAGTACGCTTCTTAGATACCTTTGTTGCCTTGTGTTTTATGCAGTATGTTCTTGTGAGTGAAAATGGTTGAGTTCTAGCAGCTGAGGATTTAGTATAAGGTGAACTGTTGATTGTGTTTGTGTTGTGTTGCAGTATAAGGTGAACTGTTGATTGTGTTTGTGTTGTGTTGCAGTATAAGGTGAACTGTTGATTGTTTTTGTGTTGTGTTGCAGTATAAGGTGAACGTTGATTGTGTTTGTGTTGTGTTGCAGTATAAGGTGAACCGTTGATTGTGTTTGTGTTGTGTTGCAGTATAAGGTGAACCGTTGATTGTGTTTGTGTTGTGTTGCAGTATAAGGTGAACTGTTGATTGTGTTTGTTTGTGTTGCGGTATAAGGTGAACTGTTGATTGTGTTTGTGTTGTGTTGCGGTATAAGGTGAACCGTTGATTGTGTTTGTGTTTTGTTGCGGGATAAGGTGAACTGTTGATTGTGTTTGTGTTGTGTTTTCGGTATAAGGTGAACTGTTGATTGTGTTTTGGTTGTGTTGCGGTATAAGGTGAACCGTTGATTGTGTTTGTGTTGTGTTGCGGTATAAGGTGAACTGTTGATTGTGTTTGTGTTGTGTTTTCGGTATAAGGTGAACCGTTGATTGTGTTTTGTGTTGTGTTGCGGTATAAGGTGAACTGTTGATTGTGTTTGTGTTGTGTTGCAGTATAAGGTGAACTGTTGATTGTGTTTGTGTTGTGTTGCGGTATAAGGTGAACCGTTGATTGTGTTTGTGTTGTGTTGCAGTATAAGGTGAACCGTTGATTGTGTTTGTGTTGTGTTGCGGTATAAGGTGAACCGTTGATTGTGTTTGTGTTGTGTTGCGGTATAAGTTGAGCTGATGATTGTGTTTGTGTTGTGTTGTTTACCTGGAGTTTACCTGGAGAGAGTTCCGGGGGTCAACGCCCCCGCGGCCCGGTCTGTGACCATGCCTCCTGGTGGATCAGAGCCTGATCAACCAGGCTGTTGCTGCTGGCTGCACGCAAACCAACGTACGAGCCACAGCCCGGCTGATCAGGAACCGACTTTAGGTGCTTGTCCAGTGCCAGCTTGAAGACTGCCAGGGGTCTGTTGGTAATCCCCCTTAAAGTATGCCCGGGAAGGCAGTTGAACAGTTCCCCGGGCCCTGACACTTATTGTATGGTCTCTTAACGTGCTAGTGACACCCCTGCTTTTCATTGGGGGGATGTTGCATCGTCTGCCAAGTCTTTTGCTTTCGTAGTGAGTGATTTTCGTGTGCAAGTTCGGTACTAGTCCC
Source organism: Cherax quadricarinatus (assembly GCF_026875155.1). Classification (NCBI taxonomy): domain Eukaryota; kingdom Metazoa; phylum Arthropoda; class Malacostraca; order Decapoda; family Parastacidae; genus Cherax; species Cherax quadricarinatus. The sequence goes on along the minus strand of NC_069414.1, from coordinate 35,241,211 downwards.
TCTAGGATTTTCCAGGTGTATATAATCAAGTATCTCTCCCTCCTGCGTTCCAGGGAATACAGGTTTAGGAACCTCAAGCGCTCCCAATAATTGAGGTGTTTTATCTCCGTTATGCGCGCCGTGAAAGTTCTCTGTACATTTTCTAGGTCAGCAATTTCACCTGCCTTGAAAGGTGCTGTTAGTGTGCAGCAATATTCCAGCCTAGATAGAACAAGTGACCTGAAGAGTGTCATCATGGGCTTGGCATCCCTAGTTTTGAAGGTTCTCATTATCCATCCTGTCATTTTTCTAGCAGATGCGATTGATGTAGTATAAGATGAACTATTGATTGTGTTTGTGTTGTGTTGCAGAGGTGAGCAGCCCACCACTGGGGTCACCACACCTAGGGTCGCCACACCTGGGGTCACCACACCTGGGATCCCCACACCTGCCTCCCTGCTCCACGGGGGACCTCGCCTCAGACATGGCTAATGAGGCAGTCGTTCCAGACTCGTCGTTCCAACAGCGCATCCTGCAGGTATTGTTGAAAATGGTATAAAATACCGGCAAGTTGAAGATTAAGACACATGTGCAACAGTTAGGTATCTTTATTGATGAAACGTTTCGCTACTCAGTAGACTTCTTCAGTCAAGACCTTTAGCCTGAGGCTGAGGGACTGACTACCTGAAATACTTTTTCTCCAAGGTTGATGGACTGATTACATCATCTTTATTTCATGACTACTGCTCTCTTTTTATTTGATTGAAGAAATCTACTGTGTAGACGAAACGTTATCTCAGAAAAGATGCCTAACTGTTAAACATGTGTTAATCTTCATGCTGCAGATAACTTCCGCTCAGCCTCTTCTCTAGATGCAGTAGACAGAACCACTATATTACACACGAGTCTCACTGTTCCTTTAAGGCCAACTTATCAGTCTTACAAATCACGGTACGGGTGGGGTTAGAACCCATGGCGAGTGAGTGACAAAACTCCAGGCCAGGCATTGGGCCAGCTGGCTATAATAAGATTCATCCATCTAGGTATATTTATACACCCGTTCCGTGGTTTGTTTGCACTCGTGTTATTATGATTACGTGAGTCGTGATGAGTTATTATTCTTAATTGTGAGTCGTGATATACACTATCTCCTTGAAGTTCTTGGTCACCAGTGTTTGATGCATTCTTTCCTCTTGGGTCTCAAAATTGAAATCACGGAACAAAATAATGTTTAGGACGTATTTTTTTCTTTTTTTTTTAAATCCGAGGCAGTGTTGTATTTGGATTACTTGACCTTTAAATTGTTGGAGAAATGCAGAGGAAGTGTCGTGGATTGTGGAGTCAGAGAAGCTCATGGTCAGCAAGTGAATCCCATTGAAGATATACACGGTTCTTCCATTAAAGAACAACCAAAACTGTACAGTGGAGTTGGCAGCTGTTGTGTTCAGAATCAACAAGTCAAACCCATAGTGGGAATAATGAGAACTTGCATCTAATGGTTTGTTTACATGAAAAATGGCTATATTTTGGTTATCGATTTTTATTGCCAACAGATGACATCATGTATGACAGGTCAGTGTAAAAGAGTTTCTCAAACTTGCTGAGCAACCCTGACTTGTGATTCTTAACTGAAGGAATGTAGAGAGGTTAAAGGAACTAAACCCAGCATCTTTAGATGAGCAAGAAAGTAAAGGAGATATAATAACTACGTTAAGGATAATAAATGCACTGATAAGGTGGATTGTGAAAGACTTAAGAGTGATAGGAACGGAAAGCAGAACACACACAGGTGAAGTTAAAACACGGATCAGTCACGTGAATGGTAGCGGCAGACTTACTTAGTCCAGAAGAAGCCAAAAAGTTATAAGAGTTACAAGAAATATTGGAAGGAAATTGCGCACACAGTTTGAAGAGTAAACATGATGAAGTCTGGAGGCTAGAACCTATGAAGTCACTCTATAATAGGCTAATTTTTTTCTTTGACCATGTTTTGAACATGTTATGGAAATTAAAATTTTTCGAGTATAATCAAGACATATACAATATATATGGTTAAATAAAACATTAATTTGAAGTGAGGACTCGAGCCTGAAACACTGACTGATCAATGATAACAAGATCAACCTCTATATTTATGGTTGGTAAAGAAAATAATAATTGAAAAATGATAAGTGTGAGGGGAAGATAATTTCAATAAATGGTTTGGAAAGCCTTTTTCAACATTGGATTAAGGCAGCCACTTGCTGGCGATGTGTTTCCAGAAGAAAAATAGCCAAATCTTGCACAGGCGTTTCTTTTATCAGTAAGATAACATAGTGAAGATATAATGTGTGGTATAACGTGTGTTAGCAATAATTGTTGTTGCTTAAAGAAGAGTTATTTGTGTAATGCATTAGAACCATCTGTCTGACACAGAGACTCCATGTTAATTGTTCTTGAAGGATGAACTGAACACAGCAGGTACTGGCAACACCTCCATAGTATTACAGTATGTGAGGATGACGAACCAATGTTGTTAGTGACAGGTGTTAATGGTTATGTATGTACGATGGTGGTGGTGGCGGCAGGTGTTGTTGGTTGTATATGTACGATGGTGGGGCTGGCAGATGTTGTTGGTTGTTTATGGACGATGGTGGTGGCAGGTGTTGCTGGATGTATATGTACGTTGATGGTGGCACGTGTTGCTGGTTGTGTATGTACGATGGTAGTAGTGGTGGCAGGTGTTGCTGGTTCTGTATGTACGATGGTGGTGGTGGTGGTGGCAGGTGTTGCTGGTTGTGTATCAACGATGGTGGTGGTGGTAGCAGGTGTTGCTGGTTGTGTATGAACGATGGTGGTGGTGGTGGCAGTGTGATGCTGGTTGTGTATGAACGATGGTGGTGGGGTGGTAGCAGGTGTTGCTGGTAGTGTATGAACGATGGGGGGTGGTGAGGTGGTCATTGCTGGTTGTGTATGTACGATGGTGGTGGTGGCAGGTGTTGCTGGTTGTGTATGAAGATGGTGGTGGAGGTGGCAGGTGTTGCTGGTTGTGTATGAACGATGGTGGTGGTGGTGGCAGTGTTGCTGGTTGTGTATGTACGATGGTGGTGGTAGGTGTTGCTGGTTGTGTATGTACGATGGTGGTGGTGGTGGCAGGTGTTGCTGGTTGTGTATGAACGATGGTGGTGGTGGTGGCGGGTGTTGCTGTTGTGTAGAAACATGGGGGTGGGGTGGCAGTGTTGCTGGTTGTGTATGAACGATGGGTGGTAGTGTGGCAGGTGTTGCTGTTGTGTATGAACGATGGTGTGGATGTGGCAGGTGTTGCTGGTTGTGTATGAACGATGGTGGTGGTGGAAGTGTTTGCTGGTTGTGTATGAACGATGTGTGTGGGGGTGGCAGGTGTTGCGGGTTGTGTATGAACGATGGTGGTGGTGGTGGCAGTGTTGCTGGTTTGTATGTACGATGGTGGTGTTAGGTGTTTGCTGTTGTGTATGAACGATGGTGGTGCTGGTGGCAGGTGTTGCTGGTTGTGTATGAACGATGGTGGGGGTTTGGCAGGTGTTGCTGTGTGTATTGAACGATGGTGGTGGTGGTGGCGGGTGTTGCTGGTTGTGTATGTACGATGGGTGGTGGTGCAGGTGTTTGCTGGTTGTGTATGTACGATGATGGTGGTGGCAGGTGTTTTTGGTTGTGTATGAACGATGGTGTGGTGGAAAGGTGTTGTTTGGTTGTGTATGAACGATGGTGGGGGTGGTGCAGGTGTTGCTGGCTGTGTATGACGATGGTGGTGGTGGTGGCAGTGTTGCGTTGTGTATGTACTATGGTGGTAGTGGTGGCAGGTGTATGCTGTTGTGTGTATGTACGATGTGGTGGTGTGGTGGTGGCAGTGTTTGCTGAGTTGTGTAATGTACGATGTGTGGAGTGTGGCAGGTGTTGCTGTTGTTTATGAACGATGGTGGTGGTGGGCAGGTGTTGCTGGTTTGTATGAACGATGGTGGTGGTGGTGGCAGGTGTGCTGGTTGTGTATGAACGATGTGTGGTGAGTGTGGCAGGTGTTTGCTGGTTGTGTATGTACGAGTGGTGGTGGTAGAGTGTTGCTGTTGTGTATGTACGATGTGGTGTGGTGGCAGGTGTTGCTGGTTGTGTAATGTAACGATGTGGTGGTGGTGGCAGGTGTTGCTGGTTGTGTATGACGAGGTGGTGTGGTGGCAGGTGTTGCTGGTTGTGATATGAACGATGGTGGTGGTAGGGTGCAGGTGTTGCTGGTTGTGTATGAACGAGGTGGTGGTGGTGGCAGGTGTTGCTGGTTGTGTATGAACGATGGTGGTGGTAGGAAGTGTTGCTGGTTGTGTAATGAACGATGGTGGTGGTGGTGGCAGGTGTTGCTGGTTGTGTATGAACGATGTGTGGTGGTGGTGCAGTGTTGCTGGTTGTGTATGTACGATGGTGGTGGTTAGTGTTGCTGGTTGTGTATGAACGATGGTGTGCTGGTGGCAGTGTTGCTGTTGTGTAAACGATGGTGGTGGTGGCAGGTGTTGCTGGTTGTGTATGAACGATGGTGGTGGTGGTGGCAGGTGTTGCTGGTTGTGTAGTACGATGTGTGAGGGCAGTGTTGCTGGTTGTGATTACAGTGTGTGTGCAGGTGTTTGGTTGTGTAATGAACGATGGTGGTGGTGGTGCAGGTGTTGATTGGTTGTGTATGAACGATGGTGGTGGTGGTGGCAGGTGTTGCTGTGTGTATGACGATGGTGGTGTGGTGGCAGGTGTTGCTGGTTGTGTATGTACTGATGGTGGTAGTGGTGGCAGGTGTTGCTGGTTGTGTATGTACGATGGTGGTGGTGGTGGCAGGTGTTGCTGGTTGTTGTATGTACGATGTGGTAGTGGTGGCAGGTGTTGCTGGTTGTATGAACGATGGTGGTGGTGGTGGCAGGTGTTGCTGGTTGTGTATGAACGATGTGGTGTGGTGGCAGGTGTTGCTGGTTGTGTAATGAACGATGGTGGTGTGGTGGCAGTGTTGCTGTTGTGTATGTACGATGGTGGTGGTGGTGGCAGGTGTTGCTGTTTGTGTATGAACGATGGTGGTGGTGATGGCAGATGTTGCTGGTTGTGTATGAACGATGGTGGTGGCGGTGGCAGGTGTTGCTGGTTGTGTATGAACGATGGTGGTGGTGGTGGCAGGTGTTGCTGGTTGTGTATGAACGATGGTGGTGGTGGCAGTGTTACTGGTTGTGTATGAACGATGGTGGTGTTGGCAGGTATTGCTGGTTGTGTATGAACGATGGTGTGGTGGTGGCAGGTGTTGCTGGTTGTGTATGTACGATGGTGGTGGTAGCAGGTGTTGCTGGTTGTGTATGAACGAGGGTGTGGTGGAGGCAGGTGTTTGCTGGTTGTGTATGAACGATGGTGTGGTGGTGGCGGCAGGTGTTGCTGGTTTGTAATGAACGATGGTGGTGGTGGTGGCAGGTGTTGCTGGTTGTGTATGAACGATGGTGGTGGTGGTGGCAGTGTTGCTGGTTGTGTATGTACGATGGTGGTGGTGGTGGCAGGTGTTGCTGGTTGTGTATGAACGATGGTGGTGGTGGTGGCAGGTTTTGCTGGTTGTGTATGTACGATGGTGGTGGTGGCAGGTGTTGCAGGTTGTGTATGAATGATGGTGGTGGTGGTGGCAGGTGTTGCTGGTTGTGTATGAACGATGGTGGTGGTGGTGGTGGCAGGTGTTGCTGGTTGTGTATGTACGATGGTGGTGGTGGCAGGTGTTGCTGGTTGTGTATGAACGATGGTGGTGGTGGTGGCGGGTTTGCTGGTTGTTATGAACGATGGTGGTGGTGGTGGCAGGTGTTGCTGGTTGTGTATGAACGATGGTGGTGGTGGCAGGTGTTGCTGGTTGTGTATGAACGATGGTGGGTGGTGGTGGCAGGTGTTTGCTGGTTGTGTATGTACGATGGTGGTGGTGGCAGGTGTTGCTGGTTGTGTATGAACGATGGTGTGGTGGTGGCAGTGTTGCTGGTTGTTATGAACGATGGTGGTGGTGGTGGCAGGTGTTGCTGCTTGTGTATGAACGATGGTGGTTGTGTGGCAGTGTTGCTGGTTGTGTATGAACGATGGGTGGTGGGTGGTGGCAGGGGGTTGCTGGTTGTGTATGTACGATGGTGGTGGTGTGGCAGGTGTTGCTGGTTGTGTATGAACGATGGTGTGGTGGTGGCAAGTGTTGCTGGTTGTGTATGTACGATGGTGGTGGTGGTGGCAGGTTGTTGCTGGTTGTGTATGTACGATGGTGGTGGTGGTGGCAGGTGTTGCTGGTTGTGTATGAACGATGGTGGTGGTGGTGGCAGGTGTTGCTGGTTGTGTATGTAACGATGGTGGTGGTGGTGGCAGGTGTTCCCTGGTTGTGTATGAACGATGGTGGTGGTGGCAGGTGTTGCTGGTTGTGTATGAACGATGGTGGTGGCAGGTGTTGCTGGTTGTGTATGACGATGTGGTGTGGTGGCAGGTGTTGTGGTTGTGTATGAACGATGTGTGGTGGTGGCAGGTGTTGCTGGTTGTGTATGAACGATGGTGGTGGTGGGCAGGTGTTGCTGGTTGTGTATGTACGATGGTGGTGGTGGTGCAGGTGTTGCTGGTTGTGTATGAACGATGGGGGTGTGTGGCAGGTGTTGCTGGTTGTGTATGAACAAATGGTGGTGGTGGTGGCAGGTGTTGGTGGTTGTGTATGAACGATGGTGGTGGTGGGGCAGGTGTTGCTGGTTGTGTATGAACGATGGTGGTGGTGGTGGCAGGTGTTGCTGGTTGTGTATGAACGATGGTGGTGGTGGGCAGGTGTTGCTGGTGTGTAGAACGATGGTGGTGGTGGTGGCAGTGTTGCTGGTGTATGAACGATGGTGTGGTGGGCAGGTGTTGCTGGTTGTGTATGAACGATGGGGTGGTGGTGGCAGGTGTTGCTGGTTGTGTATGAACGTGGTGGTGGTGGTGGCAGGTGTTGCTGGTTGTGTATGAACGATGGTGGTGGTGGTGGCAGGTGTTGCGGGTTGTGTATGTACGATGGTGGTGGTGGCAGGTGTTGCTGGTTGTGTATGAACGATGGTGGTGGTGGCAGGTGTTGCTGGTTGTGTATGAACGATGGTGGTGGTGGTGCAGGTGTTGCTGGTTGTGTATGAACGAGGGTGGTGGTGGTGGCAGGTGTTGCTGGTTGTGTATGAACGATGGTGGTGTGGTGGCAGGTGTTGCTGGTTGTGTATGAACGATGGTGGTGTGGGTGGCAGGTGTTGCTGGTTGTGTATGAACGATGGTGGTGGGGGTGGCAGGTGTTGCTGGTTGTGTATGAACGATGGTGGTGTGGTGGCAGTGTTGCTGGTTTGTATGAACGATGGTGTGGTGGTGGCAGTGTTGCTGGTTGTGTATGTACGATGGTGGTGGTGGCAGGTGTTGCTGGTTGTGTATGAACGATGGTGGTGGTGGGGCAGGTGTTGCTGGTTGTGTATGAACGATGGTGGGTGGTGGCAGGTGTTGCTGGTTGTGTATGAACGATGGTGGTGGTGGTGGCAGGTGTTGCTGGTTGTGTATGTACGATGGTGGTGGTGTGGCAGTGTTGCTGGTTGTGTATGTACGATGTGGTGGTGGGCAGGTGTTGCTGGGTTGTGTATGAACGATGGTGGTGGTGGTGGCAGGTGTTGCTGGTTGTGTATGACGATGGTGGTGGTGGTGGCAGGTGTTGCTGGTTGTGTATGTACGATGGTGGTGGTGGTGGCAGGTGTTGCTGGTTGTGTATACGATGGTGGTGGTGGCAGGTGTTGCTGGTTGTGTATGTAACGATGGTGGTGTGGTGGCAGGTGTTGCTGGTTGTGTATGAACGATGGTGGTGGTGGTGGCAGGTGTTGCTGGTTGTGTATGAACGATGGTGGTGGTGGTGGCAGGTGTTGCTGGTTGTGTATGAACGATGGTGGTGGTGGTGGCAGGTGTTGCTGGTTGTGTATGAACATGATGGTGGTGGTGGTGGCAGGTGTTGCTGGTTGTGTATGAACGATGGTGGTGGTGTGGCAGTGTTGCTGGTTGTGTATGAACGATGGTGGTGGTGGTGGCAGGTGTTGCTGGTTGTGTATGAACGATGGTGGGTGGTGGCAGGTGTTGCTGGTTGTGTATGAACGATGGTGGTGGTGGTGGCAGGTGTTGCTGGTTGTGTATGAACGATGGAGGTGGTAAGGGGGCAGGTATTGCTGGTTGTGTATGAACGATGGTGGTGGTGGTGGCAGGTGTTGCTGGTTGTGTATGTACGATGGTGTGGTAGCAGGTGTTGCGGTTGTGTATGACGATGGGGGGGGGGCAGGTGTTGCTGGTTGTGTATGAACGATGGTGGGTGGTGGCAGGTGTGCTGGTTGTGTATGAACGATGGTGGTGGTGGTGGCAGGTATTGCTGGTGTGTATGTACGATGGTGGTGGGGTGGCAGTGTTGCTGGTTGTGTATGAACGATGGTGGTGGTGGTGGCAGGTGTTGCTGGCTGTGTATGAACGATGGTGGTGTGTGGCAGGTGTTGCTGGTTGTGTATGAACGATGGTGGTTTTTTGTAAGCAGGTGTTTCTGGTTGTGTATGAACGATGGTGGTGGTGGTGGCAGGTGAATGCGGTTGTGTATGAACGATGGTGGTGGTGGTGGCAGGTGTTGCTGGTTGTGTATGAACGATGGTGGGGGGTGGCAGGTGTTGCTGGTTGTGTATGTACGATGGTGGTGGTGGTAGGTGTTGCTGGTTGTGTATGAACGATGGTGGTGGTGGTGGCAGGTGTTGCTGGTTGTGTATGAACGATGGTGGTGGCAGGTGTTGCTGGTTGTGTATGTACGATGGTGGTGGTGGTGGCAGGTGTTGCTGGTTGTGTATGAACGATGGTGGTGGTGGTGGCAGGTTTGCTGGCTGTGTATGAACGATGGTGGTGTGGTGGTGGTGGCAGGTGTTGCATGGTTGTGTATAAACGATGGTGGTGGTGGTGGCAGGTGTTGCTGTTGTGTATGAACGATGTATGGTGGTGGCAGGTGTTGCTGGTTGTGTATGAACGATGGTGGTGGTGGTGGCAGGTGTTGCTGGTTGTTGTATGAACTATGATGGTGGTGGTGGCAGGTGTTGCTGGTTGTGTATGAACGATGGTGGGGGTGGTGGCAGGTGATGCTGGTTGTGTATGAACGATGGTGGTGGTGGTGGCAGGTGTTGCTGGTTGTGTATGAACGATGGTGTGGTGGTGGCAGGTGTTGCTGGTTGTGTATGAACGATGGTGGTGGTGGGGCAGGTGTTGCTGGTTGTGTATGTGCGATGGTGGTGGCAGGTGTTGCTGGTTGTGTATGAACTATGATGGTGGTGGTGGTGGCAGGTGTTGCTGGTTGTGTATGAACGATGGTGGTGGTGCAGGTGTTCCTGGTTGTGTATGAACGATGGTGGTGGTGTGGCGGGTATTACTGGTTTGTGTATGAACGATGGTGGTGGTGGTGGCAGGTGTTGCTGGTTATGTATGTACGATGGTGGTGGTAGCAGGTGTTGCTGGTTGTGTATGAACGATGGTGGTGGTGGAGGCAGGTGTTGCTGGTTGTGTATGAACGATGGTGGTGGTGGTGGTGGCAGGTGTTGCTGGTTGTAATGAACAATGGGGTGGTGGTGGCAGGTGTTGCTGGTTGTGTATGAACGATGGTGGTAGTGGTGGCAGGTGTTGCTGGTTGTGTATGTACGATGGTGGTGGTGGTGGCAGGTGTTGCTGGTTGTGTATGTACGATGGTGGTGGTGGTGGCAGGTGCTTGCTGGTTGTGTATGAACGATGGTGGTGGTGGCAGGTGTTCCTGGTTGTGTATGAACGATGGTGGTGGTGGTGGCAGGTTTGCTGGTTGTGTATGTAACGATGGTGGTGGTGGGCAGGTGTTCCTGGTTGTGTATGAACGACGGGGGTGGTGGCAGGTGTTGCTGGTTGTGTATGTACGATGGTGGTGGTGGTGGCAGGTGTTGCTGGTTGTGTGATGAACGAGGGTTTGGTGTGTGGTGGTGGTGGTGGTGGCAGGTGTTGCTGGTTGTGTATGAACGATGGTGGTGGTGGTGGCAGGTGTTTGCTGGTTTTGTATGAACGATGGTGGTGGTGGTGGCAGGTGTTGCTGGTTGTGTATGTACGATGGTGGTGGGGGCAGGTGTTGCTGGTTGTGTATGAACGATGGTGGTGGTGGTGGCAGGTGTTCCTGGTTGTTATGAACGATGGTGGTGGTGGTGGAATGTGTTGCTGGTTGTGTATGTACGATAGTGGTGGTGGTGGCAGGTGTTGCTGGTTGTGTATGTACGATGGTGGGTGGTGGGTGGCAGGTGTTGCTGGTTGTGTATGAACGATGGTGGTGGTGTGGCAGGTGTTGCTGGTTGTGTATGTACGATGGTGGTGGTGGTGGCAGGTGTTGCTGGTTGTGTTGAACGATGGTGGGTTGGTGGCAGATGTTGCTGGTTGTGTATGAACGATAGTGGTGGTGGTGCAGGTGTTGCTGGTTGTGTATGTACGATGGTGGTGGTGGTGGCAGGTGTTGCTGGTTGTGTATGAACGATGGGTGGTGGTGGTGGCAGGTGTTGCTGGTTGTGATGTACGATGGTGGTGTGGTGGCAGGTGTTGCTGGTTGTGTATGTACGATGGTGGTGGTGGTGGCAGGTGTTGCTGGTTGTGTATGTACGATGGTGGTGGTGGTGGCGGCAGGTGTTGCTGGTTGTGTAGTACGATGTGGATGGTGGTGCAGGTGTTGCCGGTTGTGTATGAACGATGGTGGTGGTGGCAGGTGTTGCTGGTTGTGTATGAACGATGGAGGGTGGTGCAGGTGTTTTCTGGTTGTGTATGTACGATTGTGGGGTGGTGGCAGGTGTTGCTGGTTGTGTATGAACGATGGTGGTGGTGGTGGTGGTGGCAGGTGTTGCTGGTTGTGTATGAACGATGTGGTGGTGGTGGTGAGTGGCAGGTTTGCAGGTTGTGTATGTACGATGGTGGTGGTGTGGCAGGTTTGCTGGTTGTGTATGAACGATGGTGGTGGTGGCAGTGTTGCTGGTTTATATGTACGATGGGGGTGGTGAAAGGTGTTGCTGGTTGTTATGAACGATGGTGGTGGTGGTGCAGGTGTTGCTGGTTGTGTATGAACGATTTTGGTGGTGGTGGTGGCAGTGTTGCTGGCTGAGTATGAACGATGGTGGTGGTGGTGGCGGCAGTGTTGCTGGTTGTGTATGAACGATGGTGGTGGTGGTGGCAGGTGTTGCTGCTTGTGTATGACGATGGTGGTGGGGGTGGCAGGTGTTGCTGGTTGTGTATAGTACGATGGTGCGTGGTGGCAGATGTTGGCTGGTTGTTATGAACGATGGTGGTGGTGGTGGTGCAGGTGTTGCTGCTTGTGTATGAACGATGGTAGTGGTGGTGGCAGGTTTTTGCTGTTGTGTATGTACGATTGTGGTGGTGGTGGCAAGTGTTGCTGGTTGTGTATGTACGATGGTGGTGGTGGTGGCAGGTGTTGCTGGTTTGTATGTACGATGGTGGTGATGGTGGCAGGTGTTGCTGGTTGTGTATGTACGATGGTGGTGGTGGTGGCAGGTGTTGCTGGTTGTGTATGTACGATGGTGGTGGTGGTGGCAGGTGTTGCTGGTTGTGTATGTACGATGGTGGGGGTGGTGGCAGTGTTTGCTGGTTGTGTATGTACGATTGTGGTGGTGGTGGCAGGTGTTGCTGGTTGTGTATGTACGATGGTGGTGGTGGTGGTGGCAGGTGTTGCTGGTTGTTTATGTACGATGGTGGTGGTGGTGGTGGTCTCAGTAGTAACCAGTTACCAGTAACCAGTGTACCAGTAGTTGACCCCTACCAACCATCTCTGCCTGAGTCACTGTCTATTCATATTGTGCTGACCTAGCAGTTTTCAAAGACCCCCTCACATATGGGTACTGTGGGCGGCCAGTCAGTTTACGAGAGTGAGCAAGAGAGATAGGTACGGCTGTAAGGGCGTTCCCCACATTATCTGTAATTATACGTACTACCAGCCTACGTGAGTATTACTTTACCCAATCCACGTGTTCGAACTCCCACTCGTAAACTGACTGGCCGCCCACAGTACCCATATGTGAGGGGGTCTTTGAATACTGCTAGGTCAGCACAATATGAATAGACAGTGACTCAGGCAGAGACGGTTGGTAGGGGTCAACTACTGGTACACTGGTTACTGGTAACTGGTTACTACTACTGAGAGTGGCAGGTGTTGCTGGTTGTGTATGTACGATGGTGGTGGTGGTGGCAGGTGTTGGTGGTTGTGTATGTACGATGGTGGTGGTGGTGGCAGGTGTTGGTGGTTGTGTATGTACGATGTTGGTGGTGGTGGCAGGTGTTGCTGGTTGTGTATGCACGATGGTGGTGGTGGTGGCAGGTGTTGCTGGTTGTGTATGTACGATGGTGGTGGTGGTGGCAGGTGTTGCTGGTTGTGTGTGTACGATGGTGGTGGTGGTGGCAGGTGTTGCTGGTTGTGTATGTACGATGGTGGTGGTGGTGGCAGGTGTTGCTGGTTGTGTATGTACGATGTTGGTGGTGGTGGCAGGTGTTGCTGTTGTGTATGTACGATGGTGGTGGTGGTGGCAGGTGTTGCTGGTTGTGTATGTACGATGGTGGTGGTGGTGGCAGGTGTTGCTGGTTGTGTATGTACGATGGTGGTGGTGGTGGCAGGTGTTGCTGGTTGTGTATGTACGATGGTGGTGGTGGTGGCAGTGCTGCTGGTTGTGTATGTACGATGGTGGTGGTGGTGGCAGGTGTTGCTTGTTGTTTATGTACGATGGTGGTGGTGGTGGCAGTGTTGCTGGTTGTGTATGTACGATGGTGGTGGTGGTGGCAGTGTTGCTGGTTGTGTATGTACGATGGTGGTGGTGGTGGCAGGTGTTGCTGGTTGTGTATGTACGATGGTGGTGGTGGTGGCAGGTGTTGCTGGCTGTGTATGAACGATGTTGGTGGTGGTGGCAGGTGTTGCTGGTTGTGTATGTACGATGTTGGTGGTTGTGTATGCACGATGGTGTGGTGGTGGCAGTGTTGCTGGTTGTGTATGTACGATTGTGGTGGTGGTGGCAGGTGTTGCTGGTTGTGTATGTACGATGTTGGTGGTGGTGGCAGGTGTTGGTGGTTGTGTATGCACGATGGTGGTGGTGGTGGCAGTGTTGCTGGTTGTGTATGTACGATGGTGTGGTGGTGGCAGGTGTTGCTGGTTGTGTATGTACGATGGTGGTGGTGGTGGTGGCAGGTGTTGTGGTTGTGTATGTACGATGGTGGTGGTGGTGGCAGGTGTTGGTGGTTGTGTAAAGCACGATGGTGGTGGTGGTGGCAGTGTTGCTGGTTGTGTATGTACGATGGTGGTGGTGGTGGCGGCAGGTGTTGCTGGTTGTGTATGTACGATGGTGGTGGTGGTGGCAGGTGTTGCTGGCTGTGTATGAACGATGTTGGTGGTGGTGGCAGGTGTTGCTGGTTGTGTATGTACGATGTTGGTGGTGGTGGCAGGTGTTTGCTGGTTGTGTATGTACGATGTGGTGGGTGGTGGCAGGTGTTGCTGGTTGTGTATGTACGATGTTGGTGGTGGTGGCAGGTGTTTGCTGGTTGTGTATGTACGATGGTGGTGGTGGTGGCAGGTGTTACTGGTTGTGTATGTACGATGGTGGTGGTGGTGGCAGGTGTTGCTGGTTGTGTATGTACGATGGTGGGGGTGGTGGCAGGTGCTGCTGGTTGTGTATGTACGATGGTGGTGGTAGGTGTTTGCTGGTTGTGTATGTACGATGGTGGTGGTGGTGGCAGTTGCTGCTGGTTGTGTATGTACGATGGTGGTGGTGGTGGCAGGTGTTGCTTGTTGTTTATGTACGATGGTGGTGGTGGTGGCAGGTGTTGGTGGTTGTGTATGTACGATGGTGGTGGTGGTGGCAGGTGTTGGTGGTTGTGTATGTACGATGGTGGTGGTGGTGGCAGGTGTTGGTGGTTGTGTATGCACGATGGTGGTGGTGGGTGGCAGTGTTGCTGGTTGTGTATGTACGATGGTGGTGGTGGTGGCAGGTGTTGCTGGTTGTGTATGTACGATGGTGGTGGTGGTGGCAGGTGTTGCTGGTTGTGTATGCACGATGGTGGTGGTGGTGGCAGGTGTTGCTGGTTGTGTATGTACGATGTTGGTGTGGTGGCAGGTGTTGCTGGTTGTGTATGTACGATGGTGGTGGTGGTGGCAGGTGTTGCTGGTTGTGTATGTACGATGGTGGTGGTGGTGGCAGGTGTTGCTGGTTGTGTATGTACGATGGTGGTGGTGGTGGCAGGTGTTGCTGGTTGTGTATGTACGATGGTGGTGGTGGTGCCAGGTGTTGCTGGTTGTGTATTCACGATGGTGGTGGTGGTGGCAGGTGTTGCTGGTTGTGTATGTACGATGGTGGTGGTGGTGGCAGGTGTTGCTGGTTGTGTATGCACGATGGTGGTGGTGGTGGCAGGTTTTTGCTGGTTGTGTATGTACGATGGTGGTGGTGGTGGCAGGTGTTGCTGGTTGTGTATGCACGATGGTGGTGGTGGTGGCAGGTGTTGACGCCTTAATCAACATATTCTCAGCATGTGTTTCTCATGATGTAGGCAGTTAATGTATTTCTTACTGTCCTTAACAGCTCAAACAACAGCAGCAGATTCAGCAGCAGTTGCTGTTACACCAGTACCAGCAGCAGCAGCAGCAGCTGGCTGAGCAACACGAGAAGCAGCTGCAGCAACACATCAAGGTAGGCACCATAGTGTTCAGCCTGTTCCACACTGACCTGACCTGGTCACCCTCCATACTGACCTGACCTGGTCACCCTCCATACTGACCTGACCTGGTCACCCTCCACACTGACCTGGCCACCCTCCACACTGACCTGGCCTGGTCACCCTCCACACTGACCTGACCTGGTCACCCTCCACACTGACCTGACCTGGTCACCCTCCATACTCACCTGACCTGGTCACCCTCCACACTGACCTGACCTGGTCACCCTCCGCACTGACCTGACCTGGTCACCCTCCACACTGACCTGACCTGCTCACCCTCCATACTGACCTGACCTGGTCACCCTCCACACTGACCTGACCTGGTCACCCTCCATACTGACCTGACCTGGTCACCCTCCAGACTGATCTGACCTGGTCGCCCTCCATACTGACCTGACCTGGTCACCCTCCACACTGACCTGACCTGGTCACCCTCCATACTGACCTGACCTGGTCACCCTCCACACTGACCTGACCTGGTCACCCTCCACTCACTGACCTGGCCTGGCCACCCTCCACACTGACCTGACCTGGTCACCCTCCGCACTGACCTGACCTGGTCACCCTCCACACTGACCTGGCCTGGCCACCCTCCACACTGACCTGACCTGGTCACCCTCCGCACTGACCTGACCTGGTCACCCTCCATGCTGACCTGACCTGGTCACCCTCCACACTGATCTGACCTGGTCGCCCTCCATACTGACCTGACCTAGTCACCCTCCACACTGACCTGACCACCCTCCATACTGACCTGACCTGGTCACCCTCCACACTGACCTGACCTGGTCACCCTCCGTACTGACCTGACCTGGTCACCCTCCACACTGACCTGACCTGGTCACCCTCCACTCACTGACCTGGCCTGGCCACCCTCCACACTGACCTGACCTGGTCACCCTCCGCACTGACCTGACCTGGTCACCCTCCACACTGACCTGGCCTGGCCACCCTCCACACTGACCTGACCTGGTCACCCTCCACACTGACCTGACCTGGTCACCACACTGACCTGACCTGGTCACCCTCCACACTGACCTGACCTGGTAACCCTCCACTAACCTGACCTGGTCACCCTCCACACTGACCTGACCTGGTCACCCTCCACACTGACCTGACCTGGTCACCCTCCACACTGACCTGACCTGGCCACCCTCCACACTGACTTGACCTGGCCACCCTCCACACTGACCTGACCTGGTCACCCTCCACACTAACCTGACCTGTTCACCCTCCACACTAACCTGACCTGGTCACCCTCCACACTGACCTGACCTGGTCACCCTCCACACTAACCTGACCTGGTCACCCTCCTCACTGACCTGACCTGGTCACTCTCCACACTGACCTGACCTGGTCACCCTCCACACTGACTTGACCCTGTCACCCTCCACAGTAACCTAACCTGGCCACCCTCCACACTAACCTGACCGGGCCACCCTCCACACTGACCTACCCTGGTCACCCTCCACACTATCCTGACCTGGCCACCCTCCACACTGACCTGACCTGGTCACCCTCCGCACTGACCTGACCTGGTCACCCTCCACACTGACCTGGCCTGGCCACCCTCCACACTGACCTGACCTGGTCACCCTCCACACTGACCTGACCTGGTCACCCTCCACACTGACCTGACCTGGCCACCCTCCACACTGACTTGACCTGGCCACCCTCCACACTGACCTGACCTGGTCACCCTCCACACTAACCTGGCCTGGTCACCCTCCACACTAACCTGACCTGGTCACCCTCCACACTGACCTGACCTGGTCACCCTCCACACTAACCTGACCTGGTCACCCTCCACACTGACCTTACCTGGTCACCCTCCACACTGACCTGACCTGGTCACCCTCCACACTGACCTGACCCTGTCACCCTCCACAGTAACCTGACCTGGCCACCCTCCACACTAACCTGACCGGGCCACCCTCCACACTGACCTACCCTGGTCACCCTCCACACTATCCTGACCTGGCCACCCTCCACACTGACCTACCCTGGTCACCCTCTACACTATCCTGACCTGGCCACCCTCCACACTGACCTGACCGGGCCACTCTCCACACTGACCTGACATGGCCACCCTCCACACTGACCTGACCTGGCCACCCTCCACACTGACCTGACCTGGTCACCCTCTACACTAACCTGACCGGGCCACCCTCCACACTGACCTGACCTGGTCACCCTCCACACTGACCTGACCTGGCCACCCTCCACACTGACCTGACCGGGCCACCCTCCACACTGACCTGACATAGCCACCTTCCACACTGACCTGACCTGGTCACTTCACACTTACCTAACCTGGTCACCCTCCACACTAACCTGACCTGGCCACCCTCCACACTGACCTGGACCTTCACACTGACCTGAACCTCCACACTGACCTGACCTGGTCACCATCCACACTGACCTGACCTGGCCACCCTCCACACTGACCTGGCCTGGTCACCCTCCACACTGATTTGACCTGGTCACCCTCCACACTGACCTGACCTGGTCACCCTCACTACCCTGACCTGGCCACCCTACACACTGACCTGACCTGGCCACCCTCCACACTAACCTGACCTGGCCACCCTCCACATTGACCTGACCTGGCCACCCTCCACACTGACCTGGCCACCCTCCACACTGACCTGGCCACCCTCCACACTGACCTGGCCTGGTCACCCTCCACACTGACTTGACCTGGTCACCCTCCACACTGACCTGACCTCTTCACCCTCCACACTAACCTGACCTGGCCACTTCCACACTGAACTGACCACCCTCCACACTAACCTGACCTCGTCATCCTCCACACTAACCTGACTTGGCCACCCTCCACACTGACCTGACCTGGTCACCCTCCACTGACCTGACCTGGTCACCCTCCACACTAACCTGACCTGGCCACCCTCCGCACTGACCTGAACCTCCACGCTGATCTAGCGATCCTTCACACTAACTTAGCCATCCTCCACACTGAACTGACCTGGCCACCCTCCACACTGACCTGACCTCGCCACCCTCCACACTGACCTGACCTGGCCACCCTCCACACTGACCTGGACCTCCACACTGACCTAGCTGCCCTCCACACTGACCTGGCCACCCTCCACAGTGACCTAGCCACCCTCCACTGACCTAGCCACTCTCCACACTGACCTGGCCACCCTCCACATTGACCTGGCCACTCTCCACACTGACGTGGCCACTCTGCACACTGACCTGGCCACCTTCCACACTGACCTGTACCTCCACACCGACTTTGCCACCCTCCACAATGATCTTGACCTCCATACTGACCTAGCCACCCTCCACACTGACCTGACCTGGCCACCCTCCACACTGACCTGGACCTCCACACTGACCTAGCTGCCCTCCACACTGACCTGGCCACCCTCCACACTGACCTGGAGAGAGAGCATGGAGACAAGGGTCATCCCACACTCACTAAAAACAACAGACATAGCCCCAGTCCATAATGTGGCAGTAAAGTAATTGCAAAGAATTACAGACCGATAGCACTAACGTCCCATATCATTGAAATCTTTGAAAGGGTTGTAAGAAGCAAGATAGCCAACCATCTAGATACCCATCAGTTACACAACCCAGGGCAACATGGGTTTAGAGCACGTCATTCCTGCCTGTCTCAATTACTGGACCGCCGTGACAAGGTCTTAGATGCACTAGAGGACAAACAAAATGCTACTGTAGTGCACATAGACTTTGTGAAAGCCTTCGACAAGTGCGACCATGGTGTAATAGCGCACAAAGTTCGTGATAAAGAAATAACAGGAAAAGTTGTTAGCTGAATCTATAACTTCCAGATAGAGCATAAGGAGTAACAGTAAACAGAGTAATGTTTGAGGCGGTTACAGTGAAAAGCTTGGTTCCACAAGGCACTATACTCGCCCTCATCCTGTTCCTTATCCTCTTATCTAACATAGACTGAGATGTAAGCCACAGCACTGTGTCTTCCTTTGCGGATGACACTCGAATTTGCATGAGGGTGTTATCAGCGAAGATACTGCAAGACTCCAATCGGACATCAACCAAATCTTGAAATGGGCCGCGGAAAACAACATGAAGTTCAATGAAGAGAAATTTCAGTTACTCCGATAAGGAAATCTCGAGGAAATTAAAACAGTATCGGAGTATGAAATAAATTCCAACCACACAACAGAACGAAAAACTAATGTGAAAGACCTGGAAGTGATAATGTCAGACAGTCTCACTTTCAAGGATCACAACAATGTTTCTGTCACATCTGCTAAGAAAATGATAGGATGGATAATGAGAACCTTCAAAACTAGGGATGCCATGCCCATGACGATTCTCTTAAAATCGCTTGTTCTCTCTAGTCTGGCATATTGCTGTACACTAACGGCCCATTTCAAGGCAGGGGAAATTGCAGATCTAGAGAATGTACAGAGAACTTGAACCTTGACACCCTCCACACTGACCTGCACTTCCAAACTGACCAGGACCTACACACTGACCAGGACCTCCACACTGACCAGGACCTCCACACTGACCAGGACCTCCACACTGACCTGGACCTCCACACTGACCTGTACCTCCACACTGACCAGGACCTCCACAATGACCTGGACCTCCACACTGACTTGGGTTTCCAGTTCTATATTTCACACCTTCCTATTGCTTTAACCACTGATATTATTGTGTTTTGGGAAGCCGCCTGATCCATCTAGTAACTAACATTAGAATCTACACCTTATTACCTGGCTGTGGGAAGCTACCTGCCTCCGTCTAGAAACTAACATAAGAATCTAACACCTTACATACATGGTGCACCAGAGCTAGTGCCAGTGGTCAGTTCTACATAACCCAGAGCTAACTACAATACCATTAGAGTGGTGGTGATATTGTGAAGTGTGTTGATGGTGGTGAAACAACTTACTGCCCTCACTATTATCCTTCACTTTATCTAGCTGGCCTGGGAACACCTTGTTACATGTTAATGTGACCTGGGTTGACCTGTCATTGCTACAACATTGATAACAGCGGCTACATAACCCGCCACACTCTCAAGGGTGTTCTGTGTTCCTGTTAACTCGTGTCAAAAACACTTGTGTTACTGCTTGTTCATTCGTAATGTAATACAGTGGACCCCCGGTTAACGATATTTTTTCACTCCATAAGTATGTTCAGGTGCCAGTACTGACCGAATTTATTCCCATAAGGAATATTGTGAAGTAGATTAGTCCATTTCAGACCCCCAAACATACACGTACAAACGCACTTACATAAATACACTTACATAATTGGTCGCATTCGGAGGTAATCGTTATGCGGGGGTCCACAGTATTTGTAACCCTTGGTATAAATAGAATGATAAATATTTTATATATACTTTGATGTATCTTTGAAAAGTTTTGAACGCTTTCTTACTCTGGCAGCCCGGCCATTGGCCAGGCTAGTCTGGTGCTTGCCTGATCAACCAGGCTGATGCTTGTGTTGGCCCGCTGGCCCACATATCCATCATAGCCTGGTTGATCCAGCACTTGAGGGAGGTACCTGACCACTCATTTTTTTATAGTGGCACTTTATATACGGTTACACTGGGGAGAGGAAGATGGTCGACCTACTGGAAGGAACTTGGCACTATGAATCTGAAGGAAAACACAGTAAAGAAAGTCATAGGAAGAACCTAGCCTAACCTAGCCTAACCTAACCTAACCTAACCTAACCTAGCCTAACCTAACCTAACCTAACCTAACCTAGCCTAACCTAACCTAACCTAACCTAACCTAACCTAGCCTACCCTAACCTAACCTAACCTAACCTAACCTAGCCTAACCTAACCTAACTACCACCTAAACCTAAACCAAACCTAACCTAACCTAACAACTAACCTAACCTAACCTACCTACCTAACCTAACCTATTAACCTAACCAAACCTAACCTAACCTAACCTAACCTACAACCTAACTAACCTAACCTACTAACTACCTAACTAACCTAACCTAAACCTAACCTACTAACCTAACCTAACCTAACCTAACCTAACCTAACCTAACCTAACTAACCTAACCTACCTAACCTAACAACTAACCTAACTAAACCTAACCTAACCTAACTAACTAACTAACCTAAACCTAATAACCTAACCTAACTACCTAACACTAAACTACCTAACCTACCACCTAACCTACCTAACCTACCTAACTCTACCTAACCTAACCTAACCTAACCTAACTACCTAACCTAACACCTAGCCTAACTAACCTACCTATAACCTAATACCTAAAACCTAACCTAACCTAACCTAAACCTAAACCTAACCTAACCTAACCTAACCTAACCTAACCTAACCTACACCTAACCTAGCCTAACTAACCTACTAACTAACCTACCTACCTAACCTAACCTAACCTAACTACCTAACCTACCTAACCTAACCTAACTCTAACCTAACCTAACCTAACCTAACTACCTACTACTAACCTAACCTAACCTAACCTAACTACTAAACCTAACCAACCTAACCTAACCTAACCTACACCTAACTAACCTAACCTAACCTAACCTAACCTAACCTAACCTAACCTAACCTACCTACCTAAACCTAACCTAACCTAACCTAACCTAACCTAACCTAACCTAACCTAACCTAACCTACCTAACCTAACCTAACCTAACCTAACCTACCTAACCATAACCTAACCTAAACCTAACCTAACCTAACCTACCTAACCCTAACCTAACCTAACCAACCTAACTACCTAACCTACCTAACCTAACCTAACTAACCTAACCTAACCTAACCTACCTAACCTAACCTAACCTAACCTAACCTAACCTACCTAATCTACCCTAGCCTAACCTAACCTAACCTACCTAACCTAACCTAACCTAGCCTAACCTAACCTAACCTAACCTATAACGGGTTTGTTTGGTAGGCTGTAGCAAGCGGGTGGTTAATGATACGTCTTCGGAGGCTTCTTCGTTTATTGTTAAGTCGTGGTGGGTACACAGGCTTGTGTGTTTGTGCCCATGGCCCGGGCAGGGCCATGCCACGAGAGAGAGCTGGGAGGCCTTGTGTGTTGCTGCTAGGCCGCTGTGAGAGTGAGGCGGAGGCATGGGCCGGCAGGCTGGCGTGCCTACCGAGAGGCCTGGCTACAGAGGGCAGCACCTGAGTGGCACGAAATATGAACTAAGCTGGCAGACAGCATGGGCTGTCTGTGCAGACAATACAGGCTGTCTACATATGCTCGGCCACCTACTGCGCGTCGTCCCGACGCGACAATACTGGTGGTAAAAAAATCTCGGTCTCTCTCTCGTAGGAACAGGGCACAGAACACAAAATAAAAACATATATATGCATATGGACATGGAAAAAAAAACTTCCTACAGGGAGGGAAGAAAAAAACATGTGGGGTGTGCTAAACATTGTGGTCAAAGGCAGGGGAGCGTCGAAGGGCATCACTGCACGCCTTCCTGTGTCGGACATACTGCAACAAAAGGAACATCGCTGCGGCTGTGCTGTGACGTAACAGGTTACCGTCTCCTCTGGAACGGTGAAGCAGTCATCGTAGGAGTCGCTGCAGGTTTTCACTCAACCTGGGGCACGACATGCTGGTGCCCTTGATGAGGCGTCGACAAAACTCGGCAACTGGGCAGGACTTCTGGCAAGCGACTCAGGAGGACACTTCTCGACTAGTACTGTTGCTGGGCTTTCACTGCCGGCGAGCGTGGAGCGAAGTTGTGGAGCGAGTCGTGGCAGAGACGACTGGGCGAAACATGTGGGAGTTGTAACATCATACACCAGACTGCAGTGAGAGAGCTAGCAGTCAAAGTGACATCTTCTTTGTGCAGGCTGCTCACTGAAGCTTGTGACACAAGGTTGACACATCGCCTGCCGACAGGCCTGACTGCGGCTTGGCGAGTATCATTCGACAGTTGGAGTTATAGCAGAGGTTAGTCTAAGCGTCCCCAGACTTGTTTCTCTACATATAACTGCACTCAGACGATCTGGAGGTGAAGTGAAACAAATCTCGATGGAAATCGTAGCAGGTACGATTCTGCAGAACATCACGAGCGACGAGCATAAAAGCTTTCTGTACAAGAGGGCTCAGTCACTCGGAGCTTCTTGACATCAGCTGTCAAACGTACTGGTCACATGGGTGACTTAGCACAGTGGTGCTACTCAGGTCTGGCTCAGACCTCACTGGACACACGGAAACTTTACACACCCGCGTTACACTAACATGTGAGAACACTGACTGAGAGGAATTAATTAACACGACATGTATCTTCTCTCGATCTTCTCGACAATACTGAAATAATTACTGAACACTCGATGGTGACATCATGTGATGTCAGGCGTGATGACGTCAGCAGACGTCTCGAGGTGACGTCAGCAGACATCTCGAGGTGATGTCAGGCAGACATCGTGACGTCATGAAGTCGGGCAGCATCGTGGGTGACGTCAATGTGATGTGGGCAGCAGACCACAGCATGTGGCCTGGGACATCTGGTAACTCACGTGGCTGGTAGATCCACGTGACATCGCCCACACCCACATGGCATCGCGATCCACGTGGTGTCGTGATCCACGTGGTGTCGTGATCTACGTGGCATGCTGATCCACGTAGCTTCGAGTGGCCTCGGGCACTCGGATACACAGCTCTGGCAATGAATTCACATGGAAAACAGCAGAAAACACAGCAGAGGGAGTGGGCAGTGGTGAGTGGTGTATGGTAGATGGGTGAGCGTGAGTAGGGCGAGCATGGGCAAGGTGAGGAACAGCCACTTCCTCTCCTCTCCTCCCCCACCCACAAATACGTAGAGAACTCACACTGGACGCAGAAATCACCACAAAACTCACCTCTGGCTTGCTGAAACGGCTGTGCTGAGCTGAACAACAACAACAGCAACATACAAGTGACGCTGAACACGTGACTTGAGAAACAGCGTGGGACACTGTAGCGTGGAGTCTCTGTAGTGTGGGGTCACTGTGACGCCACTTACAATTCTCGGAGAATTTCGGCAAATTTCGGTCTGGATCCTGCTTGTACCTGTGTCTGGATGCTCAAACATGCAGGATAACTCATTGAGAGACGGATGCTTCTTGCATGGGATGATGAAGTGAAGATGACTTCATCCCTCTTCCTTCCTCGCTTTGGGCAAACACACTGCTGCGACCACCGCTGGTACCAATATAACGGGTTTGTTTGGTAGGCTGTAGCAAGCGGGTGGTTAATGATATGTCTTCGGAGGCTTCTTCGTTTATTGTTAAGTCGTGGTGGGTACACAGGCTTGTGTGTTTGTGCCCATGGCCCGGGCAGGGCCATGCCACGAGAGAGAGCTGGGAGGCCTTGTGTGTTGCTGCTAGGCCGCTGTGAGAGTGAGGCGGAGGCATGGGCCAGCAGGCTGGCGTGCCTACCGAGAGGCCTGGCTACAGAGGGCAGCACCTGAGTGGCGCAAAATATGAACTAAGCTGGCAGACAGCATGGGCTGTCTGTGCAGACAGTACAGGCTGTCTACAAACCTACCCTAACCTAACCTAACCTAACCTAACCTAAAACCTACCTAACCTAACCTACCTAACCTAACCTAGCACTCATCCTAACCTAACCTAACCTAGCCTAACCTAACCTAACCTAACCTAACCTAACCTAACCTACCTAATGTACCCTAGCCTAACCTAACCTAACCTACCTAACCTAACCTAACCTAGCCTGACCTGACCTAACCTAACCTAACCTAACTTAACCTACCCTACCCTAACCTAACCTAACCTAACCTACCTAACCTAACCTAGCCTAACCTAACCTAACCTAGCTAACCTAACCTAGCCTAACCTAACCTAACCTAACCTACCCTAGCCTAACCTAACCTACCTAATCTAACCTACCTAACCTAACCTAGCCTAACCTAGCCTAACCTAACCTAACGTAACCTAACTTACCCTAGCCTAACCTAACCTAACCTAACCTACCTAATCTACCCTAGTCTAACCTAACCTAACCTAACCTAACCTACCCTAGCCTAACCTAAGCTAACCTAACCTACCTAATCTACCCTAGCCTAACCTAACCTAACCTACCTAACCTAACCTAACCTAACCTAGCCTAGCCTAACCTAACCTAACCTAACCTAACCTAACCTAACCTAACCTAACCTACCCAAGCCTAACCTAACCTAACCTAACCTACCTAATCTACCTTAGCCTGACCTAACCTAACCTACCCTAGCCTAACCTAACCTAACCTAACTAACCTACCTACCCTAACCTAAACCTAACTAACCTAACCTAACCTAACCTACCCTAGCCTAACCTAACCTAACCTATCCTACCCTAGCCTAACCTAACCTAACCTACCCAAGCCTAGCCTAGCCTAGCCTAACCTAACCTAACCTAGCCTAAGCTAACCTAACCTAACCTAACCTAGCCTAACCTAACCTAGTCTTACCTAACCTAGCCTAACCTAACCTAACCTAACCTAACCTAACCTAACCTAGCCTAACCTAACCTAGCCTAACCTAACCTAGCCTAACCTAACCTAACCTAACTTAACCTAGCCTAACCTAACCTAACCTAACCTAGCCTAACCTAACCTAACTTAACCTAGCCTAACCAAACCTAGCCTAGCCTAACCTAATCTAACCTAACCTACCCTAACCTAACCTAACCTAACCTACCTAACCTACCCTAGCCTAACCTAACCTAGCCTAACCTAACCTAACCTAACCTACCTAACCTACCCTAGCCGAACCTAACCTAACCTAACCTACCCTAACCTAACCTAACCTACCTAACCTACCCTAGCCTAACCTAACCTAACCTAACCTAACCTAGCCTAACCTAACCTAACCTAACCTAGCCCAACCTAACCTAACCTAACCTAACCAACCTAACCTAGCTTAACCTAACCTACCCTAGCCTAACCTAACGTAACCTAACCTAACCTACCTAACCTACCTAGCCTAACCTACCTAACCTAACCTAGCCTAACCTAACCTAACCTAACCTAATCTAACCTACCTAACCTACACCTAGCCTAACCTAACCTAACCTAACCTACCTAACCTACCCTAGCCTAACTAACCTAACCTACCTAACCTAACCTACCTAACCTACCCAAGCCAACCTAACCTAACCTAACCTAACCTAACCTACCTAGTTCTAACCTAACCTAACCTAGCCTAACCTAACCTAACCTAACCTAACCTACCCTAACCTAACCTAACCTAACCTAACCTACCCTAGCCTAACCTAACCTAACCTAACCTAACCTAACCTGCCTAACCTACCCTAGCCTAACCTAACCTACCCTAGCCTAACCTAGCCTAACGTAACCTAACCTAGCCTAACCTAACCTAACCTAACCTAGCCTAACCTAACCTACCCTAGCCTAACCTAACCTACCCTAGCCTAACCTAACCTAACCTATCCTACCCTAGCATAACCTATCCTACCCTAGCATAACCTAACCTAGCATAGCCTAACCTAACCTAACCTAACCTACCCAAACCTAACCTAACCTAACCTAACCTATCCTAACCTAACCTAACCTACCCTAACCTAACCTAACCTAACCTAACCTAAACCTCCCTAACCTAACCTAACCTATCCTACCCTAGCATAACCTAACCTAACCTAACCAACCTACCCTAACCTAACCTAACCTAACCTCTACCCTAACCTAACCTATCCTATCCTACCTAGCATAACCTAACCTACCCTAACCTAACATAACCTAACCTAACCTATCCTATCCTACCCTAGCATAACCTAACCTAGCCTAACCTAACCTAACCCTAACCTACCCAAACCTAACCTAGCCTAACCTAACCTAACCTAACCTAACCTAACCTAACCAAACCTAACCTAACCTAACCTATCCTACCCTAGCATAACCTAACCTAGCCTAGCCTAACCTAACCTAACCTACCCAAACCTAACCTAACCTAACCTAACCTAACCTAACCCAACCTAACCTAACCTAACCTAATCTAAACTTATCTAACTTAACATAGACTATGCTTGCCTAACTTCATCTAACCTAACCTAATCTAAACTTATCTAACTTAACATAGACTACGCTTGCCTAACTTTATCTAACCTAACCTAACCCAGCCTACCCTAACCTAATCTAACCTAACTTACCCTAATCTAACATAACGTAGCCAATCCTAACCTAATCTAACCTAACTTACCCTAATCTAACATAACGTAGCCAATCCTAACCTTATCTAACTTAACCTAATCTATACTAGCCTACCCTACCGTAACGTAATCAAATCTTATCTAACGTAACCTAGCTTACCCTAACCAAATCTAACCTAAGCTAACGTAACTAAGCCTACGTCTAGATTTTATTTTTTGTGAGTTTTCCCCGTGAATGTCGTCAAGTCTGGTGTTGTGTGATGGTTGTTGCTGAGCACAGCTGCTCCAGCAGACACCTGCACCACCCTGCTGAGCACTGCTGCTCCAGCAGCCACCTGCACCACCCTGCTGAGCACTGCTGCTCCAACAGCCACCTGCACCACCACCCTGCTGAGCACTGCTGCTCCAGCAGCCACCTACACCACCATGCTGAGCACTGCTGCTCCAGCAGCCACTTGCACCACCACCCTGCTGAGCACTGCTGCTCCAGCAGCCACCTGCACCACCACCCTGCTGAGCACTGCTGCTCCAGCAGCCACCTGCACCACCACCCTGCTGAGCACTGTTGCTCCAGCAGCCACCTGCACCACCCTGCTGAGCACTGCTGCTCCAGCAGCCACCTGCACCAC
Organism: Cherax quadricarinatus; assembly: GCF_026875155.1. Classification (NCBI taxonomy): domain Eukaryota; kingdom Metazoa; phylum Arthropoda; class Malacostraca; order Decapoda; family Parastacidae; genus Cherax; species Cherax quadricarinatus. The sequence continues at coordinate 35,213,721 of NC_069414.1, read as the reverse complement.
CACCCTGCTGAGCACTGCTGCTCCAGCAGCCACCTGCACCACCACCCTGCTGAGCACTACTGCTCCAGCAGCCACCTGCATCACCACCCTGCTGAACACTGCTGCTCCAGGAGCCACCTGCACCACCACCCTGCTGAGCACTGCTGCTCCAGCAGCCACCTGCACCACCACCCTGCTGAACACTGCTGCTCCAGCAGCCACCTGCACCACCACCCTGCTGAGCACTGCTGCTCCAGCAGCCACCTGCACCACCACACTGCTGAGTACTGCTGCTCCGGTAGCCACCTGCACTACCACCCTGCTGAGCACTGCTGCTCCGGCAGTCACCTGCACCACCACCCTGCTGAGCACTGCTGCTCCAGCAGCCACCTGCACCACCACCTTGCTGAGTACTGCTGCTCCAGCAGCCACTTGCACCACCACCCTGCTGAGCACTGCTGCTCCGGCAGTCACCTGCACTACCACCCTGCTGAGCACTGCTGCTCCAGCAGCCACCTGCACCACCACCTTGCTGATTACTGCTGCTTCAGCAGCCACTTGCACCACCCTGCTGAGCACTTCCGCTCCAGCAGCCACCTGCACCACCACCCTGCTGAGCACTGCTGCTCCAGCAGCCACCTGCACCACCACTCTGCTGAGCACTGCTGCTCCAGCAGCCACCTGCACCACCACTCTGTTGAGCACTGCTGCTCCAGCAGCCACCTGCACACCACCCTGCTGACACTACTGCTCCAGTAGCCACTGCACCACACCCTGCTGAGCACTGCTGCTCCAGCAGCCACCTGCACCACAACCCTGCTGAGCACTGCTGCTCCAGCAGCCATCTGCACCACCCTGCTGAGCACTGCTGCTCCAGCAGCCACCTGCACCACCACCCTGCTGAGCACTGCTGCTCCAGCAGCCACCTGCACCACCACCCTGCTGAGCACTGCTGCTCCAGCAGCCACTGCACACCACCCTGCTGAGCACTGCTGCTCCAGCAGCCACCTGCACACCACCTGCTGAGCACTGCTACTCCAGCAGCCACCTGCACCACCACCCTGCTGAGCACTGCTGCTCCAGCAGCCACCTGCATGACCACCCTGCTGAGCACTGCTGCTCCAGCAGCCACCTGCACCACCACCCTGCTGAGCACTGCTGCTCCAGCAGCCACCTGCACCACCACCCTGCTGAGCACTGCTGCTCCAGCAGCCACCTGCACCACCACCCTGCTGAGCACTGCTGCTCCAGCAGCCACCTGCACCACCACCCTGCTGAGCACTGTTGCTCCAGCAGCCACCTGCACTACCACCCTGCTGAGCACTGCTGCTCCGGCAGTCACCTGCACTACCACCCTGCTGAGCACTGCTGCTCCGGCAGTCACCTGCACTACCACCCTGCTGAGCACTGCTGCTCCAGCAGTCACCTGCACCACCACCCTGCTGAGCACTGCTGCTCCAGCAGTCACCTGCACCACCACCCTGCTGAGCACTGCTGCTCCAGCAGTCACCTGCACCACCACCCTGCTGAGCACTGCTGCTCCGGCAGTCACCTGCACTACCACCCTGCTGAGCACTGCTGCTCCAGCAGTCACCTGCACCACCACCCTGCTGAGCACTGCTGCTCCAGCAGCCACCTGAACCACCACCGTGCTGAGCACTGATGCTCCGGCAGTCACCTGCACTACCACCCTGCTGAGCACTGCTGCTCCAGCAGCCACCTGCACCACCACCCTGCTGAGCACTGCTGCTCCAGCAGCCACCTGCACCACCACCCTGCTCACCACTACTGCTCCAGCAGCCACCTGCACCACCACCCTTCTGAGCACTGCTGCTCCAGCAGCCACCTGCACCACCCTGCTGAGCACTGCTGCTCCAGCAGCCACCTGCACCATCACCCTGCTGAGCACTGCTGCTCCAGCAGCCACCTGCACCACCACCCTGCTCACCACTGCTGCTCCAGCAGCCACCTGCACCACCACCCTGCTGAGCACTGCTGCTCCAGCAGCCACCTGCACCACCCTGCTGAGCACTGCTGCTCCAGCAGCCACCTGCACCACCACCCTGCTGAGCACTGCTGCTCCAGCAGCCACCTGCACCACCACCTGCTCACCTCTGCTCCAGCAGCCACCTGCACCACCACCCTGCTGAGCACTGCTGCTCCAGCAGCCACCTGCACCACCACCCTGCTGAGCACTGCTGCTCCAGCAGCCACCTGCACCACCACCCTGCTGACACTGCTGCTCAGCAGCCACCTGCACCACACCCTGCTGAGCACTGCTGCTCTAGCAGCCACCTGCACACCCTGCTGAGCACTGCTGCTCCAGCAGCCACCTGCCCACCACCGTGCTGAGCACTGCTGCTCCAGCAGCCACCTGCACCACCACCCTGCTCACCACTACTGCTCCAGCAGCCACCTGCACCACCACCCTGCTGAGCACTGCTGCTCCAGCAGCCACCTGCACCACCACCCTGCTGAGCACTGCTGCTCCAGCAGCCTACCTGCACCACCACCCTGCTGAGCACTGCTGCTCCAGCAGCCACCTGCACCACCACCCTGCTGACACTGCTGCTCCAGCAGCCACCTGCACCACCACCCTGCTCACCACTACTGCTCCAGGCCACCTGCACACCACCCTGCTGAGCACTGCTGCTCCAGCAGCCACCTGCACCACCACCCTGCTCACCACTACTGCTCCAGCAGCACCTGCACCACCACCCTGCTGAGCACTGCTGCTCCAGCAGCACCCTGCACACCACACTGCTGAGCATGCTGCTCCAGCAGCCACCTGCAACCACCACCTTTGTTAGCACTGCTGTCCAGAAGCCACCTGTCACACACCCAGTCACCACTTACTGCTCAGCATCACCTGCACACCACCTGCTGAGCACAGCTATCCAGCGCCACCTGCACCACACACTGTGAGCACTACTGCTCCAGCAGCCACTCACCACCACCCGCTGGAGCACGGCTCCAGCCACCTGCACCACCACACTGGCTGGCACTCTGCTCCAGCAGCACTGATCACACCAGCTGAGCACTGTTCTCCAGCGCCCTGCACCACCAACTCGAAGTGCTGACACCCACCTCAACGCCACCTTTTTGTTTTGTTACTGTGGAGTATATCACTTGGTGCTGCCAGATTCTGCTGAAAAAACGTTCGCTACAGAGTGCGTTGTGTCTGTGTAGAGCTTTATCAGTCTTTTTCCCTCTGTTGTAGTCTACCTGGGATATTCCGGGGATCAGACCACGCGGCCCGGTCCACGACCGGCCTTGTGGATCATTGGGCCTGTCAACAAGTGATTTCTGCTTGCCGCCACGTGTCGAAATTACGATCCACAGCCCGATGATTGGCATGACTTTAAGTATGTCCAGCTCGTCTTGAAGCTTCAGGGTCTATGGAATTTCCTAGCCTGGTGGAGGATGTTGAACAGTCTTGGCCCGACTCTATTGGTTTTCTCATAGTGCAACAATGGCGCCCTTACTTTTCATTGGGGTATTTTGCACTGCCTGCCATTCTATTTACTTTGTAGGATGATTTCTGTGTGCAGTTAGGTCCATTCTTCTAGGGTTTTCCAGTGTAGATTATGATATATTTCTCTCGCCTCGTTCCAGTGAGTACAAGCAAGTGCTTCAAGTGTTCCCAGTAGTTAGGTGTTGATGGAACTTATTGTGCATAAAGGTTCTCGTACACTCTCTAGATCTACAGTTTCACTGCTTTGTGAAGATGTAATGTACAGCTAGTATTCCAGCCTAGAGAGAACAAGTATTTAAAAGGATCATCATGGCTGGTATTCTGTTTTGATACGTCTCATTATCCATCCTATCATTTTCTTCGCAGTTGTGATTTGACTGTTGTATCCCTTGAAAGTGGATCCTCAGACATTACCACTCCCAGTCTTCCATACTTCCGCTTATTGTATGATTGAGTTTGTAGTATACTCAGTTCTAATTATTATCTCCTCCATACACAAATAACCCGCACATAGAATAGAGGAGCTTACGAGGACGTTTCGGTCCGACTTGGACCATTTACAAAGTCAGTGTGACTTTGTTTTTTTATTATTATCTCCTCCAGTTTTCCAAAACGGAGTAGTTGGAATTTGTCTTCATTGAACATCATATTGTTTTCTGTTGCCCACTGGAAAACTTGGTTTATATCTTCTGCGAGGTTAACCGCGTCCTCAGTGGATGACAGTCTCATGCAGATCCTAGTATCATCTGCAAAAGATAACACGGTGCTGTGGATTACATCTTGTCTATGTCTGATATGAGGATAAGGAACAGGCTAGGGGTGAATACTGTGCCTTTTTTGTGGAACAGAGCTTTTCACTATGGCAGCTTCCGATTTAACTCTGTTTACCACTACTCTTTGTGTTCGATTGGTTAGAAAGTTGAAGATCCATCTCCCCACTTTACCAGTTGTTCCTTTAGCACGTATTTTGTGCGCTATTACGCCATGATCGCATTTGTCAAAGGCTTTTTGCAACGTCTGTGTATATTTCATCAAGTCATGTTTCTGTGTATAAGTTCATCAAGTCATTTTTCTCTTTGTGTAGAGCGTTATTAAGTCATGTCTCGCTCTGTGTAGAGCTTTGTCAAGTCATGATTTGATAAAGCTCTCCATAAAGCAGAATATGACAAAGCTCGACACACAATGAAACGTCCCAAAAGCAAGTCGTTATACTTGTCTTTTGTTTAATGTTTTCACATTAGGCCTACAGGATGCAGGCGTTGTAATGTTTACAGTGTTTGATGTTGATGACCCCACTCTGTGACCTTTTGATGATTGGCTAGTGTGACCTCTTGTTCCAGCCCATCACCACTCCTGATAGGCTGGTCTAGGGGCTGCAAGCAGCTGGCGCAGCGGTTTGTTTAATTCGTGTATCTGTGGTTCAGTCTTTCTGGTTATATGTTGTCGTTGGTAGTCGCTGAAGAAAGTTATCGTACCACAAAGAGGATATGTTGAATATGAGGCTGGGGAGGAGCTGTGACTCGACCCCGGTAAAAATAAATTAGTAAGTACACAGGAGAAGTTACAACCATTTATTGGTTTAAATGTAAGTACGAGAGAGAGAGAGAGAGAGAGAGAGAGAGAAAGAGAGAGAGAGAGAGAGAGGAGAGAGAGAGAGAGAGAGAGAGAGAGAGACAGAGAGAGAGAGAGATATTACGTCCACCAGTGTAAAGAGGTGGGTCCAAGAGCTGCAGCTCAAAACTAACAAACTGAGCTAGGTAAATACACACACACACACACACACACACACACACACACACCGGAGCCAGGAGCTGTGACTCAACCCCAGCAATCACATTTAGATGAGTACACACTGGTGTGACCTAGCCCCGGGAAGGATGGTCTCAGTGCACACTGGTGTGACCTAGCCCCGGGAAGGATGGTCTCAGTGCACACTGGTGTGACCTAGCCCCGGGAAGGATGGTCTCAGTACACACTGGTGTGACCTAGCCCCGGGAAGGATGGTCTCAGTAACACTGGTGTGACCTAGCCCCGGGAAGGATGGTCTCAGTGCACACTGGTGTGACCTAGCCCCGGGAAGGATGGTCTCAGTGCACACTGGTGTGACCTAGCCCCGGGAAGGATGGTCTCAGTACACACTGGTGTGACCTAACCCCGGGAAGGATGGTCTCAGTGCACACTGGTGTGACCTAGCCCCGGGAAGGATGGTCTCAGTACACACTGGTGTGACCTAGCCCCGGGAAGGATGGTCTCAGTGCACACTGGTGTGACCTAGCCCCGGGAAGGATGGTCTCAGTGCACACTGGTGTGACCTAACCCCGGGAAGGATGGTCTCAGTACACACTGGTGTGACCTAGCCCCGGGACGGATGGTCTCAGTACACACTGGTGTGACCTAGCCCCGGGAAGGATGGTCTCAGTGCACACTGGTGTGACCTAGCCCCGGGAAGGATGGTCTCAGTACACACTGGTGTGACCTAGCCCCGGGAAGGATGGTCTCAGTACACACTGGTGTGACCTAGCCCCGGGAAGGATGGTCTCAGTGCACACTGGTGTGACCTAGCCCCGGGAAGGATGGTCTCAGTACACACTGGTGTGACCTAGCCCTGGGAAGGATGGTCTCAGTACACACTGGTGTGACCTAGCCCCGGGAAGGATGGTCTCAGTACACACTGGTGTGACCTAGCCCTGGGAAGAATGGTCTCAGTACACACTGGTGTGACCTAGCCCCGGGAAGGATGGTCTCAGTACACACTGGTGTGACCTAGCCCTGGGAAGAATGGTCTCAGTACACACTGGTGTGACCTAGCCCCGGGAAGGATGGTCTCAGTACACACTGGTGTGACCTAGCCCCGGGAAGGATGGTCTCAGTACACACTGGTGTGACCTAGCCCCGGGAAGGATGGTCTCAGTGCACACTGGTGTGACCTAGCCCCGGGAAGGATGGTCTCAGTACACACTGGTGTGACCTAGCCCCGGGAAGGATGGTCTCAGTACACACTGGTGTGACCTAGCCCCGGGAAGGATGGTCTCAGTACACACTGGTGTGACCTAGCCCCGGGAAGGATGGTCTCAGTACACACTGGTGTGACCTAGCCCCGGGAAGGATGGTCTCAGTACACACTGGTGTGACCTAGCCCCGGGAAGGATGGTCTCAGTGCACACTGGTGTGACCTAGCCCGGGAAGGATGGTCTCAGTACACACTGTGTACTGGTGATGTCACACTTAAGCCCCGGGAAGGATGGTCTCAGTACACACTGGTGTGACCTAGCCCCGGGAAGGATGGTCTCAGGAACCATCAAGAGGATGGCAAAACTTCTTAAGACATTTTTCAAGACTTGTCATTGTCCATAAAACTAGGCAAGAACTTCTCCTAGATATGCAGATAACTTCATGACTGGTTAATTAATTTAAAACCTGAGAATCTGAGCAGCTCAGAATTGGTGAGACTTTATAATGGTGGTCCAAGATGGAGCGAAACGTTGTCATAAGTTTTTTCTCCAAATTGTGACTTATTTGTGAACTGTTTAATCCAAGGCATTGTGGTTTTTATAAGAACATAAAGAGAGTAGCACTGCAGTGGGCCTACTAGCCCATGCTAAGCAGGTCTGACTCCACTCAGTCACACCCACTCACGTGCCCGTCCAACCTGTATTGAAGCTACCTATTGCTAGGTTGGTTCACTCATCCACAAATAAATTTTTCCACCAGTGCTTTCCTATGCTCTTTCTAATTCTAAATTTGTGGAAAACCTTGGTGTCTTTATTAATAAACTTGGGTAAATAATAACAGCCGACCTAGCCTTTAAAGACACGAAAACAAATGTTACGAAAGCCAGAAAGATGCCAGGGGTCGATAATGAGAACTTACAAAAGAAGAAAACTAATGCCAGTGGTGACAGTATTCAAATTATTTGTGTTCTCTGTTGAGTGTAGATCGCTCCATTCAAGGCAAGAGAGATGTCAGAGGTATAACAGATGCAGAGATCACTTACTTCCTTCATATAGCCATTAAAGCAGGTGAATTACTAGGACTGCCTTGAGTCAGATTACTAAATATTACTCTCTGGGGCGGTGGAGAGGGAAATACCTGATAATGATATATGTGGAAGATACTTGAGGGCAGGTTCCAAACCGATACATTACCATAACAAGCAGAACAACCACTGTGAAAAGAATAATGAACTTCCAAGATCTTTCGTGATTCCTCATATTATCAGTTGTTTATCCTAGTTCCTTGATAATGTGAAAAATCACGAAAGCACTTGGAAGTTCACTATTCTTTTCACAGTGATTGTTCTGCACATTGTGATATCACCTGTTTACTGTGATCTTATTGCAGTACAATAACAGTGTAGTAGAGTGAGAGATAGGAGAGGAAGTGTAAAAAAAATGGAAAGCAGGGGTTCCACGGGCTTCGACTATTGAACCTTCTACTAGCAGACATCAGAAATATTGTTGGAACAAGTGGAGAAGTGTTCATGAGACCACATCTGCCACTGCTGACTCGCTCTTCCTCCCACTGACTCCACTATAAACGGCTCTCTACTTGTCTTAATATTAGATTAAGAAAGCCACTAATGGGCGAAATGTCTCACCTCAGATATATGCACTTGTGTCTTATTCATCAAGTTGTTTGCAATATATATACCTTTCATATATAAATAAATTAATCCATCTTGAATGCATTACTGCAGTCCTATCCTGTCCTGTCCTTCCTGTCCTATCTTGTGCTATCCTGTCCTATTCTGTGTTGTCCTGTCTTATCCTGTTCTGTCTTGCCCTGTGCTGTCCTGTCCTATCCTATCCTGTGTTATCCTTCCTGGCCTGTCTAACTGTTAATATGATACAATTAACAAATTTCTAATCATGGTATTAAACTACAGTGTAACAGTGTCCAGATATAATAACGGTGACTTGTAACAATCCAGTTCAAATTATTCAGCTATAATTACTAAACTGGGAGGTCAAAACTAATTGAGGTTTAACGAGGCTCTAACTACCCTCTAGTCCAGTAGTTTGTCTCCACTTGACTCACCCTCGTACCAGTCACTTTATATAACTTAAGAGTTCTCTGCTTGTAACATATGTAAACTACAGCACTATACTTTATTAAGGTGATCCTTACTCGCCTTCTCTTCTTGTCCTTCGTCTTCTTTATCTTCTTTGTTGTCCTGTTATTTTTTATTATTATTGTTTTGCTTTTGTTGTTGTTTATTTGGCTGTTGTTATTATTGTTGTTTAGGTGGATATTAGCGTTAATTACGCTAATACTATCATAAGAAGAACATAAGAAAGAAGGAACACTGCAAGAGGCCTACTGACCCATGCGGAGCAGGTCCATGTCACCCCCCCCGGATTAGCCCAGTGAACCCCCCCCCATTAGACTAATGACCCACCCAGTCTGGTCACCTCCACTCAAGGAGCACGGCACCAGACCCAGCAGCACAAGCTAGTCAGGTCCAACTCACACCCACCCACACCCACTCATGCATTTATCTAACCTATTTTTTAAACTACACAACGTTTTAGCCTCAATAACTGTACTCGGGAGTTTGTTCCACTCATCCACAACTCTATTACCAAACCAGTACTTTCCTATATCCATCCTGAATCTGAATTTTTCCAACTTGAAACCATTGCTGCGAGTCCTGTCTTGGCTGGAAATTTTCAGCACACTATTTACATCCCCTTTATTTATTCCTGTTTTCCATTTATACACCTCGATCATATCCCCCCTAATTCTACGCCTTTCGAGAGAGTGCCGATTCAGGGCCTTCAGTCTATCCTCATAGGGAAGATTTCTGATACATGGGATCATCTTTGTCATCCTCCTCTGTACGTTTTCCAGAGCATTTATATCCATTCTGTAATACGGTGACCAGAACTGAGCAGCATAGTCTAAATGAGGCCTAACCAAGGATATATAGAGTTGAAGAACAACCTGAGGACTTCTATTATTTATACTTCTAGATATGAAACCAAGAATTCTGTTAGCTTTATTGCGAACACTAATGCACTGTTGTCTTGGTTTTAGATTACTGCTAACCAGAACTCCTAAATCCTTTTGGCAATCAGTAGCATTAAGATCTACATTATTTAGTTTATATGTGGCATGATTATTTAACTGTCCAACATTTAGAACTTTGCATTTGTCAATATTAAACTGCATCTGCCACTTCTCCGACCATTGCATCAGTCTATTCAAATCATCCTGGAGTGCTCTAGTGTCTTCATTAGAATGAATTAGACTGCCTATTTTGGTGTCATCAGCAAATTTGCTTATGTCGCTATTTATTCCCTCATCTATGTCGTTTATGTAAATTGTGAACAACAACGGGCCCAACACTGACCCCTGAGGAACACCGTTTTTGACGTGCCCACATTCTGATTTCTCCCCATTTATGCAAACTCTCTGCTGTCTATTTGTCAGCCATGCCTCTACCCAGGAAAAAAATTTCTCCTCCTATTCCGTGTGCCTTAAGTTTCCTCAATAGCCTCTGGTGTGGAACTCTATCGAAAGCCTTACTGAAGTCCATATACACAATATCATATTCATTACCATGATCTACCTCCTCAAACACCTTAGTGAAAAAAGTTAGTAAATTCGTAAGACAGGAACGCCCCTTTGTAAAACCGTTTGAGAATCATTAATCAATCTGTACCTATCAAGATGGCTACGAATTGCTTCGGCAATTATTGATTCCATAAATTTTCTCACTGTGGAGGTAAGGCTTATTGGTCTATAGTTCGAAGCTAAGGACATATCACACGTGATGAATGAGACACTAGTACACATGATGAATGAGACACTAGTACACATGAATGAGACACTAGTACACGTGATGAATGAGACACTAGTATACATGAATGAGACACTAGTACACATGATGAATGAGACACTAGTACACATGATGAATGAGACACTAGTACACATGATGAATGAGACACTAGTACACATGATGAATGAGACACTAGTACACATGATGAATGAGACACTAGTACACATGATGAATGAGACACTAGTACACATGATGAATGAGACACTAGTACACATGATTGAGACACTAGTACACATGATGAATGAGACACTAGTACACATGATGAATGAGACACTAGTACACATGATGAATGAGACACTAGTACACATGATGAATGAGACACTAGTACACATGATGAATGAGACACTAGTACACATGATGAATGAGACACTAGTACACATGATGAATGAGACACTAGTACACATGATTGAGACACTAGTACACATGATGAATGAGACACTAGTACACATGAATGAGACACTAGTACACATGAATGAGACACTAGTACACATGATGAATGAGACACTAGTACACATGATTGAGACACTAGTACACATGATGAATGAGACACTAGTACACATGATGAATGAGACACTAGTACACATGAATGAGACACTAGTACACATGAATGAGACACTAGTACACATGAATGAGACACTAGTACACATGATGAATGAGACACTAGTACACATGATGAATGAGACACTAGTACACATGATGAGACACTAGTACACATGATGAATGAGACACTAGTACACATGAATGAGACACTAGTACACATGAATGAGACACTACTACACATGAATGAGACACTAGTACACATGATGAATGAGACACTACTACACATGAATGAGGCACTAGTACACATGATGAATGAGACACTAGTACACATGATGAATGAGACACTAGTTCACATGAATGAGACACTAGTACACATGATGAATGAGACACTAGTACACATGAATGAGACACTAGTACACATGATGAATGAGACACTACTACACATGAATGAGACACTAGTACACATGATGAATGAGACACTAGTACACATGATGAATGAGACACTAGTACACATGATGAATGAGACACTAGTTCACATGAATGAGACACTAGTACACATGAATGAGACACTAGTACACATGAATGAGACACTAGTACACATGATGAATGAGACACTAGTACACATGATGAATGAGGCACTAGTACACATGAATGAGACACTAGTACACATGAATGAGACACTAGTACTCATGATGAATGAGACACTAGTACACATGAATGAGACACTAGTACACATGATGAATGAGACACTAGTACACATGATGAATGAGACACTAGTACACATGATGAATGAGACAATAGTACACATGATGAATGAGACACTAGTACACATGATGAATGAGACACTAGTACACATGATGAATGAGACACTAGTACACATGATGAATGAGACACTAGTACACATGATGAATGAGACACTAGTACACATGATGAATGAGACAATAGTACACATGATGAATGAGACACTAGTACACATGAATGAGACACTAGTACACATGAATGAGACACTAGTACACATGATGAATGAGACACTAGTACACATGAATGAGACACTAGTACACATGATGAATGAGACAATAGTACACATGATGAATGAGGCACTAGTACACATGAATGAGACACTAGTACACATGATGAATGAGACAATAGTACACATGATGAATGAGACACTAGTACACATGATGAATGAGACACTAGTACACATGATGAATGAGACACTAGTACACATGAATGAGACACTAGTACACATGATGAATGAGGCACTAGTACACATGAATGAGACACTAGTACACATGATGAATGAGACACTAGTACACATGAATGAGACACTAGTACACATGATGAATGAGACACTAGTACACATGATGAATGAGACACTAGTACACATGATGAATGAGACACTAGTACACATGAATGAGACACTAGTACACATGATGAATGAGGCACTAGTACACATGAATGAGACACTAGTACACATGATGAATGAGACACTAGTACACATGAATGAGACACTAGTACACATGATGAATGAGACACTAGTACACATGATGAATGAGACACTAGTACACATGAATGAGACAATAGTACACATGATGAATGAGACAATAGTACACATGATGAATGAGACACTAGTACACATGATGAATGAGACAATAGTACACATGATGAATGAGACACTAGTACACATGAATGAGACAATAGTACACATGATGAATGAGACACTAGTACACATGATGAATGAGACACTAGTACACATGATGAATGAGACACTAGTACACATGATGAATGAGACACTAGTACACATGAATGAGACACTAGTACACATGATGAATGAGACACTAGTACACATGATGAATGAGACACTAGTACACATGATGAATGAGACACTAGTACACATGAATGAGACACTAGTACACATGAATGAGGCACTAGTACACATGATGAATGAGACAATAGTACACATGAATGAGACACTAGTACACATGAATGAGACACTAGTACACATGATGAATGAGACACTAGTACACATGATGAATGAGACACTAGTACACGTGATGAATGAGACAATAGTACACATGATGAATGAGACAATAGTACACATGATGAATGAGACACTAGTACACATGATGAATGAGACAATAGTACACATGATGAATGAGACACTAGTACACATGATGAATGAGACACTAGTACACATGATGAATGAGACACTAGTACACATGATGAATGAGACACTAGTACACATGATGAATGAGACACTAGTACACATGATGAATGAGACACTAGTACACATGATGAATGAGACAATAGTACACATGAATGAGACACTAGTACACATGAATGAGGCACTAGTACACATGATGAATGAGACAATAGTACACATGATGAATGAGACACTAGTACACGTGATGAATGAGACAATAGTACACATGATGAATGAGACACTAGTACACGTGATGAATGAGACAATAGTACACATGAATGAGACACTAGTACACATGAATGAGACACTAGTACACATGAATGAGACACTAGTACACATGATGAATGAGACAATAGTACACATGATGAATGAGACACTAGTACACGTGATGAATGAGACAATAGTACACATGAATGAGACACTAGTACACATGAATGAGACACTAGTACACATGATGAATGAGACAATAGTACACGTGATGAATGAGACAATAGTACACGTGATGAATGAGACAATAGTACACATGAATGAGACACTAGTACACATGAATGAGGCACTAGTACACATGATGAATGAGACAATAGTACACGTGATGAATGAGACAATAGTACACATGAATGAGACACTAGTACACATGATGAATGAGACAATAGTACACATGATGAATGAGACACTAGTACACGTGATGAATGAGACAATAGTACACATGAATGAGACACTAGTACACATGATGAATGAGACAATAGTACACATGATGAATGAGACACTAGTACACATGATGAATGAGACACTAGTACACATGATGAATGAGACACTAGTACACATGAATGAGACAATAGTACACGTGATGAATGAGACAATAGTACACATGAATGAGACAATAGTACACATGATGAATGAGACACTAGTACACATGATGAATGAGACACTAGTACACATGAATGAGACAATAGTACACGTGATGAATGAGACAATAGTACACATGATGAATGAGACACTAGTACACATGATGAATGAGGCACTAGTACACATGAATGAGACACTAGTACACATGATGAATGAGACAATAGTACACATGATGAATGAGACACTAGTACACATGAATGAGACAATAGTACACGTGATGAATGAGACAATAGTACACATGATGAATGAGACACTAGTACACATGATGAATGAGACACTAGTACACATGAATGAGACAATAGTACACGTGATGAATGAGACAATAGTACACATGATGAATGAGACACTAGTACACATGATGAATGAGGCACTAGTACACATGAATGAGACACTAGTACACATGATGAATGAGACAATAGTACACATGATGAATGAGACACTAGTACACGTGATGAATGAGACAATAGTACACATGAATGAGACACTAGTACACATGATGAATGAGACACTAGTACACGTGATGAATGAGACAATAGTACACATGATGAATGAGACACTAGTACACGTGATGAATGAGACAATAGTACACATGAATGAGACACTAGTACACATGAATGAGACACTAGTACACATGATGAATGAGACAATAGTACACATGATGAATGAGGCACTAGTACACATGAATGAGACACTAGTACACATGAATGAGGCACTAGTACACATGAATGAGACACTAGTACACATGAATGAGACACTAGTACACATGATGAATGAGACACTAGTTCACATGAATGAGACACTAGTACACATGAATGAGACACTAGTACACATGATGAATGAGACACTAGTACACATGATGAATGAGACACTAGTACACATGATGAATGAGACAATAGTACACATGAATGAGACACTAGTACACATGAATGAGACACTAGTACACATGATGAATGAGACAATAGTACACATGATGAATGAGACAATAGTACACATGATGAATGAGGCACTAGTACACATGATGAATGAGACACTAGTACACATGATGAATGAGACACTAGTACACATGAATGAGACACTAGTACACATGAATGAGACACTAGTACACATGAATGAGACACTAGTACACATGAATGAGACACTAGTACACATGAATGAGACACTAGTACACATGAATGAGACACTAGTACACATGAATGAGACACTAGTACACATGAATGAGGCACTAGTACACATGAATGAGACACTAGTACACATGAATGAGACACTAGTACACATGATGAATGAGACACTAGTTCACATGAATGAGACACTAGTACACATGAATGAGACACTAGTACACATGATGAATGAGACACTAGTACACATGATGAATGAGACAATAGTACACATGATGAATGAGACACTAGTACACATGATGAATGAGACAATAGTACACATGATGAATGAGGCACTAGTACACATGATGAATGAGACAATAGTACACATGATGAATGAGGCACTAGTACACATGAATGAGACACTAGTACACATGAATGAGACACTAGTACACATGATGAATGAGGCACTAGTACACATGAATGAGGCACTAGTACACATGAATGAGACACTAGTACACATGAATGAGACACTAGTACACATGAATGAGACACTAGTACACATGAATGAGACACTAGTACACATGAATGAGGCACTAGTACACATGAATGAGGCACTAGTACACATGAATGAGACACTAGTACACATGAATGAGACACTAGTACACATGAATGAGACACTAGTACACATGAATGAGACACTAGTACACATGAATGAGACACTAGTACACATGAATGAGACACTAGTACACATGAATGAGACACTAGTACACATGAATGAGACACTAGTACACATGAATGAGACACTAGTACACATGAATGAGGCACTAGTACACATGAATGAGACACTAGTACACATGATGAATGAGGCACTAGTACACATGAATGAGACACTAGTACACATGAATGAGACACTAGTACACATGAATGAGACACTAGTACACATGAATGAGACACTAGTACACATGAATGAGACACTAGTACACATGAATGAGACACTAGTACACATGAATGAGACACTAGTACACATGAATGAGACACTAGTACACATGAATGAGACACTAGTACACATGAATGAGACACTAGTACACATGAATGAGGCACTAGTACACATGATGAATGAGACACTAGTACACATGATGAATGAGACACTAGTACACATGAATGAGACACTAGTACACATGAATGAGACACTAGTACACATGATGAATGAGGCACTAGTACACATGAATGAGACACTAGTACACATGAATGAGACACTAGTACACATGATGAATGAGACACTAGTACACATGAATGAGGCACTAGTACACATGAATGAGGCACTAGTACACATGATGAATGAGACACTAGTACACATGATGAATGAGACACTAGTACACATGATGAATGAGACACTAGTACACATGATGAATGAGACACTAGTACACATGAATGAGACACTAGTACACATGAATGAGACACTAGTACACATGATGAATGAGACACTAGTACACATGATGAATGAGACACTAGTACACATGAATGAGACACTAGTACACATGATGAATGAGGCACTAGTACACATGAATGAGACACTAGTACACATGAATGAGACACTAGTACACATGATGAATGAGACACTAGTACACATGAATGAGGCACTAGTACACATGAATGAGGCACTAGTACACATGAATGAGACACTAGTACACATGATGAATGAGACACTAGTACACATGATGAATGAGGCACTAGTACACATGAATGAGACACTAGTACACATGAATGAGACACTAGTACACATGAATGAGACACTAGTACACATGAATGAGACACTAGTACACATGATGAATGAGACACTAGTACACGTGATGAATGAGACACTAGTACACATGATGAATGAGACACTAGTACACATGATTGAGACACTAGTACACATGATTGAGACACTAGTACACATGAATGAGACACTAGTACACATGATTGAGACACTAGTACACATGATTGAGACACTAGTACACATGATTGAGACACTAGTACACATGATTGAGACACTAGTACACATGATTGAGACACTAGTACACATGATGAATGAGACACTAGTACACATGAATGAGACACTAGTACACATGATGAATGAGACACTAGTACACATGATGAATGAGACACTAGTACACATGATGAATGAGACACTAGTACACATGATGAATGAGACACTAATACACATGATGAGACACTAGTACACATGATGAATGAGACACTAGTACACATGATGAATGAGACACTAGTACACATGATGAATGAGACATTAGTACACATGATGAATGAGACACTAGTACACATGATTGAGACACTAGTACACATGATGAATGAGACACTAGTACACATGAATGAGACACGAGTACACATGATTGAGACACTAGTACACATGATGAATGAGACACTAGTACACATGATGAATGAGACACTAGTACACATGATTGAGACACTAGTACACATGAATGAGACACTAGTACACTTGAATGAGACACTAGTACACATGAATGAGACATTAGTACACATGAATGAGACACTAGTACACATGATGAATGAGACACTAGTACACATGAATGAGACACTAGTACACATGATGAATGAGACAATAGTACACATGATGAATGAGACACTAGTACACATGATGAATGAGACAATAGTACACATGATGATTGAGACACTAGTACACATGATGAATGAGACACTAGTACACATGATGAATGAGACACTAGTACACATGAATGAGACACTAGTACACATGAATGAGGCACTAGTACACATGATGAATGAGACACTAGTACACATGAATGAGACACTAGTACACATGATGAATGAGACACTTGTACACATGATGAATGAGACACTAGTACACATGAATGAGACACTAGTACACATGAATGAGACACTAGTACACATGATGAATGAGACACTAGTACACATGATGAATGAGACACTAGTACACATGATGAATGAGACACTAGTACACATGATGAATGAGACACTAGTACACATGATGAATGAGACACTAGTACACATGAATGAGATACTAGTACACATGAATGAGACACTAGTACACATGAATGAGACACTAGTACACATGAATGGGACACTAGTACTCATGATGAATGAGACACTAGTACACATGAATGAGACACTAGTACACATGAATGAGACACTAGTACACATGATGAATAAGACACTAGTGCACATGAATGAGACACTAGTACACATGATGAATGAGACACTAGTACACATGAATGAGACACTAGTACACGTGAATGAGACACTAGTACACATGAATGAGACACTAGTACACGTGAATGAGACACTAGTACACATGAATGAGACACTAGTACACATGAATGAGACACTAGTACACATGAATGAGACACTAGTACACATGAATGAGACACTAGTACACATGAATGAGACACTAGTACACGTGATGAATGAGACACTAGTACACATGATGAATGAGACACTAGTACACATGAATGAGACACTAGTACACATGAATGAGACACTAGTACACATGAATGAGACACTAGTACACATGAATGAGACACTAGTACACATGAATGAGACACTAGTACACGTGAATGAGACACTAGTACACATGAATGAGACACTAGTACACATGATGAATGAGACGCTAGTACACATGATGAATGAGACGCTAGTACACATGAATGAGACACTAGTACACATGAATGAGACACTAGTACACATGATGAATGAGACACTAGTACACATGATGAATGAGACGCTAGTACACATGAATGAGACACTAGTACACATGAATGAGACACTAGTACACATGATGAATGAGGCACTAGTACACATGATGAATGAGACACTAGTACACATGATGAATGAGACACTAGTACACATGATGAATGAGACGCTAGTACACATGAATGAGACACTAGTACACATGAATGAGACACTAGTACACGTGAATGAGACACTAGTACACATGAATGAGACACTAGTACACATGATGAATGAGACGCTAGTACACATGAACGAGACACTAGTACACATGAATGAGACACTAGTACACATGAATGAGACACTAGTACACGTGAATGAGACACTAGTACACATGAATGAGACACTAGTACACGTGAATGAGACACTAGTACACATGAATGAGACGCTAGTACACATGATGAATGAGACACTAGTACACATGAATGAGACACTAGTACACATGAATGAGACACTAGTACACATGATGAATGAGACACTAGTACACATGATGAATGAGACACTAGTACACATGATGAATGAGACGCTAGTACACATGATGAATGAGACACTAGTACACATGAATGAGACACTAGTACACATGAATGAGACACTAGTACACATGAATGAGACACTAGTACACGTGAATGAGACACTAGTACACATGAATGAGACACTAGTACACATGAATGAGACACTAGTACACATGAATGAGACACTAGTACACATGAATGAGACACTAGTACACATGAATGAGACACTAGTACACGTGATGAATGAGACACTAGTACACGTGATGAATGAGACGCTAGTACACATGATGAATGAGACACTAGTACACATCAATGAGACACTAGTACACATGAATGAGACACTAGTACACATGATGAATGAGACACTAGCACAGAACGTGATGAATAAGACACGTGTGCAACACCTGGCAATCTGCATTGTAGAGAATCTCGGTAGAGAGAACACATACAACTCCATTGCTGACATCTGGGTATTCCCTACTATCATTAGTGGGTCCCGCCCACCTGTGATGATATTTTCAACTGTTGCACCTCACAACTTCTTCCACTGGCTAAAGTATAAATGTCTTCCTTTTCTTCCCTCTGTATTAGAGTGAAGAAGGTCAGCTGCTTAGGCGAAACGTCTCACGGAATAGATAACTACATGTGTGTTATTCATCAGCTGGTCTGTATTGTTTACCTTCAGTTACGGAACTTATTGCTAGAGAAATACACTGTGTTGTATTATATTTATTAACACACTGGCAGATTCCCACCAAGGCAGGGTGGCCCCAAAAAGAAAAACTTTCATCATCATTCACTCCATCACTGTCTTGCACGTGATGCTGTCTCGTCACCCACCTGGTGATCATGCTGGTCACCCACCTGGTGATCATACTGGTCACCCACCTGGTGACTGTACAATGATTTTCCTTAGTATTCTATCGTAGTATCCAGTCCTTTTTTAAGTTTTGTTAATGTCTGCGATATTAACCAATTATGCCTCTTTTTTCTTTACCGTATTAACCAATCATGTTTATTGTTTCGTTAATGTGTAAAGATATTAACAAATCATAGTTTTTGCTATAAATGATATATAATGTCGAGAAGTTGATGAGATGTTTGGGCCGTGCTTCATGCTTCATCAGTGAGAGCCGTGGAGAGTCAACCAGGCTCATGGTACAAACAAGGTACACTCATCACCACTAGAATAATGGCCACTACATGAACTGGGATTATTCTGTTTTGTTCTGTTGGTCAGTGGAAATTAGGTGACGTTGGTCTTGTTTTAGATATACCGTAAATATCATCATTCTATTTTCCTCTATTGGTCAGAGGAAATTAGGTGACGTTTGTTTTATTTTGGATGAGCCGCTCAGTGGGTCATCAGTGAACCAAGAGTTTGAGCGTAACAGTGCAGGAGGCAGCTACAGAGTTGTCTCAGTGTCTTTAAACTTAAACACTGACGAAGATGGGCAGAAGTTTGATACACACATGTTTTAACATTGAGCTGAGTAAGCTCTAGTTATTTGAGGATGATAGTTTACCATACTTCCTTGTGAAGAACCTATAAGAAAGACGCAGCCAACGATTTAGATCAGAAATTTTTGTATGTATATGTGTGTAGTATAAACGTTGGTAATAAATACCGACAAATTGGTTTATAGTGATACGTAAGCAAACACTAGAATATATTAGAAAACGTTTCTGTCCTGGGACCTTGGCCACTTCTAACATACATATCGGCGGAGAGTGAGGTGTGAGTGACGCGCACATATATATATATATATATATATATATATATATATATATATATATATATATATATATATATATATATATATATATATATATATATTATATATATATATATATACACACACACACACACACAGACACAGACACAGACACACACACACACACACACACACAGACACACACACACACACAAGGAGTCACAATTGGAAGTTGAAGACTCAGATGAGCCAAAAGGATGTTAGGAAGTATTTCTTCAACCACAGAGTTGTTAAGAAGTGGAATAGTCTGGCAAGTGATGTAGTGGAGGCAGGAACCATACATAGTTTTAAGACGAGGTATGATGAAGCTCATGGAGCAGGGAGAGGGAGGACCCAGTAGCGGTCATTGAAGAGGCGGGGCCAGGAGATGAGTCTCGACCCCTGCAACCACAATTAGGTGAGTACACACACACACACACACACACAGAGTAACGAAATATATATATATATTATTGGGTTGTAGTCGGTTTTGTGGAAGTCTCACAGTAGTCTCTTGCGATATTGTTACTTGTTAGTTATAGATTAAAACAATGTATGGTACTCTGAATGTTATACATGTGATAGTTAAGAATTATGTGGTACTCTGAATGTTATACATGTGATAGTTAAGAATTATGTGGTACTCTGAATGTTATACATGTGATAGTTAAGAATTATGTGGTACTCTGAATGTTATACATGTGATAGTTAAGAATTATGTGGTACTCTGAATGTTATACATGTGATAGTTAAGAATTATGTGGTACTCTGAATGTTATAGATGTGATAGTTAAGAATTATGTGGTACTCTGAATGTTATACATGTGATAGTTAAGAATTATGTGGTACTCTGAATGTTATACATGTGATAGTTAAGAATTATGTGGTACTCTGAATGTTATACATGTGATAGTTAAGAATTATAAATATTGAAGCAACCTTTATTTTAATAAAAGAAGTACACACGTCAGTACTATTGTTACACAAAGGTACATCAAAGTCTATGTTTATTGTGTAAATATTATTAGTTTCCTGTGTTAGTGAGGCTTTTGTTTCACGAGTTTAATGTTTCTTGTAGGATCCACATAAACACCTTATATATTCCCATAATTTAGGAGCATGTTGATGTGTGTGTGTTTGTGTCTGTATTTCAGACGTAAGTTATAAGAAGGTTATTGTAACATTTGATGTAAACCTTGGTAAGAAACCGACAAACTGATTTAAAAAGACACATGTATAAACACTAGGTCGTATTTATTCGGTCTCAAGACCGAAACTTTTTCTAATAAACATTTCCTAGTGTTTGATCACTTGTTTTTCTAAACCATTTTAATATCTGTTCACAAGGTTGCCTGGTTTGTCAGCCAGTGACTCTACGTATGTCCTAAAGACAGTCTTTCCATGTACTCCGTCCGGTTAAGTTAGAGTCCGAATTCAGGGGTTGCTAACCAGGGGTGCACGCGCCACCAGCGGGTGAGACATGGCATTTCTGAGGGTGCAAGATGGTATTTCAGGGGGTGCATGATGGCATTTCAGGGGGTGTATGATGGCATTTCAGGGGGTGCATGATGGCATTTCAGGGGGTGCGTGATGGCATTTCAGAGGGTGCATGATGGCATTTCAGGGGGTGCATGATGGCATTTCAGGGGGTGCATGATGGCATTTCAGAGGGTGCATGATGGCATTTCAGGGGGTGCATGATGGCATTTCAGGGGGTGCATGATGGCATTTCAGGGGGGTGCATGATGGTATTTCAGGGGGTGCATGATGGCATTTCAGGGGGTGCATGATGGCATTTCAGGGGGTGCATGATGGCATTTCAGGGGGTGCATGATGGCATTTCAGGGGGTGCATGATGGCATTTCAGGGGGTGCATGATGGCATTTCAGGGGGTGCATGATGGCATTTCAGGGGGTGCATGATGGCATTTCAGGGGGTGCATGATGGCATTTCAGGGGGTGCATGATGGCATTTCAGGGGGTGCGACAAAGAGTCCTAATGAAAAAGCACAGTTCCCTTTATTTTGGCAAAAACTTAAACACACGTAAATTATAGATGGAGGGAGGTAGAGGAGGTAGTGGCAGGAGGTGCAACATTAATCAAACATTTCTTAGGGATGTGGGACATAGACAAGATTGGCAACCCCTCGGTCACCGCTAGGTTAAGTGACCCCTCGGTCACCGCTAGGTTAAGTGACCCCTCGGTCACCGCTAGGTTAAGTGACCCCTCGGTCACCGCTAGGTTAAGTGACCCCTCGGTCACCGCTAGGTTAAGTGACCCCTCGGTCACCGCTAGGTTAAGTGACCCCTCGGTCACCGCTAGGTTAAGTGACCCCTCGGTCACCGCTAGGTTAAGTGACCCCTCGGTCACCGCTAGGTTAAGTGACCCCTCGGTCACCGCTAGGTTAAGTGACCCCTCGGTCACCGCTAGGTTAAGTGACCCCTCGGTCACCGCTAGGTTAAGTGACCCCTCGGTCACCGCTAGGTTAAGTGAGGTTAGGTTAGTTTCATAAGATAATACAATTTTAATATTTATAACACAATTTAACACTGATCAATGTTAAGAAACATGAAGGTTTGATGTAATGGATTAGAAAATCAACAAGTTGAAGACTGAGACACTTGTGCAGGATATCTTTAGTGAGGAAACGTTTCACCAGCCAGTGACTTCTTCTGTCCGGTACACAGAAGAACAGTGGAAGAAAGGGAGAAGTTCGAGGTAATCAGTCCTTCAGCTTCCTGATTATCTCAGAATGAGGTAATCAGTCCCTCGACTCCAGGCTGAGGGACTGTACATATTTGTGTTTGCAGGGGTCGATTCTCAGCTCCTGGTCCAGCTTCCTGATTAGGTAATCAGTCCCTGGACTCCAGGCTGAGGGACTGATTACCTCAAACTCCTCCTCATCATCCACTCTTCTTCTCTGTACAGGACTGAAGAAGCCATTGGCTGGCGAAACGTTTCCTCAATAAAGACACCATATGTTGCACAAATGCGTCAGTCTTCAAAATGAAGGTTAGACTACCTGGTAATAGCCAGTAAACAGCGACAACCTCACTTATTACACTCAGGGAGGAAGCGCTAAACCAGTAGGGAATAATTTAGCAGCTGGAGCATGGGAGGTAATCGGGTTTGATTCGGGGAGGTGGGTAATTCTAATTCTTTGGATCAAGAGCTCTTTATAGGGTTGAAGGCACCTCCCTGGAGGGGGAGATAATATATTGACAAGATCATGTTAATATATTGAGAAGATCATGTTAATATATTGAGAAGATCATGTTAATATATTGAGAAGATCATGTTAATATATTGACAAGATCATGTTAATATATTGAGAAGATCATGTTAATATATTGACAAGATCATGTTAATATATTGAGAAGATCATGTTAATATATTGAGAAGATCATGTTAATATATTCAGAAGATCATGTTAATATATTGAGATTATGTTAATATATAAGTGTGGGCGTGTGGTAGTACCCAGGGTGTTCAGTCACACCTGCTACCTCGTGTGGTAGTACCCAGGGTGTTCAGTCACACCTTGCTACCTCGTGTGGTAGTACCCAGGGTGTTCAGTCACACCTGCTACCTCGTGTGGTAGTACCCAGGGTGTTCAGTCACACCTGCTACCTCGTGTGGTAGTACCCAGGGTGTTCAGTCACACCTTGCTACCTCGTGTGGTAGTACCCAGGGTGTTCAGTCACACCTTGCTACCTCGTGTGGTAGTACCCATGGTGTTCAGTCACACCTTGCTACCTCGTGTGGTAGTACCCAGGGTGTTCAGTCACACCTTGCTACCTCGTGTGGTAGTACCCATGGTGTTCAGTCACACCTTGCTACCTCGTGTGGTAGTACCCAGGGTGTTCAGTCACACCTTGCTACCTCGTGTGGTAGTACCCAGGGTGTTCAGTCACACCTTGCTACCTCGTGTGGTAGTACCCAGGGTGTTCAGTCACACCTTGCTACCTCGTGTGGTAGTACCCAGGGTGTTCAGTCACACCTTGCTACCTCGTGTGGTAGTACCCAGGGTGTTCAGTCACACCTTGCTACCTCGTGTGGTAGTACCCATGGTGTTCAGTCACACCTTGCTACCTCGTGTGGTAGTACCCAGGGTGTTCAGTCACACCTTGCTACCTCGTGTGGTAGTACCCAGGGTGTTCAGTCACACCTTGCTACCTCGTGTGGTAGTACCCATGGTGTTCAGTCACACCTTGCTACCTCGTGTGGTAGTACCCAGGGTGTTCAGTCACACCTTGCTACCTCGTGTGGTAGTACCCATGGTGTTCAGTCACACCTTGCTACCTCGTGTGGTAGTACCCAGGGTGTTCAGTCACACCTTGCTACCTCGTGTGGT
>NC_069414.1:35160777-35180777 GCF_026875155.1 Cherax quadricarinatus | reverse complement strand
CGGTCCATGACCAGACCTCCCGATAGATCAGGGCCTGATCAACTAGGCTGTTACTGCTGGCCGCACGCAGTCCAACGTACGAGCCACAGCCCGGCTGATCCGGCACTGACTTTAGGTATCTGTCCAGCTCTCTCTTGAAGGCAGCCAGGGGTTTATTGGCAATTCCCCTAATGCTTGATGGGAGGCTGTTGAACAGTCTTGGGCCCCGGACACTTATGGTGTTTTCCCTTAGTGTACCAATGGCGCCCCTACTTTTAATTGGGGGCATTTTGCATTGCCTGCCCAGTCTTTTACTTTCGTAGGGAGTGATTTCTGTGTGTGTATGTGTGTACTCACCTATTTGTGGTTGCAGGGGTCGAGTCCTAGCTCCTGGCCCCGCCTCTTCACCGGTTGCTACTAGACCCTCTCTCTCCCCGCTCCATGAGCTTTATCAAACCTCGTCTTAAAACTGTGTATGGTTCCTGCCTCCACTACGTCATTTTCTAGGCTATTCCACTGCCTTACAACTCTATGACTGAAGAAATACTTCCTACTATCTCTCTGACTCATTTGTGTCTTCAACTTCCAATTGTGGCCTCTTGTTTCTGTGTCCCCTCCCTGGAACATCCTGTCCTTGTCCACCTTGTCTATTCCACGCAGTATTTTATATGTCGTTATCATGTCTCCCCTGACCCTCCTGTCCTCCAGTGTCGTCAGGCCGATTTCCCTTAATCTTTCTTCATAGGACATTCCCCTTAGCTCTGGAACTAACCTTGTTGCAAACCTTTGTACTTTCTCTAGTTTCTTGACGTGCTTTATCAAGTGCGGGTTCCAAACAGGTGCTGCATACTCCAGTATGGGCCTGACATACACGGTGTACAGTGTCTTGTGTGTGTGTGTGTGTGTGTGAAAATATGTGTGTGTATATGAGCTTGGGCGAGTGTGTATGTTTGTGTGTGAAGATGCTTGAGTGTTTCACAATGGTGTGTGCGCAGAGGTTGCTGAGGTACTCACAAGAGTGTGTGAGTAGAGGTTGCTGAGGTACTCACAAGAGTGTGTGAGTAGAGGTTGCGAGGTACTCACAAGAGTGTGTGAGTAGAGGTTGCTGAGGATACTCACAAGAGTGTGTGAGTAGAGGTTGCTGAGGTACTCACAAGAGTGTGTGAGTAGAGGTTGCTGAGGTACTCACAAGAGTGTGTGCGTAGAGGTTGCTGAGGTACTCACAAGAGTGTGTGAGTAGAGGTTGCTGAGGTACTCACAAGAGTGTGTGAGTAGAGGTTGCTGAGGTACTCACAAGAGTGTGTGAGTAGAGGTTGCTGAGGTACTCACAAGAGTGTGTGAGTAGAGGTTGCTGAGGTACTCACAAGAGTGTGTGAGTAGAGGTTGCTGAGGTACTCACAAGAGTGTGTGAGTAGAGGTTGCTGAGGTACTCACAAGAGTGTGTGAGTAGAGGTTGCTGAGGTACTCACAAGAGTGTGTGAGTAGAGGTTGCTGAGGTACTCACAAGAGACGTGCACACTCAACTGTATCACCAACCTGGTGGAAGGTCGTGTGTGTGTGTGTGTGTGTGTGTGTGTGTGTGTGTGTGTGTGTGTGTGTGTGTGTGTGTGTGTGTGTGTGTGTGTGTGTGTGTGTGTGAACAAGTATCGTCTAGTTTGGTCATTAATTCCAAACAAAGTGAGTATGGTTGAGTGGGAGACTCATCCAGGGTGAGTATGGTTGAGCGGGAGACTCATCCAGGGTGAGTATGGTTGAGTGGGAGACTCATCCAGGGTGAGTATGGTTGAGTGGGAGACTCATCCAGGGTGAGTATGGTTGAGTGGGAGACTCATCCAGGGTGAGTATGGTTGAGTGGGAGACTCGAGTACCTTAGGATGTAAGTCCACAAGAAGAGTGTGTTGATGGGAGAAGGTTGTGTTGTGTGTAGAGTTTCACCCAGTTAGTCAAAGGGTTTAGTTAACATATATGACACTCGTGCCAGGTAAGTTGGTAGTAACTGAGAGTTGTCGGGAGGTTTCCACACACTCCTGACCTTCCTGCAGTGTATTAGTGAGTTGACTCTAGCCTATATATGTACCTTAAAGTGTATATATCCTGTATACCTGCTTGAGGTATTAATGTTTTGTTGACTGGTTTTAAACTGTTTACATGAAACCTTAATGACCCTCGTTTAATTGGCTCCCTTAACTTCGTGTGTTAGTGTGTGACTAGTTAATGGTTCATGTCGGACCGAAACGTCCTCGTAAGTTTCGTTCTCCTATGTGCGAGTTGTGTACAAGAAACTTCTGTTTACCTTGATGCCAGAGACGAGCTCTTGCTGCTGGTCTGTAGTTCGCACCGGACCTTCCACTTACCAAGGATGTATCTGTATAACCCATACCGATTTGCCGCTTCATTTTGAATGCAATTAAAATGAAGGCATTGGTTGTACATAAACACTCCAGCACACAAGATCTTACTGCAAGATAATATATTGTACATTGAAGAGTGTGAATGTGTGAGTTCTTGTAAGAGACAGTATGGCGGGTTATCATTATTTGTGCTGAGTATTATTGCAATTATTTAATGCTGTTAATCATCACCGCTGCCACCAACACTGTTATCACTACCAACAGTCACCACCACAATCACTATCTTAATTACAATGATTATTCCATCACTATCACCTGCAGTAACACCACACTACTAACCACCAAGGTAACAACCATCGTCACTACCATTCAACCGAAAGAACAATGGTCAAGAAAGCAAGATCCTTAAGAGTAAAAAGCTTGCTTGCTCATGGCACCTAAGTTAGCTTCCTCACTCTGGCCTACACCTGCACAATACTAGAGGACTATTTCCAGTTGTGCACACTGAAGTAGCCACGTACAAGACCTGGAGGCACGGTACACCGTGCTAAATACCCTCAATGAAAATCAAAGTGTGCAGTAAGTGTAATATGAAATAAGTGACCGTAAATGGTGTAATTCTTTTCAACGCTCTTCCTCCTCCTTGTTTAATGGAAGTCGCCTCCAGACTTGTCTTCAAGGGCACAACTGGAGAACTGTGTCATCATGCGTCGTCCCAGAATCTTCAGTCTTCTGTGAACAGATATCGGAAATATTGGCAGAAAAGAGGTATTGTAGAGGTTTTTTTAAGAGGAAACTGGACCAGTACCTGCAAGTGTTGTGAGCTGTGTGGGTATCTCTCTCTCCTGTCTTCCAGGGAGTATACTCTGATAGACTTTAAACTTTCCTTGTACTTTAGTTTTTTTTTATTGCACTTATACAAGCAGCGAAAGTTGTCAGTACACTTTTCCTGGGTGTAATTCTACCTGCCTTAAACGGGGCTGTTAATATGCAGAAATCTTCACTCGGGTTAGTAGAGTTACCTTAAGGAGTGTCATCACTGTCTTGGAATATTTCATGCAGCTCTTGTTATGAAGGTTCAGGTTGTCCTGCCTAGCACTCTCCTTGCAGATGTGATAATAAGAACGTTATCAGCTGTGAACTCAGGAACGTAATAAATATTACGCAGTACGCAATAGTGTAAAGATAAGCGAATGTCAGTAAAATGAGTACAAATACTTGTGATAGAACAGTACCGCCACTCTTAGGTACTGTCTGCTACCCTTTATCTTTGGTGGTAGAGGGATTTGGGTTGTACATAGTATACAACATGAGAGTGTACTGACTTATTGTTACAATAGTGGTCCTGGTAGTGGTACTGGTTTCAAAGTTTATTCTCTATAAGGATTACAATGCTGAGTTTACAGAAATTTGGTGATTGGGATTGTAGTGGTAGTGGGGGTGGCGGTAGTGGTGATAATACTGGTGGTGGTGGAGGTGGTAATAGTGGTGGAGGTGGTGTTTGTGGTAGTGCAGGTGGACCTGGTGATGGTAGTAGTGGTTACTAGTAGTGATAGTGGTGATGGAGGTGGTTATGGTGATGATGCTGGTGGTGGGGAAGTGGTAGTGGTGGGGTAGGTGGTGGTGGGGGAGGTGGTGGTGGTGCTGTACAAGAATGACAGGAGTTGCAGTAATCTCACTGTATCACCACTACACACGTCACCTTAACCTAACTGGACACAGCCGGTCTACTGTAGCCTCTCCATACACAAGCTCACAGTCTTGACTGTTACAAGATCACTGTCTTGATTATTACAAGACAAGATCAGTGTTTTGACTGTTACAAGATCACTGTCTTGTCTGTTACGAGAGAAGATCACTGTTTTGACTGTTACAAGATCACTTTTTTGACTGTTACAAGATCGCTGTGTTGACTGTTTCAAGATCACTGTCTTGACTATTACAAGATCACTGTCGTACTGCTACAAGATCACTGTCTAGACTGTTACAAAACAAGATCACTGTTTTGACTGTTACAAGATCACTGACTTGACTGTTGCAAGACAAGATCACTGTTTTGACTGTTAAAAAACAAGATCACTGTCTTGACTGTTACAAGACAAGATCACTGTCTTGACTGTTACAAGATCACTGTCTTGACTGTTACAAAACAAGATCACTGTTTTGACTGTTACAAGATCACTGACTTGACTGTTGCAAGAGAAGATCACTGTTTTAACAGTGACAAAATCACTGTCTTGACTTACAAGATCACTGTCGTACTGTTACAAGATCACTGTTTAGACTTACAAGACAAGATCACTGTTTTGACTGTTACAAGACAAGATTACTGTCTTGACTGTTACAAGACAAGATTACTGTCTTGACTGTTACAAGACAAGATCACTGTCTTGACTGTTACAAGACAAGATTACTGTCTTGACTGTTACAAGACAAGATCACTGTCTTGACTGTTACAAGACAAGATCACTGTCTTGACTGTTACAAGACAAGATCACTGTCTTGACTGTTACAAGACAGAATCACTGTTTTGACTGTTACAAGACAAGATCACTGTCTTGACTGTTACAAGACAAGATCACTGTCTTGGACTGTTGATTACAAGACAAGATTACTGTCTTGACTGTTACAAGACAAGATCACTCTCTTGACTGTTACAAGACAAGATCACTGTCTTGACTGTTACAAGACAAGATCACTGTCTTGACTGTTACA
Source organism: Cherax quadricarinatus (assembly GCF_026875155.1). Classification (NCBI taxonomy): domain Eukaryota; kingdom Metazoa; phylum Arthropoda; class Malacostraca; order Decapoda; family Parastacidae; genus Cherax; species Cherax quadricarinatus. Next base: position 35,175,732 of record NC_069414.1, on the reverse strand, counting down.
AGACAGAATCACTGTTTTGACTGTTACAAGACAAGATCACTGTCTTGACTGTTACAAGACAAGATCACTGTTTTGACTGTTACAAGACAAGTTCACTGTCTTGACTGTTACAAGACAAGATCACTGTTTTGACTGTTACAAGACAAGATCACTGTCTTGACTGTTACAAGACAGAATCACTGTTTTGACTGTTACAAGACAAGATCACTGTTTTGACTGTTACAAGACAAGATCACTGTTTTGACTGTTACAAGACAAGATCACTGTTTTGACTGTTACAAGACAAGTTCACTGTTTTGACTGTTACAAGACAAGGACACTGTCTTGACTGTTACAAGACAAGGTCACTGTCTTGACTGTTACAAGACAAGATCACTATCTTGACTGTTACAAGACAAGATCGCTGTCTTGACTGTTACAAGACAAGATCACTGTTTTGACTGTTACAAGACAAGATCACTGTTTTGACTGTTACAAGACAAGATCACTGTTTTGACTGTTACAAGACAAGATCACTATCTTGACTTTTACAAGACAAGGTCACTGTCTTGATTGTTACAAGACAAGATCACTGTCTTGACTGTTACAAGACAAGATCACTGTTTTGACTGTTACAAGACAAGATCATTATCTTGACTATTACAAGACAGAATCACTGTTTTGACTGTTAGAAGACAAGATCACTGTCTTGACTATTACAAGACAAGATCACTGTCTTGATTATTACAAGACAAGATCACTGATTTGACTGTTAAAAGATCACTGTCTTGACTGTTACAAGACGAGATCACTGTCTTGACTGTTACAAGGCAAGATCGCTGTCTTGATCGCTTGTCTTACTGTTACAATCTCAGTAGTACCAGTTACCAGTAGATGACTCACAACGGAAAGAGTTGAGCTAGATCTGCTAACTAATTTCCAATGTTCCCTCCAGGGCAACAAACATCTGTGTTATGGTAGACCATTTCACCAGATATTGTGAGTTAGTTCCTATTGCAGATAAGACTGCTGAGACAGTAGTTAAAGCATTTAAAGAACGCATTATCTGCAGGCATACCACCCCAAAGTCCCTAGTAACAGATAATGGAGGTGAATTCTGTAATGAGATTCTTGAAAAATTGTGTACCTTGTACAAGGTCTCTAAATCCACCATTGTTCCTCACCATCCTGCCAGCAATGGGTTAGCGGAACGAACCAATAAGAAAGTACTTGATGTCCTGAGAGCCACTATCAATCCCAACAGTGAAACTTGGGATGAAGTTATACCTGATGTTCAGTGTGCCATAAATTTTGCTTACAATGTTTCTGTAGGTGACACTCCACATTATGCATTGTATGGTGTAGATAAACGTTTACCTTATGAGTTGTTATATTCTAACCCGAAACCAAATTACAACCCTGATGATTTCATAGCAATTCGTACCAGCTTAGCTCAAAGTGTTTTTAGAAGACTCCATGAAACACTTCATAAATCAACAGCAGAATTTACAAGAGTCGCAAACACTCGAGCAAAGCCGTCCAAAATTATAGTAGGTTCAAGAGTTTTGCTGACTAACTTTAACAAAACGTCTGCAATGCCTAAGCTTGATCAAAAGTTTGTTGGTCCTTATCGAGTAGTTGAACATATCAATGGTAATAAGTATAAGGTTAGAGAAATTATTACTGGTCAGTATAAAGAATCGCATTTAGATCATATGAAGTTAGTGTGATGATAATGATGTTCCAGCCCAGACTAATGTGACAGACTCTGACAATCCTCCTGATCCTGTACTCTCTACCTCTGAGACTCAGTCAGACGATCAACCTGAATGTCGTTATTCCCTACGTACACGACAGGTATTGAGAAATCCTCAAGTATCATTTGTAACTACCAATTCAGATTTGCCTCAAATACAGCATGAGTTAGTGCAACAGAGTTTGATCCTCCCAGAGATGACACCCATTCTTTATATGTCAGTCTCGCCCTAGCAGAGTTGGGGTTAAATGTAAATAACCTGTATAGATAAATAATTACAGTATCATCTTATCAATATTCAAGAATTTTTTTGTGTGTGTGTTCACGTTCTCCTCCGAATTCTGAGATTTCACAGTCTAGATTTGAGTGCACCAAATCTGCCTTTCTGTTAAACACTTCTTTCTTTGTATATACATGTATTCCTTCCTCAGAATCCGTAGATCACATGAATATGGATCGATCCATAAATTTTTTTTTTATTTATTCTATTGTGTAATCCCAATGTTGAGTTTCATTCGATGAGTTGTGCTATATCATACCTTGTACTGCATTACAGTTTCATTACAGTAAATTTCGTTATAGTCAATTACATAAGCTTCCGTTCCAATATTCTACTTATGTATGTTATAATGTTCAATTGTTGTGTACTTTGACATTGTATAGAATCAGCCCAAGCCGTACGCCTGCCATCTCTAGTTTATATTAGCTGTATGTTGGGACAACTTACGTTAGCGTCACCGTTATCTCAGTAGTACCAGTTACCAGTAACCAGTTACCAGTAGATGACTCACTACCAACCGTTTGTGTGAATCACTGACTGTTATTCACGTTGCTGCTGACCATAGCATAGCATGTTTTTGAACGCCGCTCACCCCCTAGGCACTGGTGGGTCAGTCTTAAGATAGAGAGCAGAGAGGCAGGGCGGCTGATGGTGCTTCCCATACTTTCCGTTATAATTATACATACTAACCAGCCTACGTGAGTGTTCTTACCCAATCCACGTATCGAACCCCCATGACAACAAGATCACTGTCTAGACTGTTGCAAGATCACTGTCTTACTGTTACAAGATCACAGTCTAGACTGTTACAAAACAAGATCACTGTTTTGACTATTACAAAACAAGATCACTGTCTTGACTTTTGCAAGACAAGATCACTGTTTTGACAGTGACAAAATCACTGTCTTGACTGCTGCAAGACAAGATCACTGTTTTGACTGTTACAAGACAAGATCACTGTCTTGACTGTTACAAGACAAGATCACTGTCTTGACTGTTACAAGTCAAGATTGCTGTCTTGACTGTTACAAGATCACTGCCTTGACTGCTACAAGACAAGATCACTGTCTTGACTATTACAAGACAAGTTCACTGTCTTGACTGTTACAAGACAAGATCACTGTCTTGACTGTTAGAAGACAAAATCGCTGTCTTGACTGTTACAAGACAAGATCACTGTCTTGACTGTTACAAAACAAGATCACTGCCTTGACTGTTACAAGACGAGATCGCTGTCTTGACTGTTACAAGATCACTGTCTTCACTGTTTTGACTGTTACAAGTCAAGATCGCTGTCTTGACTGTTACAAGATCACTGTCTTAACTGTTACAAGACAAGATCACTGTCTTGACTGTTAGAAGACAAGATCGCTGTCTTGACTGTTAGAAGACAAGATCGCTGTCTTGACTGTTAGAAGACAAGATCACTATTTTGTCTGTTACAAGACAAGATCACTGTCTTGACTGTTACAAAACAAGATCACTGCCTTGACTGTTACAAGACGAGATCGCTGTCTTGACTGTTACAAGATCACTGTCTTCACTGTTTTGACTGTTACAAGTCAAGATCGCTGTCTTGACTGTTACAAGATCACTGTCTTGACTGTTACAAGACAGATCGCTGTCTTGACTGTTACAAGATCACTGTCTTGACTGTTACAAGACAAGATCACTGTCTTGACTGTTACAAGACAAGATCACTGTCTTGACTGTTACAAGACAAGATCACTGTCTTGACTGTTACAAGACAAGCTTGCTGTCTTGACTGTTACAAGATCACTCTTGACTGTTACAAAACAAGAACATGGAGAACGTCCTGACTGTCACTGACTGCTGACCTTTTAATCTCCCAGACGTTTGAACTTTTGACCTGACCTACTGTTGACATTTAAAGTGTTGTTCATGTGACCTTTGTGACCTGATGTTCACCTTCTGACCTTACGCTGTTCTTAGGGCTTTTTAACCTCTCACCTATGATCCATGTTCACCCTGCTTGACTCCGTGACCGGAGTATGCTGCCAGTATGCAAATGACTTCCGTGTTGATACCTGTGCCCGTGTTGTTAATGGAATTATCGTTCCATAGGCCTGGTCTCAGACTAGGCTTGGTGCCTCACAACCTCCCCTCAGACCAGGCTTGGTGCCTAACAACCTGGCCTCAGACCAGGCTTGGTGCCTGACAGCCTGGCGTCAAAGACCAGGCTTGGTGCCTGACAGCCTGGCGTCAAAGACCAGGCTTGGTGATTGACAGTCTGGTCTTAGACCAAGCTTCCTGGTTGACGGTGGCCTCTTCAGTCAGGTTGTTGGTGTTCGCCACACGCAGTAGGCATCACAGCCCAGCTCATCAATCAGCATTAGTTTTGTAAGAACTCATCCAAGTTCCAGATTAGCAAGAGGGAGGAATGGGAGTAAACGAGGGGAATGGAGGGAGAGTAAGAGGGAGGGATGGACGGAGTGAAAGAGGGAGAGATGGAAGTAGTGATGGAGGGAGAGATAGAAGGATTGAAAGAGAGAGGAATAGAAGGAGTGATAGAGGGAGAGATGGAAGGAATGATAGAGCGTTGTTTAAGGTTGAAGAACCACATATTTGTTACATGCAGTGAGAAAAATAATCTTAACATAAATTATACTGTATATATATATATATATATATATATATATATATATATATATATATATATATATATATATATATATATATATATATATATATATAGGGAGGTACCACCTCTAGAACTGTCCTAGGGACCCTCATCCTCAGAGAAAAGAATAAATTTGCTTCAGGGAAAACTCAAGGTTCTCCCTGAAGCTGTTTGAAAAATTTCTCCTACCACCCCCTATATGTTCTACATATGCTTGATTTAAAAACAAGATGCATTAACAAAATACATTTTTAAAAATACAATATGAAGTAAAATAACATAGATAGCAACTCAGAGCTATATCTCGAATACTTCGTCCAGCTCCCCGGCGGTGGACCGCGTGCCCAAAATGCTGCAGGCATTTCCTCTCTGGCTCGCGACACTGAGTCTCTGAAAGAGAAAGCTGGTCGCTCTGTGGTCCTTGGTTTCTATGATGAGTTTTTCACCCAGCTCTTTGAGGAACTTTAGAGCACACTTGCCCCATGCTCCAAGGGTCTCCGACCCTATTGGGATGAAGTTATAACAATGGGGAAGGTCTTCATATTTGCGGGTCTTCTGGGTCTCCCTGTGGCTGGCAGCTCCACCCCCTTCAGCTAGAGTATGTCAAGTGGGTGTCTGCCAATGTGGCGGCACAGGTGTAGTCCCAGGCAATCTTCTTTCCATCCTCGTAGGGTAGCATAGTGGCTCCATCAGGACGCTTTTGACTTCCGTCAAACCTCTGCACTTGGGGTTCCCGTTGAGCTGGGCAACGGGCTGTGGCGAGGCTTCTCTTTATGATGTCATTGACCTCCTAATGTCTGGCATACTTCCCTTCCTTTGTATGACACACGAGACCATAAAGTCCGAATTGATCAGCCGTCGCCCTGCCGCAAATACATCTATGTTCGGTGAGGATGGGGGCGGCTAGGCGAAGAGCAACACTAATCCGAATGGCCTGTGGGTCGAGTCGAGTGCCCAGGAAGGAATTGGGAACAGCTAGAAGGAAATCTTCTGAGTGACACATACACACACACACACACACACACACACACACACACACACACACACACACACACACACACACACACACACACACACACAGCTGTTAGGAAGTATTTCTTCAGTCATAGAGTAGTTAGGAAGTGGAATAGTCTGGTAAGCGATGTAGTGGAGGCAGAAACTATACATAGTTTTAAGACGAGGTATGATAAAGCTCATGGAGCAGGGGAGAGAAGACCTAGTAGCGGTCGGCGAAGAGGCGGCGCCAGGAGTTGAGTCTCGACCCCTGCAGCCACAATTAGGTGAGTATAATTAGGTGAGTACACACACATACACATACGCATACACATAAAAGCGCTCTCGTTTTATTTCTTATTTTCACTGTGATATTTTTTCATATTTGTAGTTACGTGTTTTATTGTGATTTTTTCCATATATGCATAACAATCAGTAATAAAAAGTAATTTCCAAACACTTCTACAGACATGTGTATATTTGTTTCACATTTTCAAGCTTTTTCATTTGTGTTGAAGATGGTTGTCCGGAAGGTGTGTGAAGCAGTAGTTGAGCATCAGTGATGGTCAGGCTTCCCTGGCAGCTTCCTCATCATGGGTGTCTTCCTTTAAATCGTTCACTGTGGGTTTTTAAACTTGAAGTGAAATCTTTGTTGGCCAGGGCTTATTAGTTGTGTTACCTGGAGTCTACATGGAGGGTATTCCGGGGATCAACGCTCCAGCGGCCCGGTCCATGACCAGGCCTTCCCGGTGGATCAGGACCTGATCAGCTAGGCTGTTACTGCTGGCCACACGTATTCCAGCGTACGAACTATAGCCCGACTCATCCGGCACTGACTTGAGGTATATGTCCAGCTCCCTCTTGAAGGCAGTCAGGGATCTATTAGTAATTCCCTTTTCGGCTGGTGGGAGGCTGTTGAACAATCTTGGGCCCCGAACACTTATTGTGTTTAGTGTACAAATGGCGCCCCAACTTTTCATTGGGGGTATTTTGCACCGCCTGCCCAGTCTTTTACTTTCATGATTTTCCAAGTGTAGATTATTGTATTGATTTGATGTGTATCCAGGGGAAGGGGATGATCAGTACTAAGCAACAATGAGAAGTAAATAATGTTAATATTAACAAGGGTTTAGTGTTGGTGTTCTCTGCTCCCTCTCCTCTCTTCTCCCTTTCCCTCTCTACTCATCTCCCTCTCCACTCCTCTGCTTCTCCTCTACTCTTCTGCCTCTCCCTCCACTCTTTTCTCTACCCACTCTTCTTCCTCGCTACGCTTCTTTCTATTCCTCTCTACTCCTCTTTTCCCCTCTACTTTTCCCTCTCCACTCTGTTTTTTTTATATATAATTTGGGGATCAAAACTAGGCTAAATATTTAAGGTCTGTCGATGGTATTACTGAAAGTCAACAATGCTTCTGGTGTTTTTTACTTAGAATTTATCATTATTTCAGAGACAATTCGCCCACCAGGGGTTTTATCAGTCTGATACAGTCACTCTTAACTTATTTTGAGTCGCGCCCATTGTCGTAATTGGTATTCGTCTCCGTGCCCTCCTTTCTTCATATACAAGTCTAAATGTAAAAATTAAAGAAGGTCCTCTTTATTTAAATAGGAAAATTGAGAAATTCGTGTAAATTTTTAATTTGATTTATTATTTTTAAGTACTCAAATGTCTGTTTAAGGAGCATATCGCAAATACATAATTGGAGGCACTTGAAAATTGAAACCGTGGTACTGAGTGTTGCCGAGTTACACGGCTAGGCTAGGCTAGGCTAGGCTAGGCTGGAACTCATACAAGCCAGGATTATTAAATTGATGAATTTTCATAATTTTAACTCGTATTAGCTATGAGTGAATTCTGGTCTTTTATTAAATGCTGATAATTACTTATTGTTGTGTATGGTTTTTGTAAGTTGTCTTGATTTGCATTAAATTTAGTGAAAAGTGAAGGTCTTGCTGGGCTGCAGTTGAAAGATGTTATGCGGTTATTGGAACACCACCACCACAGATACTACTATTTACCACTACCTTCTACTACCACCACTTCAACTACTACTACTATAACAACAACTCTTAATACTACTACTACTTCTTCCGCTTCACTGGTTCCATTATAGAGGTCTTTTTCATATCTATTAGATTCATAACGCTCCTGGTGGGCAAAACGTCTCTTGAATAACGACGTTCCAAATGTCTGATTCATTACCTAACATTATGTTGGCTCTTTTACTCTCAGATATACAGTGCTGAATATATCTGTGGTCCATGTTAATGACTACTCAAAGGTCATTCTCTTCTTTTGTCTCAGCTAGTTTGTTTCCAAGAATTTTATACTTATTTTTGCGAGTGTTTTGTGCAAAATGTATTATTTTTTTACTTGTCAACATTGCCACTCACCCTGCACGTCTGAGTGAGATAACTAGGCTCATTCACCAGTAATAACACAAGTGAGTTAAGGAAGACTTGCTCTGAACGAGATAACTAGGCTCATTCACCAGTAATAACACAAGTGAGTTAAAGAAGACTCGCTCTGAACGAGATAACTAGGCTCATTCACCAGTAATAACACAAGTGAGTTAAAGAAGACTCGCTCTGAACGAGATAACTAGGCTCATTCACCAGTAATAACAAGTGAGTTAAGGAAGACTCGCTCTGAACGAGATAACTAGGCTCATTCGCCAGTAATAACACAAGTGAGTTAAGGAAGACTTGCTCTGAACGAGATAACTAGGCTCATTCACCAGTAATAACACAAGTGAGTTAAGGAAGACTTGCTCTGAACGAGATAACTAGGCTCATTCACCAGCAATAACACAAATGACTCGCTCTGAGCGACACAACTGGGCAACCAGTGTCAGTCTACCTCAAGTTCACCTGTTCTAAGCCACGAACAATGCAGTTTTTTTTTATAATTTTCGTGTTATTTTAATATTATTTATGCAGACTGGAACAAGAATTAGGCCAAAAACCAATCATTGTTCAACGCCATTCCTTGTTTCCTACTGGCTTTTCTTCCTCCCCCTCCCCCTTCTTCCTTATTATTATTATTATTATTAGTAGTAGTAGTTAGTAAAAGTAGTAGTAGTTGTAGCATATTCCTGGGGTAGCGCTCGACTTTTAAATGAACATACAGCACCGGGAGAGGAGGAAGTAATTAGATTTCCTTTGAGGAAGAGAGCGGTAACTAACTCCTTGGATGAAGAGCCGTTTACCTGCATCATGGCACCTACTTCTCTTTAAAGGCCTATTGATGAGTTAGAGAGAAGAGAGAGAGAGGAGAGAGAGAGAGAGAGAGAGTAGGACTGAGTTAGGGGTTGGAGTATTGTTGTTCAGAAAACCTTCAAGTAGAACACTGGCAGGAAGCCTACAAGCGGCTGTGTGCATGACCTGGCTGACCTTGGCGGAATATTTAGCTATTATACTGAAAACGTGTCTTCCGTCACACACGTGTTATTGTTGTTATTGAGCCTAGTTGTGTTAGTTATCTCGTTGAGAACGAGTCTACCTTCACTCGTATTGTTACTAGTAAATGAACCCAGTAGTTTTCATGATATTAATAAGTTTAAGAACATAAGAATGAAGGAACACTGCAGTAGGCCCATACTAGGCGTAGATATCTCTTGAAGATTGAGACACTTATGCAGCATATGGGAATCTTTATTCAGGAAACGTTTCGCCACACAGTGGCTTCATCAGTCCAATACAATGAGGAAGGCGTAAGGAGAGGAGGAGTATGAGGCTGAGTGACTGATTACCTCATACTCCTCCTCTCCTTACGCCTTCCTCTTTGTATTGGACTGATGAAGCCACTGTGTGGCGAAACGTTTCCTGAATAAAGATTCCCATATGCTGCATAAGTGTCTCAATCTTCAACTTGTCGGTTTTTCAAACCATTCATCACAGATATCTCTTACACCAACATCACCTCATATACCTGCCCAACCTATATTGAAATCTACCCAAAAGTTATCGCCCCTATGACGCTATCTGGGAGTGTCGTTCTACTCAAGAACTTCTTGATCAACGAGGCTGTGATGTCTTGCTACATTCATGTCGTGAGTATCAACAAACTGACTCCTACATCACAAAAAAGTAGCAATTTAAGATGTACGTAATGCTGAAACGAAACCAAATTGCTTCTCAGTTTGTTTCTTCCCGAGTGTTGTGGCTGGGGAAGCCAGCCTGGCTGGCAGAGCGGAGTGCAGTGTCTTGTCTGTCTCGTGATTAGCAGACGGAGGTTCGTACCTCTGTCACTTCTGGCCCAGAATAACCCACGGGTTTAGTGCCTTGCGTAAATAAATGGATAAATATAAAACAGACTTTTAACTACATTTCTTTAAAGGCTTTTTTTTTTTTAATTGTTTTGGCTGTTACTAATACTGGTAGAATTACCGACAAAATGTTTGGTAAATGGGCATAGATATTACTAATGTGACATTTTATTGTGGCAACGTTTTGCTCTCAAGCTTGACAAAGCTCCTGGAGAGCGAAACATTGTCACAATAAAATGTAACATTAATGCCCATTTTCCTAACAATTTGCCTATTACATCCTTCAAGGGACGGGAGCTTCCTTGATGCCGTTGGATGGCTCTTGATCCAAGGCATTAGAACTACCTTCTCTGAATAAACCTGATTACCTCTCATTCCCCTTGTGGTGCATGGTCTGTACGGATTTAACGCTTCTTAATGAATCTAATGATTATCTGCTTATTTAGACTCTCCCTCAAACAGGGTTCTTGATGACTTTATGACGCAGTGGTTACCATTTTTCCCCGTTTTCAGCAAATTTATCTAAGTTTTAAAGTATTGAATACAAATCCTTTAAAACCTAGTGTATTATTTTAAATTACACCAAACTAGGCTTTAGGTTACTACATAAACTACCTTAAAATTTGGTGTATTGCTGTACTAAAATAGGCTTTGATATGTAAACTCCTTTAAAGCCCAGTGTATTATTTTTTAGATGCACTTAAGCATCAGGCTTTGAGGTTCCTACGTAAACTTTACAGCCTACTGTGTTATTCCACTTGGTCCTCCAACTGTTTTTATCACTGTAATTACTTGCCTGCCTCTACTAGGAATACCTGGGGTATATTGGAGAGGGTTTCGGGGGTCAACGGCCCCGCGACCCGGTCTGAGACCAGGTTTCGTGGTGGATCAGGGTCTGATCAACCAGGCTGTTACTGCAGGCCGCACGCATACTGACGTACGAACCACAGCCGGACTGGTCAGGCACTGACTTTAGGTGCCTGTCCAGTGCCTTCTTGAAGACAACCAGGGGTCTATTGGTAATCCCCCTTATGTATGCTGGGAGACAGTTGAACAGTCTTGGGTCCCTGACACTTGTTGTGTTTTGTCTCAGTGTACTTGTGGCGCCCCTGCTTTTCATTGGGGGAATGTTGCATCTTCTACCGCGTCTTTTGCTTTCATAGGGAGTGATTTTCGTGTGCAAGTTTGGTACTAATCCCTCTAGGATTTTGCAAGTGTATATTATCATGTATCTCTCTCACCTGCGTTCCAGGGAATACAAATCAAGGGACTTGAACCGTTCTCAGTAATTTAGGTGCCTTATCGCACTTGTGCGTGCCGTAAAAGTTCATTGTACACTCTCCAGGTCCGCAATTTCGCCTGCCTTGAAGAGGGCAAGTTAGTGTACAGCAGTATTCCAGCCTAGAGAGAACAAGCGATTTGAAGAGAGACCTCCCGCAGCCCCCAGCCACCCCCCGACACCACCCCACCATCCCAGCATTTGTACTTCATACGTGTCCAGTCCAACTTCTCTGCTGGAACAATTCACAAATATCCCACAATACCATGGCTGGAACAATTCACAAATATCCCGCAATACCGTGGCTGAAACAATTCACAAATATGAACCTGGCATCCCTAGTTTTGAAGATTCTCATTATCCATTCCTATCATTTTTCTAGCAGATGCGGTAGATACATTGTTGTGGTCTTTGAAGGCGAGATCCTCTGGCATTATCACTCCCAGGTCCTTCACATTACTTTTCCGCTTTATTGTATAGTTAGAATTTGTTGTAAACCCTGATGCAGTTTTAATTTCCTCAAGTTTTTCATATCTGAATAGTTGAAATTTGTCTTTATTGAACTTCATATTGTTTTGAGTGGCCCATTTGAAGATTTGGTTGATGTCCGCTTGGAGTCTTGCAGTGTCTTTGATGGAGGTCACTGTCATGGCAATTCGGGTGTCATCCGCAAAGGAAGACACGGATATGAGGATGAGAGCTATTACTGTGCCTTGTGGAATAAAGCTTTTCAACGTAGTTACCTGGGGCTTTACTCTGTTTACTATTACTCTTTCTGTTCTATTTGTTAGGAAGTTATAGATTCATCTACCAACTTTTCCTGTTATTCCTTTATCACGTATTTTGTGCGCTATTACACCATGGTCACACTTGTCGAAGGCTTTTGCAAAGTCTGTGTATACTTCATCTGCATTTTATTTATCCTCTATGGCATCCAGGACTTTGTCATAGTGGTCCAGTAGCTGGGACAGGCTGGAGCGACCTGCTGTAAACCCGTAGTTGCCCTGGGTTGTGTAACTGATGGGTATCTAGGTAGTTGGCGATCTTGCTTCTTAGAACCCTTTCAGAGATTTTTATATGGGATGTTAGTGCTATCAGTCTGTAGTTCTTTGCAAATGCTTTACTGCCACCTTTGTAGAGTAGGGCTATGTCTGTTGTTTTTAGTGTGTGCGGGATGATCCATGTGTCCATGCTTCCTCTCCGTAAAATGCTGAAGGCACGTGACAGGGGTTTCTTGCAATTCTTGATGAAGAAGGAGTTCCATGAGTCTGGGCCTGGGGCAGAGTACATGAGCATGTCGTTTATTGCCTTTTCATAGTCTTGTGGTGTTAGGATAATAGCAGAGATTTTTGAGATGACCAAATTTTGGGTCTCGTTCATAAAGAATTCATATAGATTGTCGACCCTTAGTCTGGGTAACGGCTCGCTGAACACTGATTAGTATCGGGACTTTAGTATCTCATTCATTTCTTGGCTGTCATCTGTGTATGTCCCATCTCGCCTAAGCAGCGGCCCAATACTGGATGTTGTTTTTCCCTTAGATTTGGCATAAGAGAAGAAGAATTTTGTTTTTGTTTTTTTCAGTTTCGACTATGGCTTTTAGTTCTTCCTGATATTCTTGTCTCCTGTAAGATTCCTTCAGTTTCAGTTTGATATTTGCTATTTTACTGACCAGTGCCTCCCTTCGTATTTCAGATATATTGGCCCCACTCAGCAGCTCTGTGATTCTTCGCCTTTGTCTGCATAGGGAGCGTGTCTCTCTAGTTTACATCTCTTTCTTTTTCTTAATGGCTGGAACAATTCACAAATATCCCACAATACCATGGCTGGAACAATTCACAAATATCCCACAATACTATGGCTGGAACAATTCACAAATATCCCACAATACCATGGCTGAAACAATTCACAAATATCCCACAATACCATGACTGGAACAATTCACAAATATCCCACAATACCATGGCTGGAACAATTCACAAATATCCCACAATACCATGGCTGGAACAATTCACAAATATCCCACAATACCATGGCTGGAACAATTCACAAATATCCCACAATACCATGGCTGGAACAATTCACAAATATCCCACAATACCATGGCTGGAACAATTCACAAATATCCCACAATACCATGGCTGGAACAATTCACAAATATCCCACAAGTTGAAAATGTGATTATATCAATGTTTTCGTCCTTGTTGGTCCTCGTCAAATCACGTACTTCATATTTGATATTTGACCTGCATGCCATCACCACTGTGCTGTTGAAGGCGCCGAGATACAGCTCCTGGACTGGCCTATATGCCTCCTACCACTAGCGTCACAAATTTCCTGCCTGTCGTATCTATCCTTAAAACTGTTTATGATGTTTGGTTCCATCGTTCACATGTGTGCGCTCGTGTACTCACCCAATTGTTTGCAGGGGTTGAGACTAGGCTCCAGGTCCTACCTCTGTTAATTACCAGGAGGCAAAGACACTTGTCGATAGACAACTGGTCTGCTTTTTGTGTTTTGTGTGTGCAAGTGAATGAGAGCATGTGTGAGTTACCAGTTATCAAAGGTACTTGTCGAGGTGTGGGTGTGCGTGTACTTACCTATTTACTCACCTATTTGTGGTTGCAGGGGTCGATTCATAGCTCCTGGTCCCGCCTCTTCACTGATCGCTACTAGGTCACTCTCTCCCTTATCCACTATCTGACAACTCTGTGGCTGAAGAAATACTTCCTAACATCCCTTTGACTCATCTGAGTTTTCAGCTTCCAATTGTGACCCCTTGTTTGTGCGTCCCATCTCTGGGACATCCTGTCTCTGTCCACCTTATCTATTCCTCGCAGTATGTATTTTGAATGTCTGCAGTCTTCTTTACCCTTCCCCGATCTTCATGACTTTGCATTTGGCGGGACTAAATTTGAGGAGTCAGTTGTTGAACCAGGCTTGCAGCCTGTCCATGTCTATTTGTAGTCCTGCGTGATCCTCATCCGATGCAATTCTCCTCATTAACTTCACATCATCTGCAAACAGGGACACTTCTGAGTCTGTCCCTTCCGTTATGTCATTCACATATACCAAAATTAGCACTGGTCCTAAGACTGACCCCTGTGGAACCCCGCTCGTTACAGGAGCCCACGTGTGTGTGTGTGTGTGTGTGTACTCAGTTGTACTCACCTAGTTGAGGTTCCAGGGGTCGAGTCCGAGCTCCTGGCCCCGCCTCTTCACTGGTCGCTACTACGTCACTCTCCCTGAACCGTGAACTTTATCATACCTCTGCTTAAAGCTATGTATGGATCCTGCCTCCACTACATCGCTTCCCAAACTATTCCACTTACTGACTACTCTGTGGGTGAAGAAATACTTCCTAACATCCCTGTGATTCATCTGTTTCTTCAACTTCCAACTGTGTCCCCTTGTTGCTGTGTCCCATCTCTGGAACATCCTGTCTTTGTCCACCTTGTCAATTCCTCTCAGTATTTTGTATGTCGTTATCATGTCCCCCCTATCTCACCTGTCCTCCAGTGTCGTCAGTTTGATTTCCCTTAACCTCTCCTCGTAGGACATACCTCTTAGCTCTGGGACTAGTCTTGTTGCAAACCTTTGCACTTTCTCTAGTTTCTTTACGTGCTTGGCTAGGTGTGGGTTCCAAACTGGTGCCGCATACTCCAATATGGGCCTAACGTACACGGTGTAGAGGGTCCTGAACGATTCCTTATGTGTGTGTGTGTGTGCTTGTGTGTGTGTGCGTGCGTGTGTGTGTGTG
>NC_069414.1:35103277-35153277 GCF_026875155.1 Cherax quadricarinatus | reverse complement strand
TTGTGTTAATGACCAGCTTTTTTAATGCCCCCCTGTGTTTAATGACCCACCCGACTGTTGTATTAATGACCCACCCACCTGTTGTTAATGACCCACCCACCTTTTGTGTTAATGACCCACTCACCTGTTGTGTTAATGACCAACCTATCTGTTGTGTTAACCCACTCACCTGTTGTGTTAATGACCCACTCACCTGTTGTGTTAATGACCCACCCACCTGTTGAGTTAATGACCCACCCGCCTGTTGTGTTAATGACCGCTTGGAATCCTCCCCCTCACTGCCCCCTCCTCAAAAATCTTACCTCCCCAACCCTCTCCTCGACAATGATCATTCCACTACCCCACATTCAACAACCCACAACCCCCCATCACCACCCATACACTTCACCGCTACCACCCAAATACTCCTCCACCACCACTACCACTCAAATACTCCTCGACTACCACCACCACTACTACCCAAATACTTCTTCACCACCACCACCACCTTCACCACCACCACCACCACCACCACGACCCAACACATCCAAACACCCTCCACCAGGCTTCCAACACAGCGTAGCTTGTGCAAGCCTACCACCTCCTCCTCGATTAATTGGGTCCACCATACTCACACAGGACTCCCGGCAACGTACTCGGCAAGTTCGAGGACGACTTCCCACTTCGCAAGACAGGTGAGTCAGGCACATTGCCTAGTCGTTCAGTGAGAGCCAGGAGGCACTCTTCACGGGACAGAGTGCCACTGAGTATTCTCTCTCTCCGTGGTGCAGTGCCTAATTCTTTGATGTTGTTGCACTTAGTGTTAGTATTGCCTTGCGTTACACACACAGTATATATATATATATATATATATATAATATATATATATATATATATAATATATATATATATATATATATATATATATATATATATATATGCAATAAGATCACAGTAAACAGGTGATATCAGAATATGCAAAACAACCACTGTGAAAGAATATTGAAATTTCAAGCGCTTTCGTGATTTCTCACATTATCAAGGAACTATCATAGTTCTTTAATAATGTGAGAAGTCACGAAAGCTCTTGGAATTTCACTATTCTTTCACAGTGTTGTTTTGTATATATATATATATATATATATATAAATATAATATATATATATATATATATATATATATATATATAATATATATATATTATATATATATAATATTGTTGCTGCTTCTTATTTGGTTGATTAACATAATATAGTTGTTTGGTAGGGTGATGAGTGTGAGTATAACATGACGACAGTCATGTCTCACACTTGTCATACTGTTCATGACGTACTATAAGCCTAGGATAGTAGTACTTGTATTGTCTCATTGACTTCTTAACTGTGTCTTCTTCATTTTGTAATTTAGTGAGAATCCCTCTGCTAACAACTTTACCATTTGTATTTTTTGACTAAGGTAGTGATGAATCGTATACTAAAAATACTTTTATTGCAGAACAGTGAATTTTATATATAACCTAGCAACAAGTACACTTGTGTTTGGACAACCTAGCAACAAGTATACTTGTGTTTGGATAACCTAGCAACAAGTACACTTGTGTTTGGATAACCTAGCAACAAGTACACTTGTGTTTGGACAACCTAGCAACAAGTACACTTGTGTTTGGATAACCTAGCAACAAGTACACTTGTGTTTGGATAACCTAGCAACAAGTACACTTGTGTTTGGATAACCTAGCAACAAGTACACTTGTGTTTGGATAACCTAGCAACAAGTACACTTGTGTTTGGATAACCTAGCAACAAGTACACTTGTGTTTGGATAACCTAGCAACAAGTACACTTGTGTTTGGATAACCTAGCAACAAGTACACTTGTGTTTGTATAACCTAGCAACAAGTACACTTGTGTTTGGATAACCTAGCAACAAGTACACTTGTGTTTGGATAACCTAGCAACAAGTACATTTGTGTTTGGATAACCTAGCAACAAATACACTTGTGTTTAGACAATATAGCAACAAGTACACTTGGGTTTGGATAGCCTAGCAACAAGTACACTTGTGTTTGGATAACCTTGCAACAAGTACACCTATGTTTGGATAACCTAGCAAGTACACTTGTGTTTGGATAACCTAGCAACAAGTACACTTGTGTTTGGATAACCTAGCAAGTACACTTGTGTTTGGATAACCTAGCAACAAGTACACTTGTGTTTGGATAACCTAGCAACAAGTACACTTGTGTTTGGATAATCCAGCAAGTACACTTGTGTTTGGATAACCTAGCAACAAGTACACTTGTGTTTGGATAACCTAGCAACAAGTACACTTGTGTTTGGACAACCTAGCAACAAGTACACTTGTGTCTGGATAACCTAGCAACAAGTACACTTGTGTTTGGACAACCTAACAACAAGTACACCTATGTTTGGATAACCTAGCAAGTACACTTGTGTTTGGATAACCTAGCAACAAGTACACCTATGTTTGGATAACCTAGCAAGTACACTTGTGTTTGGATAACCTAGCAACAAGTACACTTGTGTTTGCATAACCTAGCAACAAGTACACTTGTGTTTGGATAACCTAGCAACAAGTACACTTGTGTTTGGACAACCTAGCAACAAGTACACTTGTGTTTGGACAACCTAGCAGCAAGTACACTTGCGTCTGGATAACCTAGCAGCAAGTACACTTGTGTTTGGATAACCTAGCAACAAGTACACTTGCGTGTGGATAACCTAGCAGCAAGTACACTTGTGTTTGGATAACCTAGCAACAAGTACACTTGTGTTTGGATAACCTAGCAACAAGTACACTTGTGTTCGGACAACCTAGCAACAAGTACACTTGCGTCTGGATAACCTAGCAGCAAGTACACTTGTGTTTGGATAACCTAGCAACAAGTACACTTGCGTGTGGATAACCTAGCAGCAAGTACACTTGTGTTTGGATAACCTAGCAACAAGTACACTTGCGTCTAGATAACCTAGCAACAAGTACACTTGTGTTTGGATAACCTAGCAACAAGTACACTTGTGTTTGGATAACCTAGCAACAAGTACACTTGTGTTTTGATAACCTAGCAAGCTTAGCTAAGTAGTGTATGACCGTGATACATTTTCTACATTATATAGATCATAGTGTGTGATGTATCTTGAGCATACATCCTATAATAATACCTTGTTGTAGGCATCCACTTGTAGTATAAGTGAAGTAGTATATTGTAGCATGCAAGTGTGTTGTAGTGGAGTGTGTGTGACTAACAAGTAACCTGTGTGTCGTAGCCTCCGAGCCAAACATTTGCTTGAAGGCTCGACACAAGCAGCGGATGGGCACGGAGCGTCGTCCTTCACCCCTGGTGCGTCGCAAGGACCGTCTACCTGGCTCCCTCAAGCGTCGCCCTCCTTACAGTACTGGTGAGTATACACCACCTTCCATGGCCTCCTTACAGTACTGGTGAGTATACACCACCTTCCATGACCTCCTTACAGTACTGGTGAGTATACACCACCTCCCAGGACCTCCTTACAGTACTGGTGAGTATATACCACCCCCCAGGACCTCCTTACAGTACTGGTGAGTATACACCACCTCCCAGGATCTTTTTACAGCACTGGTGAGTATACACCACCTCCCAGGACCTCTTGACAGTATTGGTGAGTATACACCGCCTCCCAGGACCTCCTTATAGTATTGGTGAGTATACACCACCTCCCAGGACCTCCTTGCAGTACAGGTGAGTACAGAACACCTCCCAGGACCTCCTTACAGTCCTGGTGAGTATACACCATCTCCCAGGACCTCCCTCCTTACGGTACTGGTGAGTATACACTACCTCCCAGGACCTTTTTACAATACTGGTGAGTATACACCACCTCCCAGGACCTTTTTACAGTACTGGTGAGTATACACCACCTCTCAGGACCTCCTTCAGTACAGGTGAGTACAGACCACCTCCCAGGACCTCCTTACAATACAGGTGAGTATACACCACCTCCCAGGACCTCCTTACAATACTGGTGAGTATACACTACCTCCCAGGACCTCCTTGCAGTACAGGTGAGTACAGACCACCTCCCAGGACCTCCTTACAGTACTGGTGAGTATACACCACCTCCCAGGACCTTTTTACAGTACTGGTGAGTATACACCACCTCCCAGGACCTCCTTACAGAATTGGTGAGTATACACCACCTCCCAGGACCTCCTTGCAGTACAGGTGAGTACAGACCACCTCCCAGGACCTTTACAGTACTGGTGAGTATACACCATCTCCCAAGACCTCCCTCCTTACAGTACTGGTGAGTATACACTACCTCCCAGGACCTTGTTACAGTACTGGTGAGTATACACCACCTCCCAGGACCTCCTTACAATACTGGTGAGTATACACATCTCCTTCCTAAAGGCTTTATCATCAGCGCTGACACCCTCAGAGTTGGTACTTTTCAGGGCTGCCTCTTTCAGGGATAATACCTTCCTCAGGGATAATACCTTTTTCGGGGGTTGCCTCTCTCAGGGATATCTTCCTCAGGGCTGCCTCCCTAAGAGATAATACCTTCATCAGGGCTACCTTCCTCAGGGCTGCCTCCCTCAGGGATAATACCTTTTTCGGGGGTTGCCTCTTTCAGGGATAATACCTTCCTCAGGGATTATACCTTCCTCAGGGCTGCCTCCCTCATGGATAATACCTTCCTCAGGGCTGCCTCCCTCAGGGATACCTTTCTCGGGGTTCCCTCCCTCAGGGTTGCTACTCTCAGGGCTGCTTCCCTCAGGGCTGCACTGCGGCAGTGTGTCCAGCGTGTCCTCATAACCAGTGTTTGCTTATCGACAAATTTGTTTACGAGAGACTGTTGTAAATATTAACCTGCGGCCGTTACCCTAAGATAACAACCTCCCCTGTTGTGTTTTTTGTAACGTTTATTTAGTTAGCACGATAATTTGAGTTAGCTTAGTCTAAAGTAATGTAACGTAACGCATATTAACGTATGTTGACGTGAAGAGTTTAAATGAACAATGGCCAGGTTAACAGATTCCATATATAAGTGTGATCGTGGTGTAATAACACGCAAAATGCCTGCAAATGGCATAACAGGGAAAAAGTAGGCAGATAGGATTAGCTTTCAAACAGATGGGACCCAAAGAGTAAAATGTCAAGAAATAAAATAAAAAGGCTTTGCAAACAAAAGTTGTGTTCGTCAAAGCGCAAGGTCACCAGCTGGACAAGACCTGGACCGAGACAGTACCGGCGAACCCCATCCAGTCCAATCCCAGGAACAACACTCTCCCCAGTTCTCTCTTTCATTCTCCTTCCAGACGACTCTGAACACTGTGTTATCATGTGCAGTTATACTAGGATTTGTGAGTGGCGCTCTTCGAGGACTGCAGATCTCCAAGTAGACGTAAACTGAGTCTACCAGTGGGCCACAAAGAAGGAATATGATGTTCAGCGAGAACGAATTCCTTTACTCCTCTGTAGAAAAAAAATAAAACCATAAACTATATAGGAATGTAAAGCGTAATCAAACCCCACTTTAGAACAGAAAAGAAATGTAAGCGACCTTGGTGTAACCATGTCGGAAGATTTTTACTTTTCAGAAACACTGTGAAATTGCTAAAATTATTGTAAGAGTGATAAGGTTGAATAACAAAAACTTTACAAACAGATGATATATTTGAAGGTACTTGTACACTTTATACTGTAAAACTGCTGCATAGTAACGGTCTCATTTATATTATGCAGTGAAACATATAGATTATTGGGTAGCCCTTAAGTCTTTCAGAGTTTACTCCTGGGATGCAGGCGAGAATAATGTATCATAATTTTCACATGGCTGGTACTGTTAATTTATAATTGTATGTGACTCGTTAAACCCATTTGCGATATTAAGTGTCAGGAATGAGAGACAGGCATGCCATGACTTAAATTAACGGTATTTGCCATGTCTTTTAGACAAATGATTATTTTAGGAAAAATCTGTGTACACGAGATGGTATTCTTGAAAGTAGTGGCGCACTCTGGTTTAAACTAGTGTTCTGTGCTCCCTTGTCCTCTCAAGGCAAGTGAGATACCCAAGCTTTAAAACATACAAATGTTTTACTAGTGACAGAATCATGAAACTGAACCATCGTGACCGACTCAGCGCTCGCAGTGCACTCTTGCAACGGAGACAAGACAGACATGTCATAATCTTTACATGGGAAATACTGGTCAGTTAGGTTCTTAATTTGTACGAACATAAGTTACTGAAGTGAGAAATATGTGAACAAATATAGAGTAAGCACAAGATGAAGTGAGGATAAACATAATGGTAGAATACTAAGTCGACATCGTTGGGGAAGAGGTGTCATCATCTCAGGTTCAACTTTCTTCAACTATCGAACAACAAGTGGAAAAATTACCGGTGTAAGTGAAGAAATCCTCAAGAGGAAACTAAATAGTTTCGTGCAGTTGATAAAGACACAAGCAACAATGGACAACTTCATTTAGACGACGTTTCGCTTGCTCAACAAACTAAAAACATGCTGCGCAGGTGAAACGTCGTCTAAATAAAGTTTCCAGTTGCTTCTTGAGTGTCTTTATCAACTATAGTTTGCCGGTATTACCATACCATGTAACGTAATTTTGATTAAGTAGATTATAATAGTTATATAGATGTTGTGGCCGCTGGTAGCAACAGATTGGCTAAGTATTGTCTCACAGAGAAGCTGGACACAGGCTGGTTTGAACTCAGGCATATGAAAAAAACATGACATTGACTACCTGTATGTGGAAGACATGGTGATATAAGACAAATTCTGGCAGACAGTAATTTGGAGAGTGAACTTAGTAGGAAATCCCCAGAAGTTGTGATGAAAGCAAAGGACTCGGCAGGCGATGCAACATTTCCCCAATGAAAAGCAGGGGCCCCACGAGTTTCTCTTCAGGGGCCCCAAGACTGTTCAGCAGCCTCCCAGCATATATAAGGGGGATTACTAATTGATCCCTGGCTGTCTTCAAGGAGCTCCACAGGCACCTAAAGTCAGTACCTGACCAACCGGGCTGTGGTTCGTACGTCGGTTTACGTGCGGTCAGCAGTAACAGCCTGGTTGATTAGGCCCAGATCCACCGCGAGGCCTGGTCAGGGACCGGGCCGCCGGGGCGTTGACCCCCCGAACCCCCCTCCAGGTATAATCCAGGTAACCATCTTGCCCAAATGTGCTGAGAGCCAAAATATATTTAAAAAAAAAAAGATATGTCCTTCCAAGATCGCTTTCGGTCCCTCCTGCAACTGTCGTCATCCCTGCCTGTGTAACTGAAACTAAAATACGAAGAGAATTTATGGCTTAATTAACGGAGCAGCGAAGGAAAATTCTATAATAAATTAAAGTAAAAATATCGAGCCCTAAGAACGCCGGAAAAAGGAAATAAGAGAGACGCAGAAGATTCCAAGAGGATGCGGTAAGGCATCAGTTATAGAAAATTACAGTGAAATACATGAAGAACTCAACCGCAGATTACAGTAGGTATTCATGGAGCAGAGACCTATGTTTTTGTTGTTTATTGAACAAAATTAGATACATTAACAGTGTGCTGCTGTCCTACATTCTTGTAGTTACACAGTGAGAAGTATAGCTGGCTATGTTTCCCTGTTATTTTTATCACACCAAGTAATGAATATCTGGTACCCTGAGGCCTGAGCAGCGAGACTTCAGCTGGGCGATTTTCATCGCCCAGCTGAAGTCTCAGCGACTCAGGCCTAAAATAAATAACAAAAAGGCACAATACCGTGACTGGAACAATACACAAATAACCCGCACATAAAAGAGAGAAGCTTACGACGACTCAGGCCTAGCGACTCAGCGACTCGGTAGCTACGGCAGCTTGGGAAGTTTCGTTGCAACAGAACCAGAATAAATACTGTTTGGTAATTACTATCTGTTATGATGGCCTATCTCACACACAGTCAGGAAATGTTGGGAAGACATGTAGATCCTACTTAAACTAACAAGTATTGAAGTAACGAGGGTTGAATCGTGAAGTGTATTAAGAGAGTTGAACATTACACTTCACTTACAATGTATTTTTTCTAGTTAGAACATTTACACCCATGAAGTCGCCACTTCTGCATCTACTAGTACAATGATAATTATCATTGTCCTAGTATTGAACAAATATATATAATTGTTCAATATTATCAAGGGCAGATAAGTATGTAAGTTATAGCCAAATCAGACATTCTCACGATATGCAAAATACTATGCGGCATTGACAAAGTGAGACTGATACGAAGGTAATGGGGATATGAGGTCTTGAGTGGAAGATAAAATCTCAGATGAGTTCCAGGGATATTAGGAAGCGCGTCTTCAGTCGTAGTTAAGACGATATAGTGGATGCGAATGCTGTTCTCTGATTCGTGACTAAATGTAACAGTCTTAAAGGCTAGCATCCACGCCTGTCGAGTACAGATTGAGAGGCTGGGCAAGGGGATAAGAATCCTCTGTTCCCCCTCCCCCTCCCGGCATTCACTTCTCGTGAGTATACCAACACACAACATTACTCAACTGTCTAAATAGCTCTTGTTTAATTTAACAAAATTACTTCATCAGAGGGAATTTCTAGATGTTTTCATATCGGAAAAGTAAATCATGAACGGTTAATTGCTTTGTTTAGCAAAGTTCTGCAATTATACCTTGTTGTAAGATTTTGCATAGCCAGTTATTTCAGCATCTGTTATAAGTAGCACATAGAGAAAGTAACACTTGCCTAGGGAAGGAGGGACACGATGGCAGTGTTCTTTGGCACTTCTCTACTTCTTAGTGATAATGTTAGTGTTGTAAATTATTCCTCATTGTTATTAACATTTTAGATTTTGTGGAGTTAGACGGTTGAAAATGCTAAAAGTGATCTTTGTTTATTTTAACAGTGGAGAGTGGGTCGACTCCAGACAGCGGGCAGAGTTCTCCGCCCAACGGTCTACCAGCGTCCAGATCCTCGTCAGGCTCTACACCCATCCATGAGGAGGGGGGCGGGTCCCCCTACGGTGCCCATGGTGGTGGAGGCCAGGGATCTTGCTCAGATCTTACCGTTTACTCCTCTCTCCCTAACATCTCCATGGGCCGCCCTCCACATTCCACACAACCTGTGAGTACCCTCGTATTGTGTGTATGCGAAGAAAGCACAATGAAACGCTTGATTAAAAAATATTAAAAAAATAGTACAATGAATATTGAACAGAACACGAAACTTTTGTGTGTTAGTTACCATTGTGTCCAAGACACTTGTCGGTGAGACACTTGTCCGTAAGACACTTGTCGGTAAGACACTTGGCCTGTTCGCTGTGTGTTTGTATCTGTGTGTTTGTATATGTGTTTGTTTGTGTGTGTGTGTGTGTGTGTGTGTGTGTGTGTGTGTGTGTGTGTGTGTGGTGTGTGTGTGTGTGTGTGTGTGCTCACCTAACTGTGGTTGCAGGGGTCGAATCATTGCTCCTGGCCAAGCCTCTTCACTGGTCGCTACTAAGTCCACTCTCACCCTGCTCCATGAGCTTTGCCATACCTTTTCTTGGTGTGTATGTACTCACCTAGTTGTGGGTGCACGGGTCGAGTCATAGCTCCTGGCCCCGCCTCTTCACTGGCCGCTACAGGGTCACTCTCCCTGCACCATGAGCTTTATCATACCTCTGCTTAAAGCTATGAATAGATCCTGCCTCCACTACATCGCTTCCTAAACTATTCCACTTCCTGACTACTCTTGGTGGCTGAAGAAATACTTCCTAACATCCCTGTGATTCATCTGAGTCTTCATCCAACTGTGTCCCCTTGTTGCTGTGTCCCATCTTTGGAACATTCTGTCTGCCCACCGTGTTAATTTCTTTCAGTATTTTATGTCGTTATCATGACCCCCTATCTCTCCTGTCCTCCAGTGTCGTCAGGTCGATTTCCCTTAGCCTCTCCTTGTAGGACATACCCCTTATCTCTGGGACTAGTCTTGTTGCAAACTTTTGCACTTTCTCTAGATTCTTTACGTGTTTGGCTAGGTATGGGTTCCAAATTGGTGCCGCATGCTCCAATATGGGCCTAACGTACACAGTATACAGATCCCTGAATGATTCCATATTAAGATAGCGAAATGCTGTTCTGAGGTTTGCCAGGCGCTCATATGCTGCAGCAGATATTTGGTTGATGTACGCCTCAGGAGATGTGCCTGGTGTTATGCTCACCCCAAGATGGTTTTCCTTGAATGAGGTTTGTAGTTTCTGGCCATCTAGAATGTACTCCGTCTGCGGTCTTCTTTGCTCGTCCCCAGTCTTCATGACTTTGCATTTGGTGGGGTTGAACTCCAGGGGCCGGTTTCTGGACCAGGCCTGCAGCCTGTCCGGATCTCTTTGCAGTTCTGCCTGGTCCTCGTCCGATTGAATTCTTCTCATCAACTTCACATCAGCAAACAGGGATACTTCGGAGTCTGTCCATCCGTCATGTCGTTCATGAATACCAGAAACAGCACTGGTCCTAGGACTGACCTCTGTGGAACCCTACTCGTAACAGGCACCCACTCTGGCACCTCGCCACGTACCATGAATCGCTGCTGTCTCCCTGACAGGTATTCCCTGATCCATTGTAGTGCCTTCCCTGTTATCCCTGCCTGGTCCTCCAGTTTTTGCACTAATCTCTTGTGTGGAACTGTGTCAAACACCTTCTTACAGTCTAAGAAAATGCAATCTACTCACCACTCTCTCTCTTGTCTTACTGCTGTCACCCTATCATAGAACTCCAGTAGGTTTGTGACACAGGATTTCCCATCCCTGAAACCGTGTTGGCTGTTGGTGATAAGCACATTCCTTTCTAGGTGTTCCACCACTCTTCTGATAATCTTCTCCATGACTTTGCTTACTATACATGTCAGCAACACTGGTCTATAGTTTAATGCTTCTTGTCTCCTTTTTTAAAAATTGAGACTACATTTGCTGTCTTCCATACCTCAGGTAATCTCCCTGTTTCAGTAGATGTGTTGAATATTGTTGTTATGGATACACATAGCACCTCTGCTCTCTCTCTCAGGACCCATGGAGAGATGTTATCTGGCCCCGTCACCTTTGGGGTATCTAGCTCACTCAGCAGCCTCTTCACTCCTTCCTCGGTTGTATGTATTGTGTCCAGCACTTGGTGATGTACCCCACCTCTACGTCTTTCTGGAGTCCCTTCTGTCCCCTCTGGGAACACTTCTTTGAATCTCATGTTGAGTTCCTCACATACTTCGCGGTCGTTTCCTGTGATCTCTCCTTCCTTCCTTAGCCTGATTACCTAGTCCTTGACTGTTGTTTTCCTCCTGATGTGGCTGTACAACAGCTTCAGGTCAGATTTGGCTTTCGCTGCTATGTCATTTTCACAATGTCGTTGGGCGTCCCTTCTTACCTGTGCATATTCATTTCTGGCTCTATGACTGCTCTCCTTATTCTCCTGGGTCCTTTGCCTTCTATACTTCTTCCATTCCCTAGCATACTAGGTTTTGGCCTCCCTGCACCTTTGGGTGACCCATGGGCTCATCCTGGGTTTTTCATTATTCCTGTTACCCTTGGGTACAAACCTCTCCTCAGTTTCCTTGCATATTGTTGCCACATACTCCATCATCTCGTTTACTGACTTCACTGCCAGTTCTCTGTCCCACTGAACCCTGTGCAGGAAGTTCTTCATTCCCACATAGTCCCCTTTCTTGTAGTTTGGCTTCATTCGTCCAGCTCTTCCTACTTCCCTCTCCACTTGTAACTCCACTGTATATTCGAATCTTAAAACCACATGATCGCTGGCCCTAAGGGGTCTTACGTATGTGATGCCCTCAATATCTGCACCACTCTAGGTGAACACTAGGCCCAGTCTCGCTGGTTCAGCCTCTCCTCTCTCTCTGGTAGTGTCCCTTACGTGTTGGCACATGACGTTTTCCAGTACCACCTCCATCATCTTAGCCCTCTACGTTTCTTGGCCCCCATGTGGCTCCAAGTTCTCCCAATCGATTTCCTTGTGGTTGAAGTCACCCATGATCAGTAGCTTTGCCCTGCATGCATGAGCTCTTCTGGTGTGTGTGTGTGTGTGTGTGTGTGTGTGTGTGTGTGTGTGTGTGTGTGTGTGTGTGTGTGTGTGCGTGCGTGTGTGTGTGTGCGCGCACACACATGAAAGCGCCTACCTCGACACTAGGTCATTAACAGGAGGATTGGGTATGAGTAGTTTGTGCCTATGGATACCTGGAGGTTACCTGGAGGTTATTCCGGGGATCAACGCCCCGCGGCCCGGTCCATGACCAGGCCTCCCGATGGATCAGGGCCTGATCAACCAGGCTATTACTGCTGGCCGCACGTAGTCCAACGTACGAGCCACAGCCCGGCTGATCCGGCACTGACTTTAGGTATCTGTCCAGCTCTCTCTTGAAGGCAGCCAGGGGTTTATTGGTAATTCCCCTAATGCTTGATGGGAGGCTGTTGAACAGTCTTGGGCCCCAGACACTTATGGTGTTTTCCCTTAGTGTACCAATGGCGCCCCTACTTTTAATTGTGGGCATTTTGCATCGCTTGCCCAGTCTTTTACTTTCGTAGGGAGTGATTTCTGTGTGCAGATTTGGGACCATTCCTTCCAAGATTTTCCAAGTGTAGATTATGATATATCTTTCCCTCCTGCATTCCAACGAGTACAAGTCAAGTGCATCCAAGCATTCCCAGTAGTTAAGGTGCTTGACAGAACTTATACCTGCAGTAAAGGATCTCTGTACACTCTCTAGATCTGTAATTTCACCTGCTTTGAATGGAGATGTTAATGTACAGCAGTATTCCAGCCAAGAGAGAACAAGTGATTTGAAAAGGATCATCATTGGCTTGGCATCTCTCGTTTTGAACGTTCTCATTATCCATCCTATCATTTTCTCTGCACGTGCGATCGTGGCACTGTTGTGATCCTTGAAAATGAGATCCTCAGACATTACTACTCCCAGGTCCCTTACATTATTTTTCCGCTCTATTGTATGGCCAGAGTCTATAGTATACTCTGTTCTAGTTATTATCTCCTCCAGTTTTCCATAACGGAGTAGTTGGAATTTGTCCTCATTGAACATCATATTGTTTATCGTTGCCCACTGGAAAACTTTGTTTATATCTTCTTCTCTGCCAGGAAGTTGATCCTTTCAAGGCACTGGTTTGGATCCATGTCATTTAAGATATCTTCCCAACATGTTTCGTTTAGGACATGGGCCGTCTTCTCTGGGATGGGCGTCACTCTTCCTAGCGGTTCCTTTTTCTTGTAAATAAAATCTGGGATGAAAAACTACGATTTGCAAATCAATTTTGCATTAGTTATGTGCTTTAACCTGTTTGATCTCTCCCCAATGCAGTACAGTAAGAAAACTTGTGTATTGCACTTTAAATAAATTGATAAAAAAGTCTTGTTTGAGCGTGCACATTATGTAAGTATACAAATCACAATTTAACTTTTAATTCACAGTCACGCCCATGATTAAATTCAGTGATAAATCCAGTTTTCCGAGGAGCGCTGGGCAATTGTAATACAGTAATACTTAAACCCATGTCATCACCCAACACCAAGGCATATGTTATACAAACCTGAGTCTCCAGTAATCACTGGAAACTCAGTGGTCACCGGGGACATTATAGCCACTGGTGACGGTTTACTAGTCACCGATAGGAATTATATGGGTCAACTCCCGTCCCTTGACGGTGAAATATAGTTGTGCCAGTTTTTGATGACATTATTTTTTAATTTGCACTAAAACTAAGTCTAACCTAACCTTGCTAAAATTTACGTAATATGAAATAACTTCATTTATGTAACATATTTAAGAATTTGTATAATTTTTTTTTTTCAACATGTCGGCCGTCGCCCACCGAGGGAGAGTGACCGAAAAAAGAAAC
This sequence comes from Cherax quadricarinatus, assembly GCF_026875155.1. Taxonomy (NCBI): domain Eukaryota; kingdom Metazoa; phylum Arthropoda; class Malacostraca; order Decapoda; family Parastacidae; genus Cherax; species Cherax quadricarinatus. The sequence goes on along the minus strand of NC_069414.1, from coordinate 35,139,406 downwards.
ACTTTCACCATCATTCACCCATAATCACTGTCTTTGCACAGGTGCCCAGATATGACAGTTTAGTATGGGCATATAAAAGTATGAGATACAATGCGGTTATGTTCTGTTACTTTAATAGACGACGTTTCGCCTACAGAGTGGGCTTCATCAAGTCACCAATTTGTGTTTTCTATTTGATAAAACCCACTGCAAGGGCGAAACGTCGGCAGTAAAGGTTTCACGTGCATAGCTTCATTTATGTTCCCTTGCCATATATTTCTTTATTTCACTTTTTTTTTTGGTAGGGAGAGGAATCTTCAGCAGATCCAATTATGCAGATAAAATCATTGCATTTTTATATTCATATTTGTATATATTTATATTTTTACCTGTTGGTAAAAATATAAGTATGGTGACAAACGTGTTGGTATATTTTTTCCCCTGAGTCACGTGTGAGGATACATTACAGACGCTTGTTAAGTTTCCAATATTAGAACATCCCGGTTTTTCTTTTTTTTTTTTTTTTTGAATTATACCAAAAACTGGATGGAGCAGTGTGACTACCATGATCTATGACACTTTTAAGATTAGATCAGGAGTTAGGGTTGGTTGGTTAGCAGCCTATTGACTACTCTAAAGGTGTATAGCTTTTAGTGGTCGATGGTTAGGAATATTTTAAACCTTACAATAGTGAGTCATTCAGAATATATAAACTGGGAGATACTGACCTCCTGGTTTATATATTCTTCGACACGTGCTTTACTGCCCATCTAATTCTGCCATATTCCACACGGTCGTTGTGGACATGGCAAGAATGTCAATTCTTTCGCTCTTAAGTTGGACTGAAGTCCCGCTACACGGACACCAGAGCGTGCTTACCCATCTGCAAGAGCTGACAGCATATTTTCACACTAGTTAGAGGAGGAGTGTTGGCGTCATGGGACAGTGATCCAGTTTTACTCCTCATGACCGACCAGGCTGCCACTTTGTACTCTTCTCTCCTCAATTTCACACATGTTCTATTATTACCCCTTTCCTTGACGCTGGTGAGGGGCTCTTGATCTAGGAAATTGGATCTGTGCTCCGGTTCCCTGAATCGAGCTGAATACCTTCCGTCTCCCCCCACATGCGCTGTATATAATCCTACGGATTTAGCGCTCCGCCGTGATTAAAATATTATTATTACCTTCACTGCGTAATTCATTATTATTATTAATATTAGTAGTAGTAGCATTTGGAAACGCTAAACCTACAAGAAGCAAACAGTGCTTGGAGGGAATCATGGTTTGATCCAAGGAAGGAGAGGGTGGCTCCAATTTCTTTGATAAAAAAATACCTCTCGTTAGCATCCAGGGATCAAACATTACGATTAATTTATAGAAGCTTTATATATAAGGAAGTAGCGTAATGTTATATAATGAACAATTTTCTTTCAGAGTGTCTATGTGATGCTACTGAAGAGTTCTTGTGTCTGTCAGCATATTTCATTTGAACCAAGGTAGTGGACCTACCCTCCTCTTCGTTGGTTTACACCTAATTACCTACTATTCTCTAGGTGTTCTATAGCCCTTACGGGCTTAATGCTTCCCCATGAATAATGTTAATAATATAGTCAGGTCTCTTATAAAGTTCCTTTACTCTGTGGGAGTTTTTATAAATGTAATTGAGAAAACGAATCCAAAATTGAATAGCTTGAGCCGTGACGGTCTTTCCACGTGTTATTAAGTTTTGGATGCACTTTTTCAGTCACTTTTACAAAAACTCCTTCCATGTAGAGGAGGTAAGAAAGCTTTCTGTATTAACTCGATGTTTCAGTCGCTGTACGATTCGAAAAGCGTATCCTCGTATCTCCCAATAAGCCAGGCACCACCACCTTAGTGTTCGCAAAAGGAAGAGCACAGTTCAGCCATACGTTTTTGATGCAGTTAATATCATTGATGAAGATGAAGTGAATCAGAAGTGGCATTCATAAATTATCGACTGAGAGTTTATGTCCCAGAATTTTTCAGCAGTTTTTTGGCACCTACGCAGCCCAAACCTTTCACTTAGAAACATTTACATTAATAACTAAGAAACATTTACATTAATAACTAAATAAAACTAATAATAATGATAATAATAATAATCTGGTTCTCCCAGAGACCAATATCCCAAAATGAAATAAATACACCAGCATGTTAAGTTTGAAGCAGCTCAGAGGTTGAATTCTTAAGTTATCGGCTTTGAAGATTTGAAGCCGATCAGATGAAGCATTTACAAATTATTACATGAAAACCAGTATTATGTCCCATGTTCTTCAAAGAAAATGGTAAGTTGGCGGCTATGCAGGGCAGAGTCAGTCTAAGAACGAAGGAACACTGCAGAAGGCCTACTGGCCCATGCGAGGCAGGTCCAAGTCTCCTACCGGCTTAAGCCAATGCACCCAACCTAGTCAGGTCAGGTCACATTGACTTAGGGGAGGAACACGGCAACCGACCTGGTAGCTCAAGCTATCAGGTCCAACTCACACCCACCCACACCCACTCATGTATTTATCCAACCTATTTTTAAAGCTACACAACGTTCTGGCCTCTATAACTGTACTTGGGAGTTTGTTCCACTCATCCACAACTCTATTACCAAACCAGTACTTTCCTATATCCTTCCTGAATCTGAATTTTTCCAACTTAAAACCCATTGCTGCGATTTCCTTTCCCTAGGCTAGATTTTTCAGCACGTTATTTACATCCGCTTTTTTTAATTCCTGTCTTCCTTTAAAAACCCCCCAAATCATACCCCCCCAAATTTCTACGCCTTTCAGAGAGTGCAGATTCAGGGCCCTTAGTCTATCCCATGGGGAAAGGGTTTTCCCTGATACAGGGGGATCAAACTTTGTCATCCCCCCCTTTGACTTTTCCCAGACTTTTTTATATCCATTCTGAAAATTTTTTGGGGGTGCCCAAAAACCCCTTTTGGGGTGCAGCATAATCTAAATGAGGCCAAACCCAAAAGGTTAAATGATTGAAGAACCCCCTAAGGACTCCCTATTTTTTATGCTTCTTGAAAAGAAGCCCAAGGTTTCTTTTAAAGTTTTTATTCCCAAACCCAATTTAAACACTGTTGTTTTGGTTTTCCCAGATTACGCTAACCAGTCCCAAAATTTTTTTTTCGCAACCCGTAATTTTAAAGATCTACATTTTTTTAGTTTAATGTCCCAGGTTTTTGTCCTGTCCAACATTTAAAACTTTGCTTTTTGCCCTATATTAAACTGCATCTGCCACTTTTTTCCCACCACTCATCAGCCCCTTTCAAATTTTCCGGGAGTGCTCTAAAGTCCTGCAAAAAGAATTCAAACGGCCTATTTTGGTTTTCCATCGGAAAATTTGGGCTGATTCGCTTTTTTAAACCCTCATCAAAGTCTTTTAATGTAGATTGTGAACAGCAGGGGGCCCAACACTGACCCCCGTGGAACCCGCTCGTGACGCTTCCCACTCTGATTTTTTCCCCAAAATTTATAAGAACATAAAAACAATAAGAAAGGGGGGAACACGGCAGCAGGCCTTTTGGCCCTTTACGGGCGGGTCCTTTAAAATTTCCCACCCCAAACAAACAAACATTTACCAACCCAATTTTCAATGCTACCCAAGAAATAAGCTCTGATGGCAATCCCCCACTAAAATCCAACCCCCCCCCCAATGAAATTATCCAACCTAAATTTGAAACTCCCAAATTCCTACCCTAAAAAAACCCAACAGGTAGACGTTCCACCATCAACTCCCCTTTTTCCCAAACCAATACTTTCCTATGCCCTTTTCTAAATCAAAAATTTAACCAAAATTTAAACCCATTACGGGGTTCCCTTTTGGAAAGGAGATATCCTCAAGAATTTTTTTTTAAAAACCCCTTTATTAATACCATTTTCCCCCTTATACACTTCGATCGGGTTTCCCTCCCCTCATTTTTCGTCTAACAATAATGAAACTTAAGAGCCCCTTCAATCTTTTTTTCAAAAGGAAAATTTTCCCAAAATGCTATGTTTTAAAAATTTAGCCCATCCTCCGCTAATTTTTTTTTAACGAATTTAGCCCAAATTCTGTAATATGGAAAACCAAAATTTGAGTTTGCATAATCGGGTGGGGTTTACTAAAAAAGTAAAAAGGGCTGCGTATGACCTCTGGACTTCTTTTTTTCTTACCTTCTTGAAAAAAAATCCCAGTAATCTATTTGCCTTTTTAAACGTACCCCTTGGGCTTTGCGGTTCTTTTTTTAAGGTTGCTGCTTACCAAAAACCCCCAAAAGGCTTTTCGAAATCTGTATGGCAAAAGTTTTTACATTATTTACTTATAAGGCGGGGTTATGTACATTTCCGAGTTTCAAAACCTTGCATTTATCTCATTGAACTGCATCTTGCCACTTTTTGCCCAAAAAGAGTAAAATTTGTCTAAATCCCCCTGAATTTCCCCTAACATCTACTTTGAATAAATTATCCTACCTTCTTCGTGTCATCGGCGAATTTGCTCATACATTTAAAATTTCCCTTCATCAAGATCATTGATATATATATAAACAACAACGGGCCCAAGACTGATCCCTGTGGAACCCCAAACTTGTTACTGACCCCCACTCAAATTTAAAAACCCCATTTATGGACACTCTCTGTTTCCCTGTCGGGTGAGCCATGATTCGACCCACAGAGCACTCTTCCCCCAATGCCTGACTGCTACTTTCTTAACAGCCCTTTGGTGCGGAACCCTACCCCAAATCCCTTTACAAAATCTAAAAAAAATACCCAAATTCTTTACTGGTCAACAGCCTCAAAACTTTTACTAAAAAAATTTTAAAAAAAATTAGTTAACAAGCCCCGGGCCCTTTTTTTGGGAAAATCCATCCCGAGTTTCATTAATCAAGCATGCTTTTTGGGAGAGGGGCTTCTTTATAATCTCACTATAATTGCCCTCTAGTAATTTGCCTAAATTGAGGCCCTGGCTTTTTGGGGCAAAAATTTTGCCCTTTTTAAGGGACTTGTCCCCTGTTTTAAAAAAAAGGAATTACTTAGCCCATTTTCCCACATATCAACCCCGCACCGTTTAAAAGAGAAAAAATTTAAAAATATTATTTTTTAAAATTTGGGTTTCACAGACTTCCTTTTTTGCTTCCTTTTTAAAACCCCTTAAAAAAACCCTCATCAGGACCCGGTGCCCTTTTTTTTGTTTTCAGCCCGGTCAAATCTGCTTAAACAACCATTTCACTAGTGACGGGATTTTTACATAATTTATCTTCTTCTGATCCACTATAAAAATTAATTACCGGAAAAAAAATTTTTAGTGTCTTCCGTGAAAAAAACCGAGAAAAATAATTAATTTTAAAATCGGCAAAATTTCATTCTCTTTTTTAAAGTAAGATGCCCATAGTTATTTTTTAAGGGGACCTATTTTAAACTCTGACTTTTTTTTCTATAAAACCTGGAAAAAACTTTTGGGGTTTTAGTTTTAGAATCCCTAGCAATTTTAAAAATTTTTCATAGCCCCCCTTTTAGCTTTCTTACCCCCTTTTTAAATTCCCTCTTAGTGTCAATATTAAACAAAAGGATGCCCCCCTCGCCTTTTTTTAATACGCCTAAAAATTTTCCCTTTTCTTATCCCTAGTAATTTTCAGCCATTATATCCTTTTTTGGGTAAATTTCAAATTTTGATCTAATTTCTTTAAAAGGGGATAAATTTTCTTTGAGCAGCTTTGTAGTGTTCAAAAACTGTCATTTTGGGATACTCTCTTCTTTAACCCCATCAAAAAAATGATAAGTGTTTTCTCAACCCATCGAAAATCTAAAAAACGAAAATGGGGGACTTTTAACTGAGTTTACCCCTACTATCATATTTCCATTAAATTTCTAAAGAAATTTGGGATTTTGTGGTCCCCTAGCACCCAGTTCTTTCTAAAACTTCTAAATTATTAACAAGGGATTCTTGTTTCCCAAATTAACTAATTCAAGCGGGTTTTAATTTCCCCTTGTAGGTTCTGTCACAAACTGTTTAAAAAAAACATTCCTAACTACTTTTTTAAAAGCCGAAATGTTTCCAAAATTCCCCCCCCAAGAAATTCCAATCAATATGCCCTAAATTTAAAGTCCCCTAAATTACAACATTAAATCGTGCCTGTGGCCCTAACAATTTCCTCCCAATATCTTCCCTGGCCCCCTATCTAAATTTGGGGGGGGTTATTTTCACACCAAAAGGGTTAATTTTTTCATGCCCCTTCAAAAATTCCCTATCCAAAAAAGACCCCTTAAGGGTTTATTTTTCAGAATTTAAAATACCCTTTTAAAATGAAAACAGTTCAAGCGTTTCTGGGACATACAATGCCACCCCCCCCCCCCCCTTCCCGATATTCATCTCCCCTTGGAAAATTTGAAACCCTGAATGTACTTTCTGAAGGCATTCCCGATTTTTGAATTAAACCACGTCTCAGTAATGGCAAATACATCTATGTTACCTGCCCTAGAAACCTAGTCCCCAACTCGCCACCTTTTTCCCTTAACACTGCGACTTTTTGTGTAATATATATTTTAAAAGGACCCCCCCTTTTCTTTTCATTGGGGAACCCTTTTCTGTTATTCCACAAAAACCCAAAAATTTTTCCTTGCCCAATTACCCCACGGGTTTTCCCGATATCCCCCTCATTTTCCCCAAATTTACTAGTTCTCCTAGTACTCATTTTAACACCCGAGACTTCACAGTTTTTCCCCCCAAAACCCAAAAACCACTAATTTATTCCTAGTTTAAAGACCTAACGCCCCTCCCTCCCTTTGGGCCCAAATTGGCCCCACCCCACACCCAGAAAAGGTAAAACCCCATCCCTGGAAATCATTTTCATTTCTGCCATAAAAGGGTCCCATTTTGTCAATGAATGTCCCCGCATTTTCCTTACAGTATTTGCCCAAACCAAAAAATTGAACCCCAAATTTTGCCTGGACAACCATTCATTACCAACCCCTCTTCTTGGCAAATCCCACATATAAACGGCCCCCCCCTTCTTCCTAATAAATTTTCTATAGCGGTCCAAAATTTTTTCTAACAAAAATCCTCACCCCAACCCCTTGCCTACATATTCCCCTCCGCACTGAGGCAAATAATAGGATTGATCCCCCATTACCGTTCATGAATTTTTTGTCAACCGGGCTAACAATGCCCTCCATCCCAGCCCCGGGAAAGAAATACCCTTTGCTCCACCCTGTCCCCCCAAGCAAATCCCCCTTCCATGATCTAACCTGGCTACCCCCAAAACAACAAATTTCTTCCCTTCCTTTTTGTCGTTCGTCGTGACGACCCCAGAAATAGACTCACATTCTTTCGGGTACCCCGAAATGCTTTGGGGGTTTCCACGGGAGTTTTTCCACAGCAGTCTCTTTTTTCCCTTCCCTCTTTTCGGGTTTTCCTTCGCTTTTTGGGATCGTCAATTTCCCGTCGCCCCTGCGGGTCCACCCCCACTGACCACGACCCTTCTTGACCAAAAGGAACTCAAAAAACCAGGAGGACTATTTAAAAACAAATTCCTCTTTTTTTCCTCGGCCCAAATCGCCCGTTCCCACCCTGCCCTAATTTTTCCCCAAAGTTGCTGGTAAATTTCCCTCGATGGGGGGCATCTTGGTTCAGTCCACGGGAGCAAAAAAGGGACCCCTTCTTCACAGAAAACCTCTCTGCTGCCTTTTTTGTAAAACCAGGCCCCCTATCCAGGAAAAAATTTCCCCCCTCAAACCCCCATGTCCCTTAAAATTTCCTAAAATGTCCCTGGGGTGGGCCCGTCAAAAAGCCTTCATTTGGTTTGAACACTTTTTCAGAAATGGGAATTTTTTTCCGGGAAACGTTTCCCCACCAGGGGCTTCATCGGGTCCAATACAAAAGGGGAAAGGGGCGTAAAGGAGAGGGGGAGAATGGGGTTTAATCACCCCCTCAACCTGGATTTCCGTGTTTTCCCAGTCAAAAATTTTTGTAAATTTTACAGCTTAGGGCCGTAGACGGGGCTTAATAACTGAAAGGAGGTGACGTGAAGCATTTTGGAGGGGGGTCATAGGGGTTTACCACCCCATTTAGTCGAAGTGGGTTTTTCGCCCAAAAGGGTTTTAAACAAGTGTTGAAAAAACTTTGTAACAAATCCCATAAATGCTGCTGGGGTCTGACATTGTGAAAAAAGGTTTAAAAAAACCGACATGTTAAAGTTTGGACACTTATGCAGCAAAAGGGAATCTTTATTCAGGAAACGTTTCCCACGCAGGGGCTTCATCAGCCAATAAAAAAGGGGAAGGCTAAGGAGAGGGGGAGAAAAAGGTAATCAGTCCCTCAACCTGGAGTCGATGTGTTCATCCTTCAATCTTGAAGAATGTACAGCATAGGCCGTAGACGTGGCTTATATACTGTAGTGATGACGGAACATTGGGGGCGGGTTCATAGGGGAAACCATCCACTAGCCAAAGGTGGGTTTTCTTCCCCCAAAAGGGTTGAACAAGTGTTGAAGAAACTTTTTGAAAACAAAAATCCCATGATGCGCTGTGTCTGACATTTTGGGATGAAGGGTTTTTTAAAAAAAACCGACATTTTTTGAAAAATTGAAAACCTTTATGCAAAATTTAGGGGGAATCTTTTTCGGGAAACTTTCGCCACCATGGCTTCACCAACCCCAATACAAAGGGGAAGGGGCAAAAGGAAAGGGGAAAAAAATGAGGTAATCAGCCCCCCAAACCTGGAGTCGATGTGTTAAATTCCTCAACCCTTGTAGAATGTACAGCAAAAGGGCCGAAGACGTGGCTTAATACTGTATTAAAGGTGACGTGAAGCAGTTGGAGGGGGGGTCAAAAGTGTCCCCATCCACTAGTCGAAGTAGGTCTTCGTCCAAAGGGTTAACAATTTTTGAAGAATTCTTTAAAAACAAGACCCCCATGTGCAGCTGTGTTTTGCATTTTGTGATGAATGGTTAAAAAAACCGACATGTTGAAAAATTGAGACCCCTTAAGCAGCATAGGGGAAATTTTTTTTATTAAAGGAAACCGTTTCGCCACCCCAGGGGCCCTTCATCATCCAATACAAAAGGAAGGCGTAAGGGAGGGGGAAAAAAAGGGGTAATCAGCCCCCAAAACCGGATTCAAATGTGTTCATCCATCATCTTGTAGAATGAAACAGCATGGGGCCCCGTAGACGGGCTTAAAATCCCTTGTAGTGAGGTGACGTGAAGCGGTTGGGAGGCGGGGTCAAAAGGGTACCTTTCCCACTATCAAAAGAGGTTTTTTCGCCCAAAGGTTAACAAGTGTTAAAGAATTCTTTGAAACCAAGATCCCAGGGATGCTGCGTTCGACAGTTGTGATGAATGGTTTGAAAAACCGAATTTTGAAAGATTGAAAACACTTTTTGCACAAAAATGGGAACCCTTTTTTTTCAGGGAAACTTTTTCCCCACGCAGGGCTTAAATCAGCCCCAATCCCAAAGGGGAAAGGGCGTAAGGAAAAGGGGGAAATGGGGTAATCATCCCTAAACCCCTAGTCAAATGTTTTCCCGTCCATCAATCTTGTAGAATGAAAACAGCATAGGGCCGTAGACGGGTTTATAAACTTTAGTGGGGTTTAAACTAAAGCATTTTGGAGGGGGGGTTTCTTTGGGGTTAAACCCATCCACTATCAAGTAAGTTTTCGCCAAAAGGTTGAAAAAAGTTTTTGAAAAATTCCCCTTTGTAACAAGATCCCTTTATGCTGCGTGCCCGACATTTGGTGAAGGGTTTAAAAAAACCGACCTTTTGAAATTGAGACACTTTTGCAGCAAAAAAAAAGGGGAATTTCAAAAACCCAGGAAAGGGTTTGGGGCCACGCAGGGGGGGGGTTCATCAGCCCAAATTTTACAAAGGGGAAAGGCAAAAGGGGAGGGGAAGGAGAATGAGGAAAATCAGTCCCTCAACCTGGCCCAAAAGGGTGTTACACCCCATCAATCTTGTAAAAATGTACAGAAATGGGGCCGTAGACTTTGGCTTATAAAAATGTAGTGGGGGTGACGTGAAGCAGTTGGGGGGCGGGTCATAGGGGTCCCATCCACAAGTCGAAGTAGGCCCTTTCGCCCAAAAAGGGTTAAAAAATGTTGAAAAATTTTTTTTGGGTAAACAAGACCCCAATGAAGCTCCCCTGTGTCTGACATTGTGATAAAAAAATTTTTTTGAAAAACCGACAGGGTTGAAGTTTGAACACTTATCCCAGAAATTTTGGGGAATCTTTATTCAAAAAACCCCCTTTTCCCCAAACGCAGGGGCTTAAATCAGTCCAATAAAAAAGGGGAAGGCCCGTAAGGAGAGGAGGAGAATGGGGTAATCAGCCCCAAAACCCGGAGCCCGTGTTTTTCATTCCATCAATCTTGTAGAATGTACAGCATGGGGCCCCGAGACGTGGTTTATATCCTGTAGTGGGGTGACGTGAAGCATTTTTGGAGGCGGGGTCATAGTGGTACCATCCACTATCGAAGTGGGGCCCTTCGCCCAAAGGGTTAAAACAAGTTTTGAAAAAATTTTTTTGAAAACAAGATCCCATGAGGGCTGCTGGCCCGACAGTTGTTTTTGAAGGGTTTTTGAAAATTCCCATATGCTGCATAATTCCCACAATTTTTAAAACCCATGCGGTTTTTCAAACCTTTCCCATCACAACTGTCAGACACAGCAGCATCATGGTCTTTTTTACAAAAAATTTCTTCAACACTTGTTAAACCCTTTTGGGACAAAGACCTATTTGACTAGTGGAGGGGTACCCACAATGTCCCCCCCCCTCCAACTGTTTTCACGCACCTCACTACGGGATAAAGCCACGCCCTTACGGCCCAATGCTGTACATTCTACAAGTTTTGAGGGACTAAACACATCAAACTCCAGGTTGAGGACTGTTTAAACCTCTTTCTCCCCCTCTCCTTACGCCTTTTCCCTTTGTTTTTGGACGTTTAAGGGCCACTCCCGTGGCGAAAACGTTTCCTGAAAAAAGTTTCCCCCAAATATCTGCAAAAAGGTCCCCAAACCTTCAAAAAGGTCGGTTTTCAAACCATTTAAACCCCCAAACGTCAGACACAGCCCCAAAAAGGGGATTTTGTTTACAAAAAATTTTTCAAAAATTTGTTAAAACCTTTTTGGACGAAAAACCTACTTCACTAGGGGAAAGGGAAACCACAATACCCCCCTCCAACTGTTTCCACTCACCACACTACGTATAAACCCAAAGTCTAGGGCCCCTATGTTTGTACATTCTACAAGTTTGTTTGGGATGAACACATCGACTCCAGGTTGGGGGAAACTGATTACCTCTTTCCCTCCTCCCCCTTACCCCTTTCCCTTTGTTTTGGACTGATAAAACCACTGCGGGCGAAACTTTTCCCCGAAAAAAAGTTTCCCCCAATATCTGCTTTAATTTTTTTTTTTTCTAAATTTCCTTCAACATTGGGGTTTTTTAAAAACCTTTCCCATCACAACTGCCCAACACAGCAGAAATCATGGGATTTTGTTACAAAGAATTCTTCAACACTTGTTAAACCCTTTTTGGCCGAAAGACCCTATTTCGCCCGGGATGGTACCCCCAATGACCCCGCCTCCAACTGCTTCACGTCACCTCACTACAGTATATAAGCCACGCCCTACGGCCCTAGCTGTCCATTCTAAAAGATTAAATGGCCCTGAAAAACACCCGACTCCAAGGTTGAGGGATTTGATTACCCCTTTCTCCCCCTTTTCCTTTAAACCCCCCTTCCCTCTTTGTATTGGACTGATAAAAGGCCACTGCGGGCGAAACTTTTTCCGAAAAAGTTTCCCAAATTTTGCTGCATTTTTTGTCCAAATTTCAACATGTCGGTTTTTCAAACCATTCACCCACAACTGTCGAACAGCACATCATGGGATCTTTTTTACAAAAAATTTTCTTCAACACTTTTAAACCTTTGGACGAAGACCTCTTCGACTAATGGATGGTCCACTATGACCCCGCCCCCCCCCCTTCTCACTTTTCCACCTCACTACAGTATATAAGCCACGTCCAAAGGGCCCTATGCTGTACATTCTACAAGTTTTGATGGACTGAACACATCGACCCCCCGGTTGAGGGACTGATTTACCTCATTCCCTCCTCTCCTTACCCTTTCCCTTTGTTTTGGGACGGGATGAAGCCACTGCGGGGGCGAAACTTTTTCCCCCTGAATAAAGTTTTCCCCATATGCTGCATAAGGTCTCAATCTTCAAAAAGCCCGGTTTTTTCAAACCATTCATCACAACGCCCAGCCACAGCAGCACCCAGGGGATCTTTTTAAAAAGAATTTTTCAACATTGTTCAACCTTTGGACGAAGACCAACTTCGACAAGGGGGGGAAAACCACTATAAACCCCCCTCCAACTGCTTCACGTCCCCTCACTAAAGTATTAAGCCACGTCTAGGGCCCCCTATGCGAAACATTCTAAAAGTTTTAAAGGAAACGAACCCCATCGACTCCATTTAGGGACGTTTTAACCTAAATTCTCCCCCTCTCCTTACCCCTTCCCCTCTTTGTTTTGGGGACTGATGAACCCCTGCTGGCAAACGTTTCCGGAATAAAGATTCCCAAAATGCGGGCATAAGTGTCTCAATTTTCCCCAACTGCCCGGTTTTTAAAAACCATTCATCACAACTGTCAACACACAGCATCATGGGATCTTGTTAAAAGAAATTTTTCAACACTTTTTTCAACCTTTGGACGAAAACCCCCCTTCGACTGGGGGAAAGGACCACTATGCCCCCCGCCTCCAACGCTTCACTTCACCCCTACAGTTTTAAAAACCCTCTACGGCCCTTTTGGTACTTTCTACAAAAATTGATGGACGAACAAAAGACCCCGGGTTGAGGGCCGATTACCTCATTCCCCTTTCCTCTCCTTACGCCTTCCTCTTTGTATTGGCCCTGATAAAAGCCACTGCGTAGCGAAACTTTTTCCTGAATAAAGATTCCCAGGCTGCAAAAGGGGCTCAATTTTCAACTGTTTTTTTTTCAAACCTTTCATCACAACTGTCAGACACAGCAGCATCAGGGGATCTTGTTACAAAGAATTTTTTCAACACTTTTTCCAACCTTTTGGCAAAGACCTACTTCGACTAGGGGATGGTACCACTATGACCCCGCCTCCAACTGCTTCACGTCCCCTCACTACAGAAATTAAAAGGGGCCACGCTACGGCCCAAGGGCGTACTTTCTACAAGATTGAAGGGGACTGAACACATCGACTCCAGGTTGAGGGACTGATTACCTCATTCTCCTCCTCTCCTTACGCCTTCCTCTTTGAATTGACGGGATGAAGCCACTGCGTGGCGAAACGTTTTTTGAATAAAGTTTCCCCATAGCCCCCTAATTTCTAAATTTTAAACATTTTCCGGTTTTTTTCCCAAACCTTTCATCACAGCCTTCCTGAAGTCCAATACACAATATCATTTTCATTCCCAAATGATCTACCCCTCAAATACCTTAGGGAAAAAAGTTAAAAAATTTCGTAAGGCGGGAATCCCCCTTTTGTAAAACCCTGCTGAGATTCGTTATTAATTTATGCTTTTTCAAGGGGGCCCTAGGGAACTCCCTGGGCCATTATTTTTTCCAAAAAATTTTTTCCCCACTAGGGAAAGGTTGGGCCCTTGTAATAAAGATGGTAAATTTAACCGAAAATAGAAAAGTAAAAGGACACTTTTTGCAACTAATTGACATTTTTTTGTGGCAACGTTTCGCTCTCCAGGCCCTTTTAAATAAACCCCATTAAAAACCCAATACATAGACACGAGGGTATATTTAGGATCAGAGTGGGGTTGAAAAACTAGGGGGGAACCATTTCGATGTTCACTATTGGTAGTAGTAGAAAATTAGTGTAGGGGTAGACAAAAAAAATAAAATTTATGGAAGAGAAATTTTAATTTTCTCCCTTGAGTAAAAGGATTTTTAAAACCCCTTTTATTTGGGGTAAGAAAAAAATAGGTTGGCCCAAATATAGACGGGAAAATAGGCGGGCTTTTTCCCCGTGTTCACTCTGTGTTTTGTGTTTTTAAAAACCGGGAGAGCCCTATGTTGAGGGGCGGGGTTTTACTGTTTTTCAGGGGGTTTCTTGCTAAGATTTTTTCGGAGAGGGGTAAGCTGCCCGTTTTTTTTGGGTTTTAAATTGTATTCCCAAAACAGCGATCAGTGATGATTTCGAGGCACTTGCGTCTGGGGAAAATTTTATTTTCTTTGATCACTAATTGGGCGTCTCAAAAATTTCAAAAGATAAAGGAGGAAATTTTGGGTTTTTTGAACACGGGGCTTTGGGCCCAGGTTATCTTTCCCAAACATCCCAAAATGTGTTAAAATAAAACACAGGGCCGTTTTTCCGGGTTTATCGTTTCTTAAAAGCTTAAATGTTTTCAAGAACACATTTACGCATGTAGGAACGAAAACCCTTTAACAACCCCCTGTGTAAAACACCAAAATTTCCCCCAAATTAAACTCATAAAAATTCAGAGACGCCCAATTATTATCAAAGAAACTAATTTCCGCAACGCAAGTGCCTCAAATCAGATTTATCGCTGTTTTTGAAAAACAATTAAACAAAAAAAAACGGCAGCTTTCACCATCTCCGAAGTCCTTGCAAGAATCCCCTAAAACAGTAAACCCGCCACACATAGTCTCTCCGTTATATAAAAACCAAAACAAAAGAGAGAAACGGGAAAAAGGGTGCCTCATTCCGGTCTATATTTTTTTTTTTTAACCTTTTTTTTTTGTGTTACCCAAGTAATAGCTTTTATATCCTTTACTCATGTACGAAATAATTTTTTTCTACCATAATTTATTACTTTTGTCACAAACCCCCTACACTAAATACTACTACAAATACCACTATGAACATCGGGAAAAGGTACCCCCACTAGTAATTTACCTCACTCTGATCCAATAAAAAACCCTCTGTGTCCAATTTTTGTTTTTTAATGGGTTTAAAAAAGCCCTGGGGAAACGAAACGTTGCCACAATAAAAGTCACATTAGGTTTGCTTATTGGGGCTATAGTTTTGAAGCTAAGGGCCCGTCAAAACCTTTTTGAAAAAGGGGACACATTTTCCATTTTCCCTTACTGGCACCCGCCATTTTTTATGATTTTAAACCCCTCAAGGAAGGGTTTCCCCTTTATGTTGGTGAGGGGGTCTTTATTTAGGGAAAATTGGGTCTGGCTCCATTTTCCCCCAAAAATTTAAAAACCCGAATTTCCCCTTCCACATTCCCCCCCCCAGGGGCTGAAAAAATCCCCCCGGGTTTTTAAACGCTTCCCCCCTTTATTATAATAATAATAATAATAATTTTTAGTGATATGGTTTAAAAAATTACCAAAGGTTTTTCTAAGCTCCTCTTTTACATCCTTTAGAACCCTTGCATACAGTTCATCAGGGCCCGGGGAATTTTTTAGGGTTTTTAAATTTTTCATTTGGCTAAGGACCCTGTTCCCCTTGGGCCCCCAATCCCTGGGGTTTATTATCGTCCCTTTTTCTACAAATTTTTCTTTCCCCGGAAAATCGTTTGGGATCCCCCCTGTGGGAAAAAAATGAGAGGAATATGTGTTAAAAATTTCCCACACCCTTTTCCTTTTTCACTGTCAGTTGAGCGACCCGGGGAATTTTTAGTGGGCCTATCTTTTCTCTGAAAACTTACTTTTGTAAACCTGAAAAAAAATCCTTTTGGGTTAGTCTTCCCCTTCTCTTTCCCAAATTTTAACCCCCATAACTCTTTTTTCTTTTTTTAATTCCCTTTTTAATTTTTCTCTTTTTAAAATGAATATATCGATTTTTTTAAAATTTCCCCTCTCCCTTTTGATTTGCCTAAAAGCCCTCTCTTTTGACCCAAAAAAAAATTTTAAACTAATTTTTTCATACCCCTTTGGATCATTTTTGTTTGATCTGGGTTTTTCCCCATTTGGAAAAAATAATTTTTACGAGCACTAGAACTAGCCCTGAAAGCGTCATACGGCCAAACCCTCACCACCACCGACTCTTTGTCGGCATTCCAGTTTTAGCCCCCCCAAAAATTTTTAAATCCCATGAAATCACCAAGCCCAAAATTCAGGGGCAGAGACTAGAATTTCCAAATTTTTAGGGGGAAATTTCCCTGATTAAAATTAAAACTGAGTGATTTGGATCACTTTCCCCAAGCTTTATCATTAACCTCAAGATTATTAATTAGTGTTTTCCCCAAATGGCAAGAAAACCCAAACAAGGAGGGTTTTTTTCCCCTAGTTGGCTCTGTCCCCAAACTGTTTTTAAAAAAAAAATCCCCGGATCGTAAACAAGAAATCACTTGACTCTAAAATTTCCCCGTCAAATTGCTGGCATCCCTCTGTCCCATAGTTAAAAACTCCCATTAAACACAACATTTTCGTATGTTGATGCCCCTTTAAATTTCGTCCCATAGAATTTACTGCACTCCCTATCAAAAATTTGGGCCCTGTAAATCACACCCAAAATTTGTTTTTTCCCCGGGCCCCCGAGAAGCTGTAAACCCAAACCCGATTCAGTGGCTTTAAAGCTTCTAATTTTATACTTGTCTAACCCCAAAAAATTTAAATTGTCCCCTGACATACATCGCTACTCCACCACCCCTTTCCCGTTGACCCCGCAGTGTGGAATAATTTATAGCCCTGTATGTGACAAAAAAGAGGCCCCCTCAAACTTTTAATTGACCAGGTTTTCGTTTTAGCAATAAAAACAAGTTTCCGCACTTGCAAATTTTTAAAACCCTTTGCTCATCATCAAAAACTTATACTCCTGCTATTAAAAAAATAAAAACCCCAAAGGGGCAGTCCCTTCCTTTCCCCTTGCTGTCCCCCTTTGCTGACCTGATCTATTTTCTTTATTTATAACTTCATGCTGAATTCCTTTATACAATTTTCTGTTTCCCCAAACCCCAGTGTTGCAACCTTTTTGTTTCCCCCCCACACCCATAAACCCCATCTTCCCATCAGTTTAAAAAACATAGGCCTTTTTACCAATGCCTTCTCAATTGAGTTTTGGGAAATGCACCCAACCCCCCGCCCCCGAAGATGTACCCCATCCCGGCATACATACATGTTTGCCAAAAAGTTTTTCCAGTTGTCAATGAATTTGGGGTTTTCAAGTTTTCCTTTCAGAAACCCGCTAGCCGCAATTTTTTCACCCCAAAAGCCCTAGACAACTGTTCATTTCCTACTCCCCTTTTAGGCAAAATGCTACATATGATTTTGGGGCCCCTCCCTTATACTTAATGAAATCTTAGCTGACCTTTAATTATCTAGCAGCTCTTCCTCCTACCCTTCCCAATACATTTCCCCCCAGCACGAAAACATAAAGGGCTTGTTCCCATTTCCGAAAATGATATTATTTCCCGCCTTTTAAATATGTCCCCCAAAACCCGCTCCAGGGAACCCACTCTATCCCTCTCTTCTTATTCCTATTACAAAAGCACGGGCCCCAAAATATCCTTTCCCCCGAGAGTCCAAACATTTCCCCAAGAATGTGCTTACCCCTGTTAAACAGGGGGAGTAGGAAACCCCTTTCCTTCACCCGGCCCCTTTAAGTAATTTAAACCTGAAGAACAGAGAACGATTTCCTACCTTAGATCTTCACTCTTTTAAATTTCCTTATTCTAAATTTTCCCTCCCCCTTACTGGTTTTCCACTCGCCCCCTTGTAGCAGGTGCTGGGCTTTCAAACCCCACGCGGTACCTTCTACCTCCCCCCTACAGCCCCCACAGCGAGAGACAGACTGCACCTCCCCTGCTGAAGCCTCATTCCCCACAAACCCCCCACCTCCCCACCCCCTCCCAGACCCCCTTGGGTGGACCTTTAGCCCCCTAATTCCTCCCCTGGAAAAGCAAGACCTTTCCCCCTTCAACTCTCCAACCTCAATTTTTTAAAAAACTGCAGAAGCAAACCCTGTTTTTGTTTCCGTCCACGCTAAACCCCAAAGGGGAAAATAGGGGCTGTTTCCTCAAAGTGACGACGACCACTGACGTGACCACAAAATCAAAAGGGGTAGCTTCCTTTGACCCCAAAAAACAAAAAGATGCAAAATTTTCAGTTACCGTAAAAGAATTCCCGCAGTCAAAAGGTTTTTTAAGCTTTTGTTAGTAAATTGGCATGAAAAAAAACCCAAAACAAAGGAACACCCGCAGCAGGCCCACTAGCCCATGCCAGCCCCCGTCCAACGTCCCCCCACTTTTGTACCTGGTTAATCAAAAATTTAAAGGGTGCCCAAAAGTCTTGCCCTAAAGACACTACCCAGGAGGCTGTCTGACCATCTATAAAATATTGAAAACCATTACCTCTATTTTCCCTTTTGAAATCTAAATTTTTTCCCAATTTTAATATGTTTTTTCCAAAATCCTGTCCCTTTGGGGGGAAAAATTTTAAAACAAGCTGCTTATATCCCCTTTATTTGTCCCTGTTTTCCAAATTTTCACACTTAATAATTTCTCCTCTAATTCACTCCTTTCTAGGGAAATGCAAGTTCAGTGGGCCTTTACTTTTTCCCCGGGAGGGAAAAGGTTTCTTATAAAATAAATTATTTTCATCTTTGTATGTTTTTTTTTTAGCACAAATTGGGGCCCTGTTATGGGGCCAAAAACCCGAGTAGTAAATCAAGATGAAAGTCCCCAAACCAAAAAAACTAAAGCTGAAGTATAATAATCCTAGGATATTTTTTTATTTATATTTCCCCGACATGAGCCAAAATTTTTATTAGCTTACGCAAACACTTCTACCCTTTTTTACCTTGGCTTTATAAACTTATTTAACCCTTTTTTGTGTCATAGTTTAATTTTTTTTTCCCAAACATTAGACTCCCTTAAAACTTGACTGCATTGAAATGCATTAGACACTTCCCCCGACCCAACCTATCTAGGTCAATCCCGTAGCCCTCCGCGTCCCCTTCAGAAAAATTTTTTGATGGTCTATTTTAGTTCAACAGCAAAAATATGTTTTTATTTATTCCCCTCATTTTAAAATCGTTTTATTTAGACTGTGAACAGGAAGGGTTCCAACATTGACGCTTGTGGCACACCACTCATAACGGCTCCCCATTATAATTTCTCTCCAACTCCGTGTTGCCTATCGGTCAGCCATGCTTCGATCCAGAAGATAATTTCGCCTGATTTCATGTGCCTCTACTTTCCTAGTCAGATTCGTCTGTGCAAATTTTAACCTACACAGCATAAATACTAACAAAATGAAGAACAAAAAGGCACAATACCGTGATTGGAACAATACACAAATAACCCGCACATAGAGAAAAGCTTACTACGACGTTTCGGTCCGACTTAGACCACTTTCAGTCGCACATTCAAATTATTTCACAGAAAAAAATATTAAACCATTTTAAAAATAAAATTGGTAAATTGGCACCTACACGCTTTAATAACAGTCCCAACTTTTTTCTAAGTAGGATGCACCGGTGTTGAAAGTTTGAAGCCGGTCGGAAGAAGCTTTCTCATTCACAGTGAAACAAAAAAGGGGAATTGTCATATAAAAGTGAGCATAACGCGTTTGCGCATGTTAGTAGTTCCATGAACCTCCTAACTATAGTTCACTAGCAATTTGAAGCCGAGCAGATGTTTTGTTAGAGTCGGTACATATACCTGAATTATAGGTGTCGGCTTTACAGTAAACGTACAAAAAACATGTAAATCTCACTAAACTCTTGAAACTTAAAACGAAAGTTTTCAATATATATATCTTCTTTAAGTAGTTATATTGTAGTTCAAATATTCCATAATCCTATAAGAAAAAAATACACAACTTTTTTTCTAAGAAATTGGAATTTACATTATCTCTTACGAGCTAGCTAACAGGACAGCTAAGAGCTTGAAGTAACCGACTCAAACCATGCCATACCCTATAAAGTCCTATAAGAAACTGAAGCTTCATCTAAGTAGACTATATCAGAGTTGATGGTTTAAAGGCAATCTGATAAGGCATTCAGGTTATTGCACGAACACCAGTATTTCAATTTTCTTAATTTTCTTAATAAAATAGTCAGAATTGGCACTTACACAACCCGAGATCAATGAAAAAAAAAAGATTAATATACACTAGCATTTAGGGGTTGCAGTTGATCAGAAGAGACATTCTTCGGTACCACGGAAATCAATTTAAGAAAATTGACAAATTAACACACACACACACACACCAGAATCAATTTGAACGTTCTTTCTTGCAATGTTTGGAATTGCTGGACGTATGAAACTGATCAGAAGAGGCATTCTCTAGTTATGCTTGGGAATCCAACCGGTCCACGTTTATTAACTTTGTCAGAAAATTAGCAAATTTGCATTTACAAAGTGTAAACTGATTAGGTACCATCCTATTCGCAAGATGCGTCAGCCTGTAAATATTAAAGGCGTTCTGAAGAGGCATATTCAAATTATGTCACGGACAAAATACTACAACATTCTGAAATAAAATTTGCACCTACATACACCAGTAACAAAGCCAATTTTCTTCTAAGGAGGATACGTCAGTGTTGAAAGTTTGAAACTGACCAGAAGAAGCATTCTCAAGCCGTTGCACGGCTGTATAGCCCTTGTGGCTTAGCGCTTCTTTTTGATTATAATAATAATCAAGCCGTTGCACAGGAATTGGGAATGATCTGTATAAAATTGAGGAGAGGGCACCTGCACATGGCAGTAATTGCATGAATTCTTTCCCTAGTTACACCACTAGAACGTTGAAAATATAAAAGCCCAGTGGATGAGATGTTCTTAAGTTATAAGCGAACACCTTCGAGGAAGGAAAAAAAAAAAAACTCAGACAATCACTGTCAGGTACTCGTTTGGGGATACCTAATAATAAGTTGAACAGTTGTCATAGTTGATCTAACGTAGTTCATCTCCTACATTCATCTTTGTTTACCACTTAACATAATGGATTACAGTCATTAGTTCAATCATGACGGCTGAGAAAGGTAGGAAGAGGGCGAGTAGGGGTGGAGGGGCAGTAGGGATTGGATGGTTTTTAGGGGTTGAGGGTGAGAAAGGTAGGGAGACACGAGCGTTGCACTGAACTACTGACCAGTTACATATCATTTAAATATCAGCAAGTGGGGCTGCACTGAGAGAGATCTCACTGTACTTAGTTTTACGACCTGTCAGCCATATGAGGGTAATTAAGTCTGCTCCAATGATATACACAGCATCCAAGTTAACTTGTCGATAAACACTTGACCTGAATTTGTGTGAAGGGGGAGGGGAAGGGTGATATTTTTTAGGTATAATCAGACAAATCGAATTACCCAAATATAGATATTTTCGAAAAAATTGTGCAGCGCATTGCCTGATATGGCTTTTGTGAAATATACATTTTTTCTTCATAAAACTGACAGAGTAACCTAACGTATCGTAGTTAAAAACGCTGGTTAAACTTAATGTTATCAAACTGACCTTAGGCTAAACTTCAATTTATTTTATTTTATTTAACAATAAAAAATGTGTTCTGTAAATGTTTTCGTGGTCTGATTTTCTCATTATTGCAGCACTGAATTACTTTTACCCCTTTTATGGCAGAACGATCGTTGCTTTATAAGGCAAACCATCAAGAGTGGTAGGGACCTTGTCTGTGAGGGGGCCCTGGATTCTACCCGTCTAGGGTGGTAGGGGCCTTAAATGTCAGTAAGGGGTTCTTCAAGCAAGCAAATGGCCTATTCTTTTCCTTTCCCTTTGGGATCGAGCCTGATTGCTATCCATTCCCCATACGTCGTTGTATAACCCACATAGGTTTTGCGCCTCTCTCTGATTATAATAATTTATAAGCCAAGATGACAAGCTCTGCATAAAAAATATATATATATATATATAATATATAAATATATATAATATAAAATTTTTTAGTACTAGCACATTGGTAGAGGAGCAATGAACACGTGATATGGTGTCTACGTCACTAGACATGCGTGACGTCACACGAGCCAGGATGTGTCATCTTGGTAAATTATGGCAACACTTATCTGCTTTGCTCTCTGCAGTGTCAGATTTATACATCTCTTCTTCACATGTGTGTCTTGTCACCCTGTATAAATTTCCAAGTTTTTAGTTTTATAAATTGATTATTGTTTATGGCGTAGATATTCCTTGGTTTAACACTTAATATAAATGCAATAAAAATGATGGTAGTTTTTTTCAAGTTTCCGGAAAGAGATCACGTGATTCACAGCATTGACACGCGTCCCAAAGCAGACTAGGCAAGACCAAATGAGTGTTGGAATGTGCAGGTGCTCCTGTGTGTGTGTGTGTGTGTGTGTGTGTGTGTGTGTGTGTGTGTGTGTGTGTGTGTGTGTGTGTGTGTGTGTGTGTGTGTGTGTGTTTGTGTGTGTGTGTGTGTGGTGTGTTTTGTGTGTGGTGTTTTGTGTGTGTGTGTGTGTGTGTGTGTTAGTGTGTGGGGGTGTGTGTGTGTTTTGGGGTGTTTGTGTGTGTGTGTGTGCGCGTGTGGGGTTGTGTACACGTGCTTGTGCTGTATTCTCTCACTGAGTTGTTTGCGAGGTCAATACTTAGCTTCTGGCCCTGTCTTTTAACTTCAGAAATTGGCCAGTATTTACTGGTTCCTGACCTCCTGGGCCCTATCATACAAACTCTTCCGTGTAATGATTATTTCCATGTCCTTCTCTCTACTTGTTTTCTGAAGCTTCGTCTTTCCCGGTTTATAAACTTTAACCGATTTTCCTTCAACCTCTTCGATTTGCATGACCTTGCACTTGTCTACATTAAGCTCCATAAACCACTTGTTTGGCCCCTCCCGCAACCTGTTCAACTTTTCCTGTAGCCTGTCTCTAATCTTTAGTGTTCTTATGTTTCTCATTAGTTACACATCAGCAAAAGGTAATATTTAGAATCCAAATACTGCCGACAGAAGTAAAGAAACGACAAAAAATCTTTTCTCATAATTCATAGTTGATCTCAACTGGCAGTCTTTTACTAACTTAAGAAAACAAGGGCGCTAGCACTGATCCTTTGAGAAGCCAACTTGTTGCACATTTCAGTACTTTTCTTCGCACCATTGCCTGCTCTTCCAGTTTTGGAGCAATCTCCCGTGAAGACCGTGTAGTTCCAGAAAATGTAGTCAACTCATCCTTGTTTCTCTCTTGTTTAATTTTCCGTTATTCTGCAATGTAATTCTAGCAGGCTCTTAAGGACTTTCCTAAATCCATGCTGGATTATTTTGCTTGATGAGAGGAACAGAACCTTTCTGTGGTATTGTCATTAATGCCCTCCTCCTAATACTGACTTTGTTATATATACTGTAAATGACCTGCCAAAATTAATAAACTGTTCTTTTGAATAGTGCGGACGATGCAAAACTATGTGAAGTACTTACAAGAGGATTGTAAAGTTATACAGGATGTTTTAGATAATAATTGTGAAAAAAAACTGTATATATTTTCCAGAAATTCAGTATTTATATGTATATAGATGGCCTTTACTGTATTTAATAACATTTATTGTCATAGAAAATGGGAAACTGAGCCGGGGGAGAAGGGACAGTCCCATTTGTTTGAATTTGAACTAAGAAATGTTAGTGTAATGGGAAGAATTTTCGTGCTCTAGAGGTTAAAATTGGGCTGACCTCTCAAATAGGAGGCGAAATTGTTGGATGTGCAGTCCTGCATAACTTGAGATATCAGGCGACTGGAAAAGAAGCTCCAGGAACCCCAACTAAGTCATGTCTATATTATGTTTATAGTTCTGGCCAGTATTATTATCATAAATGTAACAGGGGAGTTTTCTGAGAAATGATACAACTTGGTCTCCAGTTAAATTGGTGAGTGATATTAAGATATATTTTCCTTCGTTATGTAATTGTGTATATAAAATAACCATTTTTTATTTTTAAATAACAGTCCACAAATTTATATATTTACCAGCATTCCGGGTTTATGTATATTTCATTTAATTAATAGGTCCAGAGCAACTTGTGGATATGACAGTGGTAGGTATCGAAGGGGGACATTTTTGCGACCTAAGTGTCCCAAATTCCTACTTGTCTAACTGATAAATAATAGTTATCATTGTTCATTTACTGTTATGTATATAATTATACATTCAGATAAATGCAATTTTCCACAATAATAATAATAATAATAATAATAATAATAATAATATCTTTATTTACTACAAGTACAAGGTATACAGGCCTAGCTAACATCAGTGACATACTACTATATAGAAAGCCCCTTATTATGCAGATCATCTCGGAAAAATTAGGTCAGTTTTGTCCCAGGATGCGACCCACACCAGTCCACTAATTCCCAGGTACCCATTTTACTGATGGGTGAACAGGGACAGCAGGTGTCTTATGGAAACACACCCAATGTTTTCCAGCCGTACCAGAGGAGATTCGAACTCCGGATCTCAGTGTGTGAGCTAAGTGCGCTAGCGATTGACTACGGGAGGGAGCACTTTGAGTAACTTTATCTTGTAAACGGTTTAGAAAACCGACATATTGAAGAATGAGACACAACATTTGGGAATCTTTATTGATGAAACGTTTCGCCAGCCAGTGGCTTCTTCAGTACAGTACAGAGAAGAACGGTGGAGGATGAGGTAATCAGTCCCTCAGCCTGGAGTCGATGTGCTCAGTCCATCATTCAAGACTCCGAAATGTAACACAAGTGTCTCATTCGAGTAACTTTATGTTGAGAAATGCCACATAAATGAAATTAGGTGTAAGTACAGATATGCCTCATAAAGATAATAGTTTGTGGTAAAGTGTTAAGAACGTCAGGTAAAGAAAAGTCCTTTGGATGATTATAAAAAATGGAAAATAATGAAAATATAGCGGCGAGCTATGGTATACTAGTTAATTTTAAAATATGTTGATGATAAAACACTAGTGTTTTTATAATATATGTTTTACCAGAGTTGTGAGGTGCAACTGTAGTATAGTGTCAGCAACTTAAAAAAACGTTGAATTTAAATGTAAAGTTAAGTTATGCAACAAAATGGATTACAGAATTGAGAAAAGTTATGAAGAAACATGAAAAGCACGGAACTGCTCTCCCTGGAGGAGAGGAAATATCGTAATAACAGAATTTTTTAAAAGAAAGTGAAAAGTTGACTGAGGACGTCTTTATGCAAACAATAGAATTGTTGTTATTCCGCCGGAGCGGCTAGTTTATTGTGCACTCCATGTTCATTCTGTGAGCGATAGCGCAAAAACAGAGATTACAGAGGTCACAGTGAATTTTCGCCATACCCCACCAGGCATAATTACATCACGAAAAATACGCCAATTTATATACATTTCAATTTCTTTATATACCAGTATGGAGTTACAATCACCAAAACATGTATTTTTATCACTAAAACTTTGGTTATTATTGGGTTGCAGCCTCTTCAAAACCAATATCATTCATCTAGTCGACACAAAATGAGGATACAATCCTAAGATTTCAGATATCGTAAAATGAATTGTTTTGCCATATCCTGCAGCGTTTGTATGAGGTGTCTGAAAGGTTGGATGTTTGGCCAGTAAGACATAGTGTTCCTGTGTATGACCCTGTCTCTGTCCACACACTTAGTATTTGATATAATTGCCATCTCTATACGAACCATTCTAGCAACATCATAATCTTGCAACCTACTGACCAGGTTACTTTCGCCATAAATATGCCTAACTTGACACGTTTATTGATGGACAGTTGTTCTGTTAGTTCCTGTTTGTACTGTTTTACTTTCTTCAGGCTCGTATACTAGATTTTTTTATTTTTTTAAAATTCTCTTTAAGAAGCAAAAATTATATTTGATGATCTCTTATTCGATGCTTGCTTAGCTCCTGAATGCATTTGTGAAAGCGAATCCACAAAAAGCTTAACTAAAATTTTCTTTATACAATTTGTGGTGATTTGTGCCTACTTCATTCACAAGGATGCTACAAATCAGGTCTTAGGCATTCGTGTACGTAATGAGAAAAGAGGTGAGTTATAAAATTTGAAATGTCCGAAGGGATAGTTGACGTAAGCTTGAGAACAATTAGTATCGCCACGGTTCAGTTTGTAAGGTGAAAGCCCAGTTATTAATTCTGATATCTGTATTATAGTGCCATCAGGCTGGTCGACAATAACTGCACCTCCAGCCCTTCCTCTCAGCGTAGTCTGTGGTATTATTTTTGGCCTGCAGGGTCATGTATTTGTTCGAGAACACTGAGTTTAAAGAGTCTAAGACGACGATTGTGCATGATAAGTTTCTTGGAAAAGTAAGAGGCCAGGTTGGCTGGAAATCCTGTTGTTTCCTAGCATGATACAGGTCATGTAGTCTAAACATTTTAACTGCAAAAGAAAACAAGAATTCATAACTTGACACTGTTCGCTCAAGGGAGGTTCCTCGGTGCCGGTGAGAGGTTCGTGATCTAAGGAGTTGGACTGGTGCTCCTCTTCTATGGACTGAACCTAAATACCTTTCATTCCCCTAGGCGCTGTATGACCCTACATGTTTAGCGCTCCATGAATGTAATAATTTATACTGTAAGAATAAATTTAGATGGAATATTGTAAGATTTCTTCACGGATAGTGGTAGATGCTGGAAATGAAATCGGGTTTGTGTGTAGTAAAACTATCAAAAATTTAAAGAAATTATACAATATATTTATAACAACATAGAGGTAAGTATATAAACACTGAAGACAGGAGCATGAGCATAACTCTTGAACTGTAACTACAAATAGGTACAGTAATTCAAAATGGGTAAGCTGGCAGGCGCCCCAGCGCGCGTACGCCACTCAGCCAGCACAAACCCCCTGATTATTTCATTTGTTGAAATATTATCAGCGATTTTAGATGAATTCTTGTTTTGGCAGGGACAGAGGAATGTAATAAATAGTGGTAACAGAATTAGCTGGTGGCGAGCCCTGTGAGGGCGTCAGTGGCCCAATTTTGGCCCACCTCCACCAACATTTAAATTATTACCATCACTAGTAAAGAAAATGAGTTATATCGAAAAATGTTCTGCAGGTAATGATGGTCACACATCTTATGTTAAAATTATATTGTCTGAAAGCACTAAACCCGAAGGGTCATACAATTCCTCTGGAATGACAGGTAATCCGAATTGATCTAAGGGGATGTAGCTCCTGTTCATTGAATCAAGAGCCCTTCAGCATCAACGCGCATTTTGAATAGCCTAATAATATAATTTGACCGCTGTTAAAATACAGTGCATGCGAGATAGGCTTGTTCTTTTTGAAAGGGTATAGACTTGTGTAAATGGTCAGGATAATGTATCATGTATTAAAATTAAATTAAATAATATTTTTTTTTTTTCTTTTAAGTCATACGAAGAAGTTACAGGTAGATCTATATAATTTTACACATAACAGAGCACTTGTTGCTCTCTGCCAGCATGTAGGATTGTAGGTAGACTAGTGGTTAGGTTGCTTCTTTTTTATATTATTATTAGTGGCTAGGTTTCCTATACCTATATATAAATCGTCTCCATACGCATTGTTCGTGTATGGTACAATTCCTTGCTTATCAGCTGTACAAAATAAAGATATGAACAGGACATACATATACAGTAGAGATGTATCCTAGTACACTCAGTTTTGTTTTAATTCTTTAGGGATTTGCACATTCTTCACATTAATGTACAGGTAAATTACCACCTTTAATGACTAGTACATTAAGACTGCATAACTTGTCATCTGTTCCTATAAATAATTGTATATTGCGTTTCTTTGAAATAAAACATTTTCATTTTCATACTCTCAACCAAAAGAACTTGTGTTCAGTTTTGTGTTAGAAATGAATAGACAAGTTTCCTGGCATTTGCTGTCTCTATTCATGTAACAGTTCACATATACCCAGGAGTACTGTTGTGAGTGGCATCCTGGGGGCGGATTTAAGGAGCCTATGGAAATAAGCCACAGTTTGACTTTCTTGGGTTATTAACCCCCGAGGCTGATGATTAACCCGGATAAAATCTTCAGGAGAGAAAAAAAGCAATAAGTAGAGTATTAATTAATATATTATTCTAATTGTAATAACAGATCAAGACGTAAATTTAACAACGTCAGCAGTATAGGTCAACATAAATGTAAGCTTTGAGTTTAAAGGTAGAAAGCAATCCGGCCATTAGACTTAAGGGAATAAACATAGCCTAGGCAGGACATGAATAGAAATGCATAAGCAAGTGAGACAGAAGTATGTGTATTAGTGCCAAAAGGAAAGTCAGGCAGAGCCAAGATGGCGCGGCCCCGTAGCCACATTCAAGTTTAGCTGGAGTGAATGGTGGGCCTGCCTCACCCAGCCGTGTGGCCGCCTGCCAATATTATCTCTACCTTCTTGCTCTCCTCCTCATATTTCACGCAATGTATAATTAGCTAAATATTTTTGATTAGTGCTTTATGGCAGGTAAGAGGAAAGTTGGCATGAGGTGTAGAGGGCAATGCTAGGTGGGTGTGTCTAGCCTGTTCTCAAGGTCGCCCTACACTCCATCACTTGCTTTTTTTTTTTTTAACTATATTCGTATGTAACTTCATTTTCATTTTTCCGGTCATTTAATAACACTTTTTTTCATTGTTACCATAATATTTGGTAGCTGGCAGTTAGTACAGTGCTGTATAGTCCTTGTGGCTTAGCGCTTCTTTTTGATTATAATAATAATGGCAGTAGTAGTGCCTGAACCTGACAAACTTTGATTATGCTAAAGATAAACAAGGCTTAGCCATTTACGTTGGTTCGTTAATTAAGTTCAAAGCCTTTCGCATACACGAGGGTCATTAAGGCTGCATGTAACCTGTTCACCATCAGTCAAGAATATACTTGAATCCTTAAAATTAGAATCAGAGTCAGCTCTCAGCTTGTATACACTAAGAAACATACATATCTTGTATATATTATTGCATTACTGCTGTTGTGTGCAACAAGTTAACATATTTGATAATTTCCTAACTGAACTAAAATGAGTCAGCACTGCATGACCCTTACGGGTTTTAGCACTTGGTTATGATTATAACTAAAATGTGTTTATCAGCTACGCTCAAGCGCGCGTGTGGGAGGAGGATTTCCGCTTTCACTTTTATAATTTATATTTGCCGCCTCATTAAGAAATCTTTATATTTTTATTCCTCATTATGATACTAGAACGTTTCGAATAAAGTGTATGAATTTGAAATACGTATCCCGTTCAGGGTAAAGACCTTAGCAGGATAAGGTATTTGAGGAGGTAGATCATGGTAATGAATATGATATTGTGTATATGGACTTCAGTAAGGCTTTTGACAGGGTCCCACATCAGAGACTATTGAGGAAAATTAAAGCACATGGAATAGGAGGAGAAATTTTTTCCTGGATAGAGGCATGGTTGACAAATAGGCAGCAGAGAGTTTGCATAAATGGGGAGAAATCAGAGTGGGGAAGCGTCACGAGCGGTGTTCCACAGGGGTCAGTGTTGGGCCCCCTGCTGTTCACAATCTACATAAACGACATAGATGAGGGCATAAAGAGCGACATCGGCAAGTTTGCCGATGACACCAAAATAGGCCCGTCGAATTCATTCTGACGAGGACATTCGAGCACTCCAGGAAGATTTGAATAGACTGATGCAGTGGTCGGAGAAGTGGCAGATGCAGTTTAATATAGACAAATGCAAAGTTCTAAATTTGGACAGGACAATAACCATGCCACATATAAACTAAATAATGTAGATCTTAATATTACGGATTGCGAAAAAGATTTAGGAGTTCTGGTTAGCAGTAATCTGAAACCAAGACAACAGTGCATAAGTGTTCGCAATAAAGCTAATAGAATCCTTGGCTTCATATCAAGAAGCATAAATAATAGGAGTCCTCAGGTTGTTCTTCAACTCTATACATCCTTGGTTAGGCCTCATTTAGATTATGCTGCACAGTTTTGGTCACCGTATTACAGAATGGATATAAATTCTCTGGAAAATGTACAAAGGAGGATGACAAAGATGATCCCATGTATCAGAAACCTTCCCTATGAGGATAGACTAAGGGCCCTGAAACTGCACTCTCTAGAAAGACGTAGAATTAGGGGGGATATGATTGAGGTTTATAAGTGGAAGACAGGAATAAATAAAGGGGATGTAAATAGTGTGCTGAAAATATCTAGCCTAGACAGGACTCGCAGCAATGGTTTTAAGTTGGAAAAATTCAGATTCAGGAGGGATATAGGAAAGTACTGGTTTGGTAATAGAGTTGTGGATGAGTGGAACAAACTCCCAAGTACCGTTATAGAGGCCAGAACGTTGTGTAGCTTTAAAAATAGGTTGGATAAATACATGAGTAGATGTGGGTGGGTGTGAGTTAGACCTGATAGCTTGTGCTAACAGGTCGGTTGCCGTGTTCCTCCCTTAAGTCAATGTGACCTGACCTGACTAGGTTGGGTGCATTGGCTTAAGCCGGTAGGGAATTGGACCTGCCTCGCATGGGCCAGTAGGCCTTCTGCAGTGTTCCTTCGTTCTTATGTTCTTATGCATCAAACGTGACATACTCGGGTAGTGACCTAATTACACATTTTTACTATTGGTCGGTATAGCCCAAGGTTATCGTTTGGGCAACATTCACTTTTCCTTCATTATGGGGTTTTCCACCCAAACTTTATCTGAACACCACTGGCCGTTGGGAATTAAGCGACCGAAACGTCGTCGTAAGCTCCTCTCTTCTATGTGCGGGTTATTTGTGTATTGTTCCAGTCACAGTATTGTGCCTTTTTTGTTATTTAAGCGTAGTAACGCACGCAATCGATGACCCCAATACCTAAATCATAAATTATACTATTTTCACATTTTATATTTCAAGAACCTGAAGGATGTTGCTGG
Source organism: Cherax quadricarinatus (assembly GCF_026875155.1). NCBI lineage: Eukaryota > Metazoa > Arthropoda > Malacostraca > Decapoda > Parastacidae > Cherax > Cherax quadricarinatus. The sequence continues at coordinate 35,108,622 of NC_069414.1, read as the reverse complement.
GGGTCAACGTCCTCTCAGGCCCGGCTCCAGACCAGGCCTGGTAGATCAAGGTCTCATCAAACCAGGTTGTTAATGCTGGCCGCACGCAATCCAGCGCGCGAACCCCAGCCCGGCTGGTAACGAACTTATTTAAGGAACTTGTCCAGTTCCCTCCTGAAAACAGGTAGAGGTTTATTGATAATTTCCCTTATACACGGAGGGAGGGCGTACAAGAGCCGGGGACCTCAGAAACTCGCTGAGTTGTCTCTTAGTGTACTACTCGTCGCGCCCGTTTTTTAGTCAAGGTATTTTGAACCGGCTGCCAACTTTTTTAATGTCATGCGGAGTGATTTCAGTGTTCAGGTTTAAGGACCAGTCCTTCCAGGATTTTCAACGTGTAAATTATGATATGCCTTTCTCGTCTGCGTTCCAAGAAGTACAGTACGTAGATCATATTCTTGATTATGTATACGAGCAGTGAAAGTTCTCGGTGCGTTTTCCAGCTCTAGAATCTCACCTGCATTGAAAGGGACCTTCGGTATACACCATTTTTCTAGCCGGGAGAGAAATGACTTGGAGAGGATCATCAGTGGCTCAGTATCTCTTGTCTTGGAAGTTCTAGTTATCCAGCCTATCATTTTCCTTGCGGTAACAGTGGCAATATTGTTGTAATCCTTGAATGCTAGATCTAACATCATCATTCCTAGTCTCGCACATGGAACTCTCGCTCTGTTGAATGATTTGAGTGTCACCTTTACCTCGTTACAGTTTATGTATTTGCTTCCTCGTTGAACATCATATTGTTGTATGAGGCCCACTGGAAGACCTTATTTATATCCGCTTGAAGATTTGTTGTGTCTTCGACGGACGCCCCTCTCATAGTCTGATGTCATCAGCCAAGAATGTTAGGGTGCTATGATTTATGGCGTTGTCAATGTCGGATATAAGAATGAGAACAGAAGTGGGGAGAGGGTTGTGCTTTGAGGAACAGAGCTGGTCATTGTGGCAGCCTCCGACTTCACTCTCGTTCTGTTAAGAAGTTACATATCCATCTGCCCACTATCCATATGTCCACTTACCCAGTTTATTCCTTTTCCACTCGTTGTCCGTGTTATCACCCTTGTCGAAGACTTGCAGTGCATCAAGAACCTCCTCGTAATGATCTAGCAGTTGTGAAAGACAAGAGCGGCCTACCCTGATCCCATGCTGTCCTGGAAAGTGTGCTTGTGATTCCATGTGAATGGCACTCTTACTGTTTAGGACCCATTCAAAGATTTTGATTTTTGCAATTGCTTTACTGCCACCTTTGTGAAGTAATGCATTATCTGGTTTTTAATTACTGTGGGATAACACCAGCTCTGTTTGGCGTGGGTTTAATGCTAAGTTTTGATTGTAATAATAATGTGGGATAGCACCTGTTTCCAGGCTCCTCCATAAAATACTAAATTTCCGAGATAGTGTTTCTTGCAATTTTTGATAAACATCGAATTCCACGAGCCGGGGCCCTGGACCAGAATACATGGGCATGCTGTCGATGGCTTCAGAGTCAGCTGAGGAGAGTTATGGAGGTACGCTGTGTAGATATCGCCGGTGTTTTGAGTCCGTCATGAAAAACGTTTTTTAGGGTCTTCGATCTGTGGACTGATGAGCAGTTCACGGAACACAATCGTATTGTGATTTAAGTATTTCATTGCTGTATGACTTGTAGGTTTAGCGCTTCTTTTTGATTATAATAATCAGTATTTCATTTATTCTCTTATTATCATCAGTGTATGTTCCATCTCTTTTTAACTTGTAAAGGCAGAACACTATAAGTTTTTCGCCGTGCATATTGCATATGAGAAGTATTTGGGATTTGTTTTAATTTCATTTATGGGTAACCAAAGTGCCCTAAGTTTGGTACAAATACCAGTAAGACTTGATATGACCTTAGAGTTGTGTAGATTTAGTGGGTTATCTAAAGTTAACTCATGATTTAAATTGGTTTAGATTTGTTGCCCGTATGCATTATATTTGTTCATTCATGAGGGCCCAGGATACTGCCTTGTGGTGCATATTTATAGGCTGAGTTAAAAAAGAAATGTGTTTTGCATCATGAAACCATGGTTGGATAAAAGGAGAATGTATGACCTTTGAGCCCATAGTGCTCTATTGTAATAAGAAAATTTCCATGATAATCAATATCTTATGCTATATATTTCTACCCCATAAACCTCACTATGCGGCTGAAATGTGTAGTACTGGATTCGCGAAATAGTAATAACACGATTGCAAACAAATCACAGAACGAATAGGGTTTGAACCTGTGGCATGTGAATTCTAAAACTCCAGGGCCAGTGCATTAACCACTTGGCCAGTTGGCCGAGTTTTAGAACTCTTTTGCCATGGGTTCAAACCCCACCCGTTCCTTGAAAATCAAAAATGTTTATTTCCTTGCAAGGCTTACAGTGTGTGGTTTACATATTATAAAATATTAATTACAAAGAAGGCCACTAGCATGCCTAGGCATTTCGGGCAGACTAATCCTAATTCTTACTCTGTATTGACACAGGTTATAGAGTAGTGCATTTTAATGTACATTATTGCATACTGATATAAAAGTTAGGTAATTAAAGTGATTAACATTAATTAGATTGATAATAGTGAGGTAGTGAGATTTGTGTTAAGATGCAAGGCAGACTTCAGTGCCAGCATTGGCAGTGTGTAAGTAAATAAGTATGTTTATTCAAGTATACACAAATACGGTTACATAGATTATCATACATAGCAGCATATGTGTAAAGTACCTAGGATAACCCCAAAAAGTCAAGAGAGTGACTTATTTCCAATGGTATGTTTGTTTCTTTCTCATGGAGACACCTGGCCTGGTTCTGCCTATGTTTAGGCCTGGGGTTGCATCTACTCTAAGTTAGAAATGTCTTGTTCCTGTTACTCTTTCCGTAAGAAACTTTCTCATTTCCGCCCAGATTTGGGCAAAATTTTTCCTCGGATTTCCTGATGGTAGGGTTCAGTAAAGCGTCAGCTTTGGTGACCCTGTTTAAGCTTAACAACAATAAGATAAGTCTCATTTTGGATTTGGGACTCATGTGCCAGCCTTTGTCGAGTGCAGATGTCTTACTCGGTAGCAAATTTCTCCCGTTCTCTCAGGGACTTGTTTTCTGCGGAATTGGGTAAAAGGAGTCCACCTTGCCCAATTGGGAACTTTTTGTTCCGGTTTCTTTTGCATGGGGAAATCCCTTTCCCTTTAACTTCATAGCCCAGCTTTGGGAATTTCTGTCCCCCTCAAGGCAGGTTCCTTGATGTTGGTGAGGGGCTCTTGATTTAGGGAATTGGATCTGTGCTCCAGTTCCCCGAATTAAGCCTGAATGCCTTCCACATCCCCCCCCCCCAGGCGCTGTATAATCCTCCGGGTTTAGCGCTTCCCCCTTGATTATAATAATAATAATAATAATTTGGGAATTTCTGTGCCAGCCTTAGGCCCAGTATGTGGGCATCTTGCTTTTGTCTGCGATCTGTGGCAAATTTTCCCCTTTATCTTTGGGATGCTTGTCCACATCTTATTCTGCCTGTTGTGCACATCGTACAGGAGCACCATTCATTAGCTCCATTTTTCACCTCTGCGAATATTTTTTAATTTGATGGAAAGTCAGTTCGTGACCTAGAGTGAGGGTGTAGGCAGCCCACTCTGCTGAGGCTTGACAAGGGGAAATACATTTGGCCTACTTGAGAACTTCAAAGTTCCTTTTTCTGTTTGCAAATGGATTCCTGTTCCCTTTTCGTTCATGGCCCAACATTGGGCATTATCTTCCGTGCGTTGGGAAGCAAGGCTCGATACTGCGTAAGCTGTCAGTGGTCCTTATAAATTCAACAAAAAATATTTTCATTTTTCTTTATTATTTAATTTTTATTTTATCAGATCTCAGGATTTGAGAGCTATTCTCAGAGTCATTGTTGTGTATCTGTTTAGTTTAAGTAAATCTTTTCGATTAGTAGATTTTTAGAATGAATTGGTAAACGGCAAGAATTTTTTTATTTGGTGATTAGCACAGTCTGTCCTTTCAAGGTCGTTAAGTTTATTGAGGTGCAATTACACAAGTACAGTTACACAAGTTTTGGGTGATTACAATTGTCTTGCATAGTAATGTGTAAATTACCAAGGTTAACCAAAAAAAAGTCAGTGAGATTTCCTTTACAGGTACAATTAATATCTTATTAGCAGCCTAGCTGTTAGATACAGTAGAAGTAAGTCATGGTTATAACCATAAGAATAAAACAAAATAAATCAACTGCAAATAGTCATTTACAATAAAAAAGGATACAGTAAGTATGAAGTAAACTAAGTAGTTTATATGAACATTAGAGAAAATCAGTTTAATACATGTATAATGTTACAAACTTAACTTAAAGAAATATTTTCTCCTTGAGAACTCGCGTATACCCTAGTGGCTTAGCGTTTTTTTGATTAAATAAACCTTGAGAACCTTGTAGCTCTGTTCCTGAACTGATTTATGCTAAGACTGGCCCTGGCATGTTCACGCAATCTGTTTCACTCCTTTACTGCCACATAATAAAAGGTGTTTGAGGCTTGACCACCTACTATAGGTACATACTACAAACTCTTGTTCACTTCCCCGAGTATCATACCGGTTTTTATTTCTAACCTTGGCAAAATCTGCAGCGAGATATTCTAGAGTCCTAGACAGTGCTGTGAACAATTTTGTAAACATGAGTGAGCTTTAATTACCTTATCCTATCTGTAACATTCAGCAATTCCAGTTGTAATTTATCCTTTCCTACCTTCTCTCTTAGATCCAGATCCAGGATGAATTTTTCTATTTAATTCTGGGTGATTTGTAGTTTGTTTTTCAGTTTTGTTAGAGCAGGGTAAGCCATACTACAGGCGGGGATAGAACTTGCGATCAGAGGGTCATAAAACTCCAGGGGTACCAGGTGGAACAAGAATCATTTTGGTAATAATGATAGAATTACCAACAATACACAAATATCAGCACATGTATTATTCCAGTCATGGTATTGTGCCTTTTTGTTATTTAATGACAGAATGTTCTTCCCTTTGATAATAATAATAATAATAATAATGACAGAATGTTAGGTAAATGGACACAAATGCAATTAATGTGACATTTTATTGTGGCAATGTTTTGGTTTCCAGGAGCTTTGTCAAAACTGGAGAGCTAAATGTTGCCACAATAAGATGTCACACTAGTTGCATCTGTGTCCATTTACCTAACAAGAAACATTTTTACAGCATTGTGTAAGACCTAGTCATAGGATCCTGTGAGCCTCAGTGAATCCAAATGCTGTATGCTACATTAGGTTAGGTAAGGTTCATCAGGAAACAGGAC
>NC_069414.1:34963277-35098277 GCF_026875155.1 Cherax quadricarinatus | reverse complement strand
GTATGAGTAATGGGGGATTGAAGAGGGCTGGAATAGTTTTAAAAATGCAGTATTAGAATGTGGGGCAGAAGTTTGTGGTTATAGGAGGGTGGGTGCAGGAGGAAAGAGGAGTGATTGGTGGAATGATGAAGTAAAGGGTGTGATAAAAGAGAAAAGGGTAGCTTATGAGAGGATTTTCAAAAGCAGAAGTGTTATAAGAAGAGTAGAGTATATGGAGAGTAAAAGAAAGGTGAAGAGAGTAGTGAGAGAGTGCAATAGGAGAGTGGATGATAGAGTGGGAGAGGCACTGTCAAGAAATTTTAATGAAAATAAGAAAAATTTTTGGAATGAGTTAAACAAGTTAAGAAAGCCTAGGGAATGAATGGATTTGTCAGTTAAAAACAGAGTAGGGGAGTTAGTAGATGGGGAGATGGAGGTATTGGGTAGATGGCGAGAATATTTTGAGGAACTTTTAAATGTCGACGAAGGAAGGGAGGCGGTAATTTCATGCACTGGCCAGGGAGGTATATGATCTTTTAGGAGTGAAGAAGAGCAGGATGTGAGTATGCGGGAGGTGTGTGAGGCATTACGTAGAATGAAAGGGGGTAAAGCAGCTGGAACTGGCGGGATCATGGCAGAAATGTTAAAAGCAGGGGGGGGATATAGTGTTGGAGTGGTTGGTATTTTTGTTTAATAAATGTATGAAAGAGGGGAAGGTACCTAGGGATTGGGGAAGAGCATGTATAGTCCCTTTATATAAAGGGAAGGGGGACAAAAGAGATTGTAAAAATTATAGAGGAATAAGTTTACTGAGTATACCAGGAAAAGTGTACGGTAGGGTTATTATTGAAAGAATTAGAGGTAAGACAGAATGTAGGATTGCAGATGAGCAAGGAGGTTTTAAAGTGGATAGGGGATGTGTAGATCAATTGTTTACATTGCAGCATATATGTGAACAGTATTTAGATAAAGTTAGGGAAGTTTTTATTGCATTTATGGATTTAGAAAAGACATATGATAGAGTGAATAGGGGAGCAATGTGGCAGATGTTGCAAGTATATGGAATAGGTGGTAAGTTACTAAATGCTGTAAAAAGTTTTTGTGAGGATAGTGAGGCTCAGGTTAGGGTGTGTAGAAGAGAGGGAGACTACTTCCCGGTAAAAGTAGGTCTTAGACAGGGATGTGTAATGTCACCCTGATTGTTTAATATATTTATAGATGGGGTTGTAAAAGAAGTAAATGATAGGGGTGTTTGGGGGAGGGATGGGATTAAATTATGGGGAATCAAATACAAAATGGGAATTGACACAGTTACTTCTTGTTGATGATACTGTGCTTATGGGAGATTCTAAAGAAAAATTTGCAGAGGTTAGTAGACGAGTTTGGGAGTATGTGTAAAGGTAGAAAGTTGAAAGTGAACATAGAAAAGAGTAAGGTAATGAGGGTATCAAATGATTTAGATCATGAAAAATTGGATATCAAATTGGGGAGGAAGAGTATGGAAGAAGTGAATGTTTTCAGATATTTGGAAGTTGACGTGTCAGCAGATGAATTTATGAAGGATGAGGTTAATCATAGAATTGATGAGGGAAAAAGGGTGAGTGGTGCGTTGAGGTGTATGTGGAGACAAAAAATGTTATCTATCGAGGCAAAGAAGGGAATGTATGAAAGTATAGTAGTACCAACACTCTTATATGGGTGTGAAGCTTGGGTTGTAAATGCTGCAGGGAGGAGGCGGTTGGAGGCAGTAGAGATGTCCTGTCTAAGGGCAATGTGTGGTGTAAATATTATGCAGAAAATTCAGAGTGTGGAAATTAGGAGAAGATATGGAGTTACCAAAAGTATTAGTCAGAGGGCAGAAGAGGGGTTGTTGAAGTGGTTTGGTCATTTAGTGAGAATGGATCGAAGTAGAATGACACGGAGAGCACATAAATCTGTAGGGGACGGAAGGTGGGGTAAGGGTCGTCCTTCAAAAGGTTGGAGGGAGGGGATAAAGGAGGTTTTGTCGGCGAGGGGCTTGGACTTCCAGCAAGCGTGCGTGAGCATGTTAGATAGGAGTGAACGAAGACAAATGGTATTTGGGACCTGACGAGCTGTTGGAGTGTGAGCAGGGTAATATTTAGTGAAGGGATTCAGGGAAACCGGTTATTTTTATATAGCCGGACTTAAGTCCTGGAAATGGGAAGTACAATGCCTGCACTCTAAAGGAGGGGTTTCGGGATATTAGTGGTTTGGAGGGATATGTTGTGTATCTTTATACGTATATGCTTTTAAACTGTTGTGTTCTGAGCACCTCTGCAAAAACAGTGATTATGTGTGAGGGAGGTGAAAGTGTTGAATGATGATGAAAGTATTTTCTTTTTTGGGATTTTCTTTCTTTTTGGGTCACCCTCCCTCGGTGGGAGACGGCCGACTTGTTAAAAAAAAAAAAAGTATATAAAATAAAAATTTTGTTTTATTCCACATGCAAATATGGAAGGATTATTCATGCCAGCTCAAGGAAGTTAGCTTGATGCTGGTGAGGAGCTCTTGATGCAAAGAATTGGACTTTTCCTCCTTGGATTGAACCTGATTACCTCCCATTTCCCAGGCACTGTATGACACCTATGAGTTTAATGCTTCCCCTAAATATAATAATAATAATAATAATAATACAGTAATATAATTAATTTATGGAAGACATTATAAATGCACTTTTACTTAAAATAATGTTTTTTCTTGCAGTGATTGATGGAGAAGGCTATGGCCCAGCTGCGAGCAGCATGGGCCGGCAACAGCAGGTCACTGCCATGGACACCAGTTCTGGCGGTGGCATCATGCGGGGTGGCATTTATCACCCAAATGCTGTGCCCAACATGAATGACACACAGGTCTATTATTTATCTTTAATAATTATATAAGTTGTAGGAAAACCATTTTTCAGAAGGGTATATGATAAATATGGGCAAGATTTTGTTAGTTCCAAATATGACTTACATATTCTCTGCCATCAAAGAAGTTGTGATCCTATATTAAGCAAAAAAGTTTAAGTAAAATGTGAAGTATGATTTTAATGAGGAACAGTCATGAAAAAAGAGTAAAAATTTTAAAATAATATTATAGCAAAGTAATATGTGTGGGTTGTAAATTATCCTAGAATAATTAATATTTTAATGTTGCTCAGGGCAGATCTGTTTAGGATAACAAGATGCTGTAGTTAATTTACACTACATTGATTATGTCGTTTAAGAAATTCAAAGATACAGGTATTATGAACATGTAAAAAAGTGTAGAGATAATGAGTAAAGCTTGTCACTGAAAATTTATTGGTTTTTTTTTTTTTGTTTTTTTTTAATTTCAGGATACATTACTTTGTTGATCCAAGGAATTGGAGAAAATATCTCCTTCCTTGAATCAAACTTGATTAACCTCACTCCTCATTCCCTAGACATTGTTTAACCCTTAGTTTTAGTGCTTTCCCATGAATATAATAATCATCATCCTTTGCAGGTTCGACCCGGCCGACCCCTTCAGAGACCATTGAGCAGAACACATTCATCACCACTTCCCTTAGGTCACCCAGTGCTGCAGGGTCAGCCTCCAACGTTCCTGCCTCATGGTCATCCTTCCGCCCACCAGTATGATCCCAAGCATGCTCTGGATCACCATCTTCTCAAACAGGTTTGTTACATATCTGTATTTTTCTTCTTTTAAAGATAGTACTGTACGTGTAGCCCACGTCTGTTTTATTACATGCAGATACCAGTGTCTTGGCACCTCAAAGAACGTGTTTCAAAATGCAATAACTAGGAAATATTCCTGATATTGCAAACAATTTTTCACTATTCAGATATATTGGGTGACCCTACTTATTAGATTTGATTGCAATCTGAGAAATATATAGTTTTATAATTTATTAATTATTTTTTTTGTTTAAAATCTACAGTATATACGAGATCATAGCTAATGGACATTAGGTATGAAATATACTATTCAAACAGCCTAGGCCTTGTTATACAGTATTCCAGAAAATATTTTCATTACATGGATAATAATAACCAGGAAAGCAACATAAATGTAATAATAATAATAATACAGTGGACCCTTCCTCTTTGTTGGGCTCCGTTTTTGTGAATATCGTCGACTTTTTTCGTAAAAATATATTGGCTCAGTTTTCATTACTTTCCTCCGTTCTCGTCGGTGGTACAGTACCTGTCCAAGTGCCATGTGCACACAAAGCCTCCCACACACGCATTCTGAGGCAGTGTCGCTTTGTTTCTTAGTGAATGAACATTATCCTGCGAGGTCATAGGAAACATTTCATAATCATTGTTTTTTGCACTTGTTTATTCTGTGTGACTGCTAAATAAGCCACCATGGGCCCAGAGAAAGCTGCTAGTGCCAGCCTGTTGATAAAGAAGGTGAGAAACATGATAGAATTCAAGAAAAAACTCGTAGCAAAGTACCAAAGTGGAGGAGGAAGAGAGAGAGGAGAATGTGCCTTCTTCAGTGATTCTACAATATGTATGATACCAAAGCAGCAGAAGTTGATAAAGGCTGTAGCACTAGCCAGTGATAAAGTGTAGCATTAACATTGTAGCAAGTAAGTTAAACGACTAAACAATAGAAAAAGGATGAAACGAAACTAACTCCTCCAATGTTATTGGAGGTATGTAGGGCCACTGACAAACATATGCTGCCCTGCCTATCTTCCACCACCCTAAACCAGTGCCAGCATCTACAAGGTACAGTAAGTGTAAACATTTCTTATTTATAGAGTGTAAATATTTCTTATTTATAAATTAAAATATAAATACAGTGTAACCTCGGCTTACGAATTTAATCTGTTCTGTGACCTCGTTTGTATTCCGATTTGTTCGTATGTTGAGTCAATTTTCCTCATTTAAATTAATTGAAATGGCATTAATCCATTCCAGCGGAATTCCTGCTCTTAGGAGGCATGACAAAATACTTCAATATGATGCTAATAATAACTCTACAGCTTATTTATATATCACAATTCATCTAATTTCACCATCACTCAAGGAATGCACAACAGGTGCATCATTGTTGGTGTTCAGCATTTCTTCGATGTCAGCTTCCTGTAACTCCATTAGCACACAGTCAAGATGAGTAAATAGAATTGTCAACACTTATTGCTTGGGTACGTTTATTCTGTTAGTGAGTTGGATCTGTGAAGGACTTGCCTAGTATGGACCAACAGACCTACTGCAGTGTTCCTCCTTTCTTATGTTGATGAGTGGAACAATCTGCCTAGTATGGTTATTGAGGCTAAAACTTCAGTAGTTTCAAATTTGTATTGGATAAATACATGAGTGAGAGGGGTTGGATGTGAGTGGGACCTGCACATGAGTAAATAGAATTATCAAAGCTTATTGCTTGAAAATTGAAAATTGAAAATTGAAAATTGAAAATTGAAAATTGAGTTGGGCAAATATTCTGTTAGTGGGATGGATTGTGAAGCACCTGCCTAGTATGGGCTAACAGGCCTGCTGCGGTGTATTATTATTATTAGTACATATGTATTAATAATAATAATACAGTGGAGCCCCGCATAACGATCACCTCCCAATGCGACCAATTATGTAAGTGTATTTATGTAAGTGCGTTTGTACGTGTATGTTTGGGGGTCTGAAATGGACTAATCTACTTCACAATATTCCTTATGGGAACAAATTCAGTCAGTACTGGCACCTGAACATACTTCTGGAATGAAAAAATATCGTTAACCGGGGGTCCACTGTAATAATAATAATAATAATAATTTTTTTTTTTTTTCAACAAGTCGGCCGTCTCCCATTATTATTAATTTAGGGAAGTGGAGCACAGATCCAATTCCCTTGGCCAAGAGCCCCTCACCAAGGAACCTCCCTTAAGGGGGGAAGTTTGCATCCTGAAATTTCGTTCGTACCCAGAAGCAAAAAATCGATCGACTGTTCGTATCCTGAAAAATTCGCATGGTGGGGCATTCGTAAGCTGAGGTTCCACTGTATTTCTTATTTATAAATTATGTACATTGTTTGTGTGAACAGTGTTGGTGGTTTCTGCTGCTGCCTCCACTATCACTAATATGTAGGGCTTATGCTCTCAGTGGCCCTTATAATCTCAACAACAACAACACGACCACGACGCCTCATATACGTAATGACATATTTTATTCATTCTAGAGTATATATCATGTTTCTATGTTATTAATATTGTTTATTATGTCATATTAGATGAATTACGATAGATAAATAAGCCGTGGAATATAGTTATACTCTATAAAATGCATTTTTTGTTTATACTTTTGGGTCTGAAATGGATTAATTGGATTTACATTATTTCTTATGGGGAAAATGGTTTCAGTTTTCATGAATTTTACATTTTGCCAGACTCTCTGGAACGGATTAATCACGAAAGGGAGGGTCTACTGTAATATCTTTATTTTCTACAAGTACATGTACAAGGTATACAGGCCTAACTTACATCAGTGGCATACTATATAGAAAGCCCCTTGTCATGCAGAGCATTTAGGGAAAATAAGGTCAGTTTTGTCGCAGGATGTGACCCACACCAGTCATCTAACACCCAGGTACCTATTTTACTGATGGGTGAACATGGACAACAGGTGTAAGGAAACGTACCCAATGTTTCTACCCTTGCTGGGAATTGAACCTGGGCCCTCAGTGTGTGAAGTGAGAGCTTTGCCTACCAGGCCATGAGCCACCCCAGTAGTAGTGGTATATGAATATTTCTTCTTTCAACAAACCGGCCGTATCCCACTGAGGCAGGGTGGCCCTAAAGGAAAAGCAAAAGTTTATCCTTTTAAATTTAGTAATATATACACAGGAGAAGGGGTTACTAGCCCCTGTTCCTGGCATTTTAGTTGCCTCTTATGACACACATGGCTTACAGATAAAGAATTCTGTTCCACTTCCCCATGAAGATAAGAGGAAATAAACAAGAACAAAAACTAGTAAGAAAATAGAAGAAAACCCAGAGGGGTGTGTGTATATATAAAATTGTACATGCAAGTGTAGTGTGACCTAAGTGCAAGTAGAAGTAGCAAGATGTACCTGAAATCTTGCATGTTTATGAGACAGAAAAAAGACACCAGTAATCCTACCATCATGTAAAACAATTACAGGCTTCTGTTTTACGTTCAATTGGCAGGACGGTAGTACCTCCCTGGGCGGTTGCTGTTTACCAACCTACTACCTAGCATGAATATTTTGACTCCCCACAGTTCCATTTTTCTTTCACATTGTGTGTATGCAGAAAAGATAGACAAAATTGACCTAAGAAAGTGCTCTTGGAGAATTTCTTATGTTCAAAAATAGCATTCAGTTAAAGGATAGAGTTGAGTTTTGAAATGAATGGTAGAGATAGCTTTTAAAAGCTATTAAAATAAATAATGTAATACATACAGTTGTTCCATGCAGAACAGTATAATGGAAATTTTTTTTTTTATCAAGTGAATATTCATGTAGAAATAGGAAATTCATCTTCTTTGACATTAATTTGTTCCTGTTGTCAAGCAGCAGTAGAGTATGTTGGATATCAGTATCAGTATACTCACAAGTCATTATTTTATTGTGCCAGAGGCTCAGACTAAGCCAACATTCTTGCTTGGAGGGTGCCACTCTGTGGAGGTAGTGCTGCTTGTACAAAGATTTTTCCATGCTTAAATGTGGGCAGAAAGTATGGTGACAGGCATTGGAGCTAACTGTATACAGTACACTACACACCACTTATTTTTAAAGTTTGTTTTGAATACAGTATTGTTCATTAACTGTTTGCCATGAGTGTTTCAGCAGTTGTGGGAGTTGAAGCAACAGCTCACAAGGTGTCATCATTATATTGTGTTGACTCTAAACATAGATGTGGGCGAGTCACTCATGCGACTGAATGAAAGTCTTTGCCAGGAATTTTCCTTGGCATAATATCTGATGCATGACTGATATTTTGGATTAAATATTTTTGTAAATCATTGTGTAATTCAGGGATAAAAGTCACTTGAAAAACTGCAACATGCTGTTCAGGATTCAACTTTATTTACACAAGAAGAATATTAAGATACTAAATTTATCACTTATTTGCTGAATTCTGTCATCAGTAATAATCATTTAATCTTACTCCCAGGGACTCTTTTGATATTTGTGCTTAATACATTGTCTACATGAGAGGAATGTATCTTTGAGGTTGTTCCATGATCTCTGCCTTGCACTCTGTCAAGCGTATGTTCTTTCTTTCTTGTATTTAGCTACAATTAATGTTTTCTGTTTATTTTATGACAATTCCAATATTTTTGAGTGCCAAAAAACCAAAGAGATATGATTCAGCATGTTGGTTGGCTGCCATGTATGTGAAGCACTTGCCAACTCCCTGCACAGAAGACATAATGATATGTGTGAAAAATTGGGCAGTCTTGGCTAGTACATTTCAGAATACTTAGGAAAAGTCAGATAAAGTATAAAATTATTGCATCTTAAAATGGAGATAAAAATAAAGTAGGTAAATATTAGTTTTATTGCTACAGTATTTCCAATATTATGTGGACTATAAGAAGGTACCTTGTATTCTACTGGTAAATGCAGACTACAGTACTTGGTGACTAGGAAGCCAGATGTGGAAGGCATGCAAAAGCCATATATAAACAAAACTTGCATGCATAAATATATCAACATAAACTATAGGTAAAGTATTTAACAAGAAAAGTTCTACACAAAAATGGATAAATAAAAATGCTTCAAGATTTATTTTTTTTTTTTTTTGAACATGTCGGCTGTCTCCCACCAAGGCAGGGTGACCCAAAAAGAAAGAAAATCCCCAAAAAGAAAATACTTTCATCATTCAACACTTTCACCTCACTCATACATAATCACTGTCTTTGCAGAGGCACCCAGATATGACAGTTCAGAAGTCCCTCCAAACTGCCAATATCCCAAACCCCTCCTTTAAAGTGCAGGCATTGTACTTCCTAACTGGTTCCTACTGGCTAACTGGTTTACCCGAATCCCTTCACAAAATATTACTCTGCTCACACTCCAACAGCTCGTCAGGTCCCAAAAACCATTTATCTCCATTCACTCCTATCTAACACGCTCATGCATACTTGCTGGAAATCCAAGTCCCTAACCCACAAAACCTCCTTTACCCCCTCCTTCCAACCTTTTCGAGGACGACCCCTACCCCTCCTACCTTCCCCTATAGATTTATACGCTCTCCAGGTCGTTATACTTTGATCCATTCTCTCTAAATGACCAAACCACCTCAACAACCCCTCTTCAGCCCTCTGACTAATACTGTTAGTAACTCCACACCCTCCTAATTTCCACACTCCGAATTTTCTGCATAATATTTACACCACACATTGCCCTTAGACCGGACATCTTCACTGCCTCCAGCCGCCTTCTTGCTGCAGCATTTGCAACCCAAGCTTCACACCCATATAAGAGTGTTGGTACCACTATACTTTTGTACATTCCCTTCTTTACCTCCATAGATAACATTTTTTGTCTCCACAAATACCTCAACGCACCACTCACCTTTTTTCCTTCATCAATTCTATGATTAACCTCATCCTTCATAAACCCATCTACTGACAAGTCAACTCCCAAATATCTGAAAACATTTACTTCTTCCATACTCCCTCTCTCCAATGTGATATCCAATTTTTCTTTATCTAAATTGTTTGATACCCTCATCACCTTGCTCTTATCTATGTGTACTTTCAACTTTCTACCTTTACACACCCTCCCAAACTCGTCCACTAACCTTTGCAATTTTTCTTTAGAATCCCCCAAAGGCACAGTATCATCAGCAAGAAGTAACTGTGTCAACTCCCATTTTGTATTTGATTCCCCATAATTTAATCCCACCCCTTTCCCCAACACCCTAGCATTTACTTTTTCTTCTTTTTCTTTTTAGTAAGTTATACGGGAAAAGGGGATACTAGCCCTGACATTTTAGTTGACTTTTACTAAATTATGTTTATGACATTACTCTGTACATAGCTGAAATATTTTTGTATATTTGGATTTAATAGGAAAAGTACATGCACGTACAGTGGTACATCGAGTTACGAACTTAATTATTTCCAGAAGGCTGTTCGAGTGTCGATACCGAACAAATTTGTTCCCATAAGGAATAATGTAAATTAGATTAGTCCGTTTCAGACCCCCAAAAATTCACTTACAAAAATACACTTACATAATTGTTCAAGTTGGGAGCTGTTCGGGTTTGCTCCATGTGAAATTTGATATATTTTTTTTTCTCGGGTCACTAAGTGAAGGGTGTTTTGTACCAATTTCTATAAATACCAGGTGCTGCTAGATACCCTATAGTCTTGTAATTTGGTCGAAACATTTTCATGGGTAGTCTGTGGTTCCCTCAGGACTTCGGAATCCGTTCTCATATAACTTCAAGTAAGGGAATATATTTGTCCACACATACTACTGATAACTCCATGGAGGAGGTCACTAGGGATATATTTATTTTGTTGGTTTGTCCTTGTAAATGTATTACAGTGGACCCTCGTTTTTCGTAATTAATCTGTTCCAGAGAGTGTGACTATTATCGAAATTGACGATTTGCGAATCCATTTGCCCCATAAGAAATCCAATTAATTCGTTCCAGACACCCAGAAGTATCAACAAAGTTTTTTTTTTTTACCTTAAAGATAGATTTACATGCACAAAAAAAATGAACATTCAACATGACAGTTACCTTTATTGAAGGTTGTTGTTGATGAATGGAAGACAGGGAGGAGGAGAGAGGGAAGAGAGGTTATTGTTTGGAAGGGGAATCCCCCTCCATAAGGACTCTAGGTCACTTCCCTAGCTTAAATATAGATTTACGTGCAGAAAAGAATGCCAAATAAATGTAAAGCACTAATAAAATGTATAAATGAACATTTAACATCACAGTTACCTTTATTGAAGACTCTTGTTTGTGTATGGCTGATGGGGCAGAGGGAGGGGAGGCGAGTTTAGTTGGAGAATATAACACTAATATCAACTCTATGGCTTATTTATCTATCACAGTTCAACTAATATGACATAATAAACAATATTAATAACATAGAAACATGGAATATACTCTAGAATGAATAAAATAAGTCATTATGTATGTCACGAGAGGTGTTGTGTTGCTGTTGGGTGTATAAGGGCCACTGCGAGCATAAGCCGTCCATAATGGTGGTGAAGCAGCAGTTGAGGCACCGATGTTTTTAGTAGCCCTGTATAACTCCAACAACATTGGAGGAGTTAGTAGAATCACTGAAGAAGGCACCCTCTACCACCATCACAATCACTACCACCATCACTACCACCCTCTACCACTATCACAACCACTACCACCCTTCTACCACCATCACTACCACCTTCTACCACCATCACTACCACCTTCTACCACCATCACTACCACATTCTACCACCATCACTACCACCCTCTACCACTACCACAACTGCTACCACCTTCTACCACTATCACAACTACTACCACCATCACTACCACCCTCTTCCACCATCACTACCACCCTCTACCACCATCACTACCACCCTCTACCACCATCACTACCACCCTCTACCACCATCACTACCACCCTCTACCACTATCACAACTGCTACCACTCTACCACCACCACTTTCATATTTTTCTACAAACTTTTTCTTAAATTATATGTGTTTCTCACATTCTTTTCCAAAGGGCTGGCACTAGAAGCTTTCTTTGGAGCCATGGTGACTTACTTAGCAGTTGCAAGCACTAAAACGAATGGAATATTATGAAATGTATCGTATGAACTCATGGGATAATCCTCACTCACTGATAAACAATGGCACACTGGCTGGGAATGGAGTGTGAGGCGGCTCAGACGAATGACTATTTACGAGTCAAACGACGATTCGCGATTCAATGTTTTGATGAAAAAACGGTACGATTTCTGAAAATTACGACATTCGAGCCTTACAAAAAACGAGGGTTCACTGTGTATTTAACCCTTTGAGTGGCTGTCATATAGATCTGCATTATTGAGGCCAGGGTCCCTCACATAGGTCTATGTTTTTAGCACAGCTCCTTCAGATAAGCTGTGAATGGTAAATTTTAGCCTAGATATAAGAAAATGGGTCTGTATGGTGTGTGGACCAGTAGGCCTTCTGCAGTGTTCTTCCATTCTTATGTTCTTATGTTCACATTGTCAGAAATATCCTGCCCATATGCGATGCATGATGGGAAAAGAAAAACTCCGACTTTGTGTTTAGTTTACATCAGTGAATTTGAGGTGTTTTCTAGGATGGTTTTTATGATTTTATTGGCTGTTTCTTGGTACAAGTTGATAGAATGGAAGATAAACTACTGAAATAGAGAGGATTTTGTTTAGTTTTAGACCCAGAAGCAGTTTGAAATTAGGCTAGAAATAGTAGAAATATTTGATTTTTTATTTTTTCCTGAGGTTTTGTAGGGCCTCCCTACACATCCAGTTCTATTTATTATCTGAGAAATAGGGTAAATCTTCGATTTTTTATATGCCTTTGAATTCAAAATGGAAGGAAAGTGTAATATAGGAGAAGCCTGAGGACATGATTAATAAACAGAAGAAATGTTGTTTTAGTGCCTAGAAATCCTACATTGTTTATTTTGGACTTATTTTCAAATTGGACTTTTTTTAATTGTGTAAAATTGGCCAAATTACCATCTCTACACTTTATAGGGTAGTTTTACTAGTTGAATGGGTGGTTTCTTGTGCTTAATTGAAAGAATGGCAGGCGTACTAGTGAAATAGCTAATAATTTGGTCGAATGGAGCAATGGCATTGGCTTAAAATAGAGCTACAAATGGGCAAAATCACAGATGATTAAATTGTGCCCAGACCACTAACTTTCTGCCTACATAATTCCATAAGTTTTACATCAAATTTCATATTTTTTATTTCATTGCCTTCAGAAAAACAAGTCTCTACCATTTCAGAATTTTTTTTTTAAATGAGGACACAGAGCAATATTAATTTTGGGGTTGTGGACAGTGGAAAGGTTACTTGAAATTTATATGCACAAAGTGCTTATCCAATTATGGTACTGTATATAATTAACCACGTTGCCCAAGTTTTGCTCAGAAAATTGATGATAAAAGGGAAATAATGACTGGTGTATATTCTGTTGCCATTATATTGTGCAAGTTTTGGTAATAATTAAATGTGAGACGTATATTTTAGTATGCAATTTATTTATGAATTACATTTTGTTTATATATTTTGCAATACCACACCACTATTTTACTGATGTTGATAAGTTGTGTATTGGTAAATGTATTTATACAATAATAGAGGAATATAAGCTGAATTTTGAAGCTTAATGTTTTGTTTACAAAGTTGGGTATAGACTAAACAATGGGTATAAAATGGCAGGCACTAAATACTCTATATTATGGTTCCACTACTTTTCAGCACATTCGGCAGACAGTATTGACACGTTCAGGAAGCAAGAACCATGTTGAAAATGTTGCTGAAGAAACAGAAGCAGCGGTGGCTCAAGCTATTGCAACTGACAAAACCCCTGAGGTTAGTCAAATTTGTCATACTCTTAAGTTTAAAAAAATATTTTCTAATCCAGTACAGAATTTTATTTGTGAGGGACTAGTGATACTTGTGTTTAATGGTGTTGATTATTGAAGGATCAGTGATGTTGATGCCTAACCAGTGTTGATTATTGAAGGACCAGTGATGTTGATGCTTAACCAGTGTTGATTATTGAAGGACCAGTGATGATGCTTAACCAATATTGATTATAGAGGGCCTAGTGATACTAATGTTTAATTAGTGTTGACCTTTTATTGTTCATACTGGTTTAGATTCTGTGTATGTTTGTTTGCAGTGAATGTTTTTTTTTTCTTTTTATATCTCAACTGAATAAATTCACTACTTATGCCAACATATGGTCATAAATCTCTTCAGACTTCTCTTTTAAATGTGGATATAATTCTGTGTTATGATTATATTTGGTTGTCAGACTCTAATAAACTGCTCTGCTTCTCATAAATCTTGCCTTCATGTATGACAGTGTTAAGCTAGTCTGTATACAGGTCTTATTACCTATTGTTGATGCCAGGGGTCATTGGCCTCTTGGTCAGTACTATTACTTGAATTAAAACAAGAATTAATACTTTCATGATCTTTTTCTTAAATTTTCCTGTTTTGAGAGTAAAGCAGTTTACACGATCACTTGTGTTGCAACTATTGATAAGGAAATTGAGTTGTTTCTTTTGAATGTCTCTTCATATTTTCTTGCCTTTCTCTTGTCTTTAATAAATGTACACATTGTTTGTCTTTGTCTTTAGAGCAGTGTAAATAAATGAGTTACTAGTATCTATTCTGTATACAGTGTAAGCAATAATTTGGTGCATGTGTGTGTGTTTAATTTTAACTGATAATTAAGAATGTTTCCTCTGTAACATATTTGTTCGTTGAATTATCCTGAATGTTATGTGAAGTTTGTATTTAACTAATAGACTGTGTGAGTATGCCAGCTATTGTTAACAAGAGCATTTCTAGTTACTCACACAAATAGGATTAGTGATAGTTTCTAAACATTGTGATTGTATTTCGATATCTAGAAATATTAGTAAATTACTTATCACGCAAGTTTCCCTACATCCAATCCTTTCAAGGTGGGGGCCAGGGGGCAGAGGTGCCTTGATGCTTCTGAAGGGCTGTTGTTTCATTGTATTTTCTTGGACTTTGTGTTCATTGCTTATATTGTTTGCTGATTTTATCTTTGTTTTTCTTACATGTGTTATACTACGTATACAGTAGACCCCAGACCCCTGCCTTACAATATTAATCCGTTCACGAGAGCGCATCGTGAGCCAAAATTATCGTAAGGCTAATTAATTTTCCCCATAAGAAATAATGGAAATCAAATTAATTCGTGCATGACACCCAAAAGTCTGAAAAATTTTTTTTACCAAATGAAATGTTAATTTTAATACACCCAAACTGAAGAAGACATGCACAGTTAATACTACTCTACTAAGAATAGAATACTGTACATGACACTTACCTTTATTGAGGATCTGGTGATGATTGATGGGATGGGAGGAGGGGAGAGTGTGGAAGTTGTTTTTGTTTAGAAGGGGAATCCCCTTCCATTAGGATGTTAGGTAGCAAGTCCTTTTCTGGGGTTACATCCCTTCTTCTTTTAATGCCACTAGGTCCAGCTTGAGAGTCACTGGACCTCTGTCGCACAACATATCTGTCCTATAGAGCTCTGTACCTCTCGTTCCTTTAAGACTTTCCTAAAATGGGCCATAACATTGTCATTGTAATAGTCACCAGTACGGCTTGCAGTAACTGTGTCAGGGTGATTTTCATCCGCAAAGGTTTGTAGTTCAACCCACTTTGCACAGATTTCCTTAATCTCTCTTTTCAATTCCATACTAATTCTCGTGCTTTTTACCACAGGGATGGCACTAGAAGCTTTCTTGGGGTCCATTGTGACTTACTTTGCAGTTACAAGCACGAAAAACACTGGGATGAACACTGTATGAACACGTGGGATCGTCCTCACTGGCTGATAAACAGTGGCACACTGGCTGTATATGGAGTGTTGGGGCCTCTCAGACCACGCGGACATGTTCCGGATGAATGACTTATACTGAGTTCAGTGACAATCACTGAGCCAATATTTTGACAACAAAACATTACTTATTATGAATATTACATACAGGTACCACCTGACTTACGACCAAGCTTGATTCCGACCATCCGGTCTTAAGTCAGAATGGACGTAAGTCGAACCTTACTACTGAATATCAACATCACACTTTTGTAATGATTTTATTTTATTGTTTTATTTTGGTATTTTAATTTTTACTTTACTTTTTATGCTGTTAGTACTGTATTTTATACCATAAGGTTTAGGATAACCACTGTGTACAACACAAACAGTTGTTTATTTCTCAGAAATTTGGCATAAAAAAACATGGTTGTAAGTCAAGTGGTCGTATGTCAAGCAGGTTGTAAGTCGGATGGTAGGTGTGTTCCGATGACGACGTAATCCGGGGGTCCACTGTATAAAGATATATAACATATCCCTTCAAATTGCCAATATCCCAAGCCCTTCCTTTAAAGTGCAGGCATTGTACTTCTCATTTCCAGTACTCAAGTCCAGCTACGTAAAAATCACCGGTTTCCTTGAATTTTTTTTTTTTTTTTTCAACAAGTCGGCCGTCTCCCACCGAGGCAGGGTGACCCAAAAAAGAAAGAAAATCCCCAAAAAGAAAATACTTTCATCATCATTCAACACTTTCACCACACTCGCACATTATCACTGTTTTTGCAGAGGTGCTCAGAATACAACAGTCTAGAAGCATACACATATAAAGATACACAACATATCCCTCCAAACTGCCAATATCCCAAACCCCTCCTTTAAAGTGCAGGCATTGTACTTCCCATTTCCAGGACTCAAGTCCGACTATATGAAAATAACCGGTTTCCCTGAATCCCTTCACTAAATATTACCCTGCTCACACTCCAACAGCTCATCAGGTCCCAAAAACCATTCGTCTTCAATCACTCCTATCTAACACGCTCACACACGCTTGCTGGAAGTCCAAGCCCCTCGCCCTCAAAACCTCCTTTACCCCTTCCCTCCAACCTTTTCGAGGATGACCCCTACCCCTCCTTCCTTCCCCTATAGATTTATATGCTTTCCAAGTCATTCTACTTTGATCTATTTTCTCTAAATGACCAAACCACCTCAACAACCCCTTCAACCCTCTGACTAATACACCTACCATCCGACTTACGACCTGCTCGACATACGTCCACTCGACTTACGACCGTGCATCTGGCAGCTGGGCTGGGCCGGCTGGTGCACACCGCTGTACAATATTTGACAATACTCGCGGCGGCAATGTGTCATGCAGGCAGCATCAGTTTGAGTAACCCTGCCCTATCAGCAGCATCATACTGTATTAACTGTACTAACTGGACAGTAAATTTCACCATGGCCCCTAAGATGAAGTCTGAATCTTGCACTGGAGATTGTGGCAAGAAAGGCTCTTACTCTCGAACTCTATTTGTTTTCACTGTTGCACATAAACCTGTCTGTATCTGTCTGCCTGTATGTCTGTCTGTATCTCTGTGTGTCTGTTTATCTGTCTGTCTACTAGTGTGTCTGTCTTTCTGTCTACCTGTGTGTCTTTCTGTCTACCTGTGTGTCTTTCTGTCTACCTATGTCTGTCTTTCTGTCTACCTGTGTCTCTGTCTACCTGTGTCTGTCTTTATGTCTACCTGTGTCTGGCTTTATGTCTACCTGTGTCTGTCTGTGTCTACCTGTGTGTCTGTCTGTCTACCTGTGTGTCTGTCTTTCTGTCTACCTCTGTGTCTGTTTTTGTCTGCTTGTCTGTCTCAGAGCCACTCATTAAGAGTGTACTTGATCTTGAAGATGCCATATTAATAATGATAACAATAATAATCACTGAGGGGCATTAAATGTGTATAAAACGTTAATATAGACATTTTGCTTAATCCATCTATGATTTTTTTTTCAAAATTATATAATAAACATGCTACATAACATATAAATTAACAAATATGAGATGCTTTTCTGGTCGGCTTGACAGTGAACAGGAATCGTTCGTGTCCGGGCTGGTAACAACAACAACAACAACAACAGCGTTTGTTTACATAACTCGTGAACATTCTACATTCTCATTCTCTCTCTCATTTATTCATTTAATCTTGTCGACTCACCTCTCACTCTACATTAAAACTACAGATATTTTAAGGTAAGTAATGAGTGGACACGATTATTATTTTTTTTATTATCACACTGGCCGATTCCCACCAAGGCAGGGTGGCCCGAAAAAGAAAAACTTTCACCATCATTCACTCCATCACTGTCTTGCCAGAAAGGTGCTTTACACTACAGTTTTAAAAACTGCAAACATTAACACCCTCCTTCAGAGTGCAGGCACTGTACTTCCCATCTCCAGGACTCAAGTCGGCCTGCCGGTTTCCCTGAACCCCTTCATAAATGTTACTTTGCTCACACTCAACAGCACGTCAAGTATTAAAAACCATTTGTCCCCATTCACTCCTATCAAACACGCTCACGCATGCCTGTGGAAGTCCAAGCTCCTCGCACACAAAAACATCCTTTACCCCCTCCCTCCAACCTTTCCTAGGCCGACCCCTACCCCGCCTTCCTTCCACTACAGACTGATACACTCTTGAAGTTATTCTGTTTTGCTCCATTCTCTCTACATTCCGAAAACCCCCTCAACAACCCTTCCTCAGCCCTCTGGACAACAGTTTTGGTAATCCGCACTTCCTCCTACTTCCAAACTACGAATTCTCTGCATTATATCACACCACACATTGCTCTCAGACATGACATTTCCACTGCCTCCAGCCTTCTCCTCGCTGCAACATTCATCACCCCTGCTTCACACCCATATAAGAGCGTTGGTAAAAACTTACTCTCATACATTCCCCTCTTTGCCTCCAAGGACAAAGTTTCTTTGTCTCCACAGATCTAAGTGCACACTCACCCTTTTCCCCTCATCAATTCTATGATTCACCTCATCTTTCATAGACCCATTCGCTGATACCCACTCCCAATATCTGAATACATTCACCTCCTCCATACTCTCTCCCTCCAATCTGATATCCAATCTTTCATCACCTAATCTTTTTGTTATCCTCATAACCTTACTCTTTCCTGTATTCACTTTCAATTTTCTTCTTTTGCACACCCTACCAAATTCATCCACGATTATTATATTATAGCTTAATAATAATAATATTAATATTAGTACATATGTATTATTGTAATAATAATGATTATTAATATTATTATTATTTAGGGCACTGGAGCACAGATCCACTGTATAGCACTTTGGATTTTTTGGGTTATCCTAGATAATTTATAATATGTATGATAACTTGACTTACGTGTACCAGTGAGAGAGAGAGAGAGATACAGAGAGAGATACAGAGAGAGAGATACAAAGAGACAGCCACATTCGGTCAGCCAACTACCCACCCACCCACCCACCTACCCATCCAGCACCCACCCACCCACCCACCCACCTGCCACCTCCAGCCACCCACCCACCCACCCATCCAGCCACCCACCCATCATCCAGCCACCCACCCATCATCCAGCCACCCACCCATCATCAGCCACCCACCCATCATCCAGCCACCCACCCACCCATCCAGCCACCCACCCAGCCACCCACCCATCCACCCAGCCAGCCACCCACCCGGCCAACCACAGACCCGGCCACCCAGCCAGCCAGCTGGATACATATTACACACGTTCCAGAGTTGTTTCTCTTTACTTAGGGTATAGATTACACAACATTCTGCCAGGATGACACTACCAGTGGTATTCTCCCATTCCACTGTGTCGACAATACATAAAGATAATAGTAACATATGATACTGTATGCGATGTAAAATTTACAATACATATCACTGCCATGTATACATTATATACAGTACATAAATAATTAAAATACAACAATAGAAGTAAATTATGGTAAAAAGAATGAAATAATGATTGTACATTACATTACAGTATTATGTAGGTAGTTTATATAGGAAAGTTTTGACATTATGCCCTACCCAGTATGTCGGCAATTTTCAAAGGCTCGACTTACGTCCATTTCGACTTACGACCGGTTGGTCACAACAAGCTTGGTCGTAAGTCGGATGGTAGGTGTACTTTTATTAACTCCACAACTTCTACTAATTTCCACATTCCGAATTCTTTGCATAATATTTACACCACACGTTGCCCTTAGACAGGACATCTCCACTGCCTCCAACCACCTCCTCGCTGCAGCATTTACAACCCAAGCTTCACACCCATATAAAAGTGTTGGTACCACTATACTTTCATACATTCCCTTCTTTGCCTATTATTATTATACAGTGGACCCTCGGCTAATGAACGCATCGCACAACGTTAAATCCGCCTTACAAAGCATTTGAGCGTAAAAAATTTGGCCTGGCTAACGATAAAAAACTCGCCCAACGTGATTCGTCCCGAACCTGTCCGTCCAGTCTGAGCACCTCAGCTGCCCTGCCGTCATTGTTTACAAGCCAGGGTGACCGGTTTCATGCATACATTCGATACATTTTGTATTATCCCATTGTTTATAGTGCTTGTAACTGCTAAATAAGCCACCATGGGCCCAAAGAAAGCTTATAGTGCCAATCCTGTGGTGAAAAGGGTGAGAAATACTATCGAAATACAGTGGACCCCCGGTTAATGAACTTTTTTCATTCCAGTAGTATGTTCAGGTGCCAGTACTGACCGAATTTTTTCCCATAAGGAATATTGTGAAGTAGATTAGTCCATTTCAGACCCCCAAACATACACGTACAAACGCACTTACATAAATACACTTACATAATTGGTCGCATTTGGAGGTGATCGTTAAGCGGGGGTCCACTGTACTATAGTACCACAGTCAGCTGCTGCTGCACCACCGTCAGCTGTTGCTGCATCACCATCAACTGTACTACTCGAAGATGTGGAGAGACTGTTGTTGGTGTGGCTTAACGAGAAACAATTAACTCTAGAGGGTTAACCATGCAGGATAACTCAAGAAAGTCAGTGAGTCATCGAAGACTCTCTAACTTATTCCCATTGGGGTCCTTAATCTTGTCCCCCAGGATGAGACCCACACCAGTCAACTAACACCCAGGTGAACAGGAAAAAATGCCTGGAACTAGTGCTCATATTGGTGAATTTAAGGCCAGCAAATGTTGGTTTGAGAGATTTAAGAATCGTAGTGGCACACACAGTGTGATAAGGCATGGCGAAGCTGAAAAATTCCAACCCCAACAAGTGTTCAATTGTGACGAAACAGGCCTGTTCTGGAAGAAAATGCCAAACAGGACCTACATTACTAAGGAGGAAAAGGCACTCCCAGGACACAAGCCTATGAAAGATAGGCTAACTTTCTTATTTTGTTGTAATGCTAGTGGGGATTGCAAAGTGAAGTCTTTATTCATGTATCACTCTGAAAATCCCAGAGTGTTCAAGAAAAACAGTGTCTCATCACTCATCAATACTCTTCAGTAAAGGTAAGTGTCATTTAACATTTACATGTATTTATATAGTTATTGTGCATGTCTCATTGTTTTCTTTGTAGGGAAATGTATATTTCATGAAAAAAAAAAAAAAATTTAATGCTTTTGGCTGTCTGGAACGGATTAATTGGATTTCCATTATTTATTATGGGGAAAATTAATTCGGTTAACGATAATTTCATCTAACGATGAGCTCTCACGAATGGATTAATATCGTTAGCCGAGGGTCCACTGTATTATGTTATTGTTATATATTATTACTATTGTAATGGGGAAGCACTAAACTCGTAGGATTATACAGCGCCTGTGGGAGAGAGGGGGATGAAAGGTATTCAGGCTTAATTTAGGGAACTTGAGCACAGATACAGTTTCCTAGATCAAGAGCCCCTCACCAGTGTCAAGGAACCTCCCTTAAGGGGGAAGCTTGCGTCCTGAATTTTGGCTCGTATTCAGAAACAAAAAATCGACCAAGCGATGGCTCGTATCCTGAAAAATTCGCATGCTGGGGCACTTGTAAGCTGAGGTTCCACTGTCCTCATTTCCTTGGAAAATGTGAAGGTTAGGTTAGGTTAAGAGTGACTTGGCAGTATATTTTTGGACTTTTTTTTTATTTTCAGTTTCTTGGTATCATTTGATAAAATGGAAGATATGCAGTGGACCCCCGGTTAATGATATTTTTCATTCCAGAAGTATGTTCAGGTGCCAGTACTGACCGAATTTATTCCCATAAGGAATATTGTGAAGTAGATTAGTCCATTTCAGACCCCCAAACATACACGTACAAACGCACTTACATAAATACACTTACATAATTGGTCGCATTGGGAGGTGATTGTTAAGCGGGGGTCCACTGTATTACAGAAATAGAGATGATTTTGATTCCTTTCATGACTGGAATTTGCATGAAGTTGAGCTCAAAATAATGGAATTATTCAATTTTTGTCAGTATTCCAGAGGACACTTACGTCACTTGTCTAATACGTGTCCAACTGGCCGAGCTAACACACCTTCATGAATGTGCTGACATTATTTATACAATTATTATAGTAATGCAGTAGCCTTCATAACAGTAAATTTTTTATTTTTTTTTTTTGTAAATAAAAATTCAAAATGGAAAGCAAGTGTAATATAGGAGA
Organism: Cherax quadricarinatus; assembly: GCF_026875155.1. Lineage (NCBI taxonomy): Eukaryota > Metazoa > Arthropoda > Malacostraca > Decapoda > Parastacidae > Cherax > Cherax quadricarinatus. The sequence goes on along the minus strand of NC_069414.1, from coordinate 35,076,068 downwards.
GGCCTGGGGATGTAACTAATTGAACAGAGAAATGTTGTTTTAGTGTCTGGAATGTCTACAGTGTTTACTCTTTACCAGTTTTTAAATTGTCATTTTTGGAATTTTTGTGTGAAATTGGCCAAATTACTGATTTCTGATCACGTTATTGGGTAGTTGAAATAGTTAAATGGGTAATTAAAATAGTTAAATGGGCAGTGGATGGAATACAAGTGAAATAGCTAAGAGTTTGGTTGACTGGATTAATGGAATTGGCCTGAAATAGGACTCAAAGTGGTCCAAATTGCTAGTGACAGTTGCTGACAGACACCACTAACTTTGCAAAAGTGCAGTTAGGTAAATTTTCCATCAAATTTCATACCTTTGGTGTCATTACCTTTGGAAATAGATTCTCCATAATTTCATAAGAATAAGTAATTTTTTTTTTTGTGTGTGTGTGTGTGTGAGGGGGGGATTTGTGGACCCTGAGAACAAGTTTCAAATCAGGGATCTGGAGACTGAAAGGGAAATAAGACAAGAATCTCTAATGATGCACAGAGTTTATTGGGTTATCCTGGGTGGATAACCCTCCTGGTTAAAAATCTAAACAATTCTTTTACTTTGGGGGGAGTTAATTTGTTCCTATGAGGAGAGTAGATGTTTCCTTCAATGATGAACGTTCTTTTGCTTTTTATTGAAGAAGGGGTAGGTGGGGGTGAATTAATATACAGCATCTCCTCACTTAGCGACGTATTTGTTTACCGATGATTCAGACTTACGATGGGCTCCCTGACTAGTATGCATACCTAAATAATGTAAATTAGAATTGATTTCCTGTATTCTGTTTATTACAGTATATAGTACACTTGTATAAACATTTAAAAATATGCCAGAAATGTTATAAATGGTGCAAAGGTGACATTAAAACAATATCAAAGATAGTTGACACAAACCCACTACTATTATAGTGTGCTCCTCACTTAGTGACAGATTCATTTACTGATGTCTCAGGAACGGAACTCTGTCATTAAGTGAGAAGAGGCTGTATATACATTGGCTAGTTTTGCTGAAGATAAAAGAAATATTTTATTTTCTTACCACCACTCTAGTGGATTTCCATCTTAAGGCAATTTGTTATTACCATATACAGACACTCCTCACTTAATGATCTACCTGTTTAATGACTGCACAGACTTACGACCAGCTCTCCAACAAGTCAGTATTGTATGCTGTATGAGAACTTTGGTTGTGAAAACTTGCTAACTTGCTTAATTTTGATGTTGAAGTGGAAGATATTGAAGAATTAGTGGAATATGTTGAGAGAGGGCTAACTAATGAAGATTTAATAGGGTTGGAGGTGCAGTAGTGCTTGGAAGAGGAAGAGGAGGAAAGAACAGAAGAAGTACAAAAAGTTTACTGTAAAGGAGTTAGCTGGTGTGTTTGGAAAGTGATTGCACCTTTACTAGAACTAGAGGGTATAGACTTGAATGCTGAATGGTTCACAAAACTGGAATGGCAAATGGATGAACTTTTACAATGCTGTCATGAAATTTGTGAAGAAAAAAAAGAAAATTATAAAGCAGACCACACTAATGGGATTCTTCCTCGGACCCCTTCCACTACCCCTACAAGTCCTTCCATTTCCTTGCTCTCATCTCCCATAGTGGGCCCTCTACTGCTCCTGATAACTCTGCTGATAACTCCGATGATGCTCCTTGCTTATTGACCAATTTGCTTAACCCTTTCAGGGTCCTCAGAACCTCTCCCTGACTTGTTCTCAGGGCCGCCCAAATTTAAAAAAAAAAAAAAATTATTTTTTCTTATGAAAAGATAGAGAATATTTTCCCGATCATAATGACACCAAAAGTATGAAATTTTATGGAAAACTTACGGAATTACGCTCTTGCGAAGTTAGCGGTCTCGACGATGTTTACGCATCGGCGATTTTGCCCACTTTGAGCCCTATTTTCGGCAATTTTTTCCATCGAATGAGTACAAGAAACCACCCATTTACCGATTTCAACTATCCAATACAGTACAGTGGTCAGAATTTAGCAATTTTGGCAATTTCACACAAATTTCAAAAGATACCAATTTCCAAATAGGGTCCAGAATAAACAAGAAAGACATTCCTGGCACTAAAATAACATTTCCTCTGTTCATTAGTCACGTCCCCAGGCCCCTCTTACATTCTTTTGCTTTCCACTTTGAATTTTTATTCTCACAAAAAATAGATTTACTGTTATGCAGACTACTGCATTAGTGTAGAAATGGTATAAATAATATCAGCGCACTTGTGAAAGAATATTAGACTCACCAGTTGACGTGTATTGGACGCTTATTAAAAATCGAACATTTCTGCTACTTTGAGCTCAATTTCAAGGTACTTTTCATTTTAAAACCAGTCAAAATCATCTCAATTTCTGTAATATGTCTTCCATTCTATAAAATGAGACCAGGAAAACTAGAATATAACAATAATACCACATGAAAATACAGTGCAAATTCGCTGTTTTAATCCAAAAACATGGTCAAAGTTTTTTTTTTCTCATTACGCACTGTGTGCTGCAGGATTTTTTTATACTGCGCACACTGACCACATATACCCATTCTTTCATATGTAGGCCTACCAGCTTTCCCTCACTAGATTTGAGGGCGCTAGAATTTAGGCGTACTAGTACGTCAAAAACCCTGGCGCGTAAGCCAGACTAGTACGTCTGAAACCCAGAAAGGGTTAATGACCTAGTCATAGGAACTGAACTCGGTCGTTAAGTGAGGAGTTTCTGTACTTGTCTTTTTCTGTTTTGACATTTGTGATAACACAAATACCAGCACATTTGTTCTTGGATGCTACTTTTTGTGATTTGGACAAAGATCCTGAGGCAGATGTCTGTGATCTGCTATTGTAAGGAATACTGGCTGCAATTCCTTAAAAGCATATATCAGAATCAACCTTATTGAGCTCTTCAATGCCAATAGGTAGAAGAATAAGGCATGTGTAACAGTTAGGTATATCCTTATTTCTTAAGTGTTTTACCCACACAGTAATCTTCTACAGTTAACCCTTTGAGGGTCGACAGGTCCTCTCAGAGACTCGTTCTCAGGGTTGGCCAAATTTCAAAAAAAAAAAAAAATTTCTTATGAAAAAATAGTTTTTTTTTTTAAATATTATAGGCTAAACAAAAAATTTTTACCATCAATACTTACCAAGATATGGAGGCGTGAAGTTGATGAAAAAGGGGGACAATGTGGCAACATTGCCGACTGCCGTCTCCCGGTATTCTTTATTTACTTTCTTATGTACTAATTTCTATTATTTTTTAATTTTTCTTTTTCCAAGTAACTTTTATGGCCTGTGAGACCAATATGATCAGTATTTTGTAAGTTTTCTCTTTTTCAATACTTCAAAATAAGGGCATAAACACTGTTGTCATTGTTTTGTTTATAAAAAATATTTACACAAACAAATGATATGAAATGTTGGTTATTGCTATTTTTCTATATTTTATATACACATATACAGTCACAGGGAATGTTTCTAGAAGTTCTGCAGCCTGTGGAACTCTTTGAAACATGGTGTCATGCACAGTGGTGTTTTACACTCCTCACACATAAAACGAGTGTCTGTGCGTTGTTGTGGGCGTTTTTTTGTATGTGCACAGACGTAACACCTCTTCTGAGCCTTTTTCTTGAAAGCAGTAGCAGGCAGTTTTACCAGGAAGTGATCACCATGCTTCAGATGAGAAGGTAGTTGTTGATAATTTGGTGGATGGTCTTTTGCAGGTGTTCTTTCTTGGTACTTGAATACTATTTGTCTGATGACAGACAAACAGAATTTGCCGTATTGTGGTTTGTTTCTGGTCCTCATCTTATACATATTATAAGCATTGAGCATGAAAATGTCCAGAAGATGGAAAAAGAGTTTTATGTACCACTTATAACTCTTGTGAACACAATCAGGAAACCCAATCTGCATGTCACATTTGTCTATTGAACGCATATTGAAGGTGTAATCAATCACAGCTGCAGGTTTTAGAATGGGTTCATTCCTCTCTCTATGCTGCCTGCCAGTGTCTGCCATTTCATTAGGGTGAACTGATGACAACAGTGTGACATCTCGTTTGTCATGCCACCGAAATGCCATAATGTCATTGGCAGCAAATGCTTGCACCTCACCTCTACGAGTGCCAGCATCAAACCTGGGCATATGTTTCCGATTTACACGCACTGTGCCACACACATCTGTCATGTTCACTCGCAAAAAATCACTGAGTGAGGGGCTTGTGTACCAGTTATCAGTATACAGTGGACCCCCGGTATTCGATGGCATCGGTATTCAATAAATCCGGTATTCGATGCATTTTAACGCAAAAATTTCGCCTCGGTATCCGATCGAAAACCCGGTATTCGTATGAGATGTGTCCACGTGTGGCCTGAACTGCCCCGTGTGTGCCAGTGTTTACAAGCCAGGCAGTGTGCGCACATCTAAGGATACATTTGGTACATTCCATATTATCACTGTTTTTGGTGCTTGTTTCTGCAAAGTAAGTTACCTTGGGCCCCAAGAAAGCTTCTAGTGCCAACCCTGTGGTAAAAAGGGTGAGAATTAGTATGGAAATTAAGTAAGATTTTGAAGGGTTTGGGGCTAACCCTGAGAAGCCTATGCCAGTTGTGGAATCCATTGTGCCTACTTCAAAAATTAAGGAAATGTGTGCAAAGTGGGTTGAACTGCAAACCTTTATGGATGAAAATCACCCTAACACAGCTATTGCAAGCTGTGCTGGTGACTATTACAATGACAATGTTGTGGCCCATTTTAGACAAATCTTAAAGGAATGGGAGGTACAGAGCTCTATGGACAGATTTGTTGTGCAACAGAGGTCCAGTGACTCTCAAGCTGGTCCTAGTGGCATTAAAATAGAAAAAAAGGTATATTGGCAACACTTCTGCAAGCGGCAGGACTTGATGTTGCTGTCACATGAGCATCCAGTGTCAACTTCTCAGCCTCATATCTCGGTAAGTATTAACCCTAAAATTTTTTTTTTCTAAAATACTTAAAAAAAATGTGCTCTTTTTTCTATAAAAAAAAAAAAAAAAATTTCAAAATATTCGGGGTGCCGCGCAAGTGAACATATATATACGTTTGGATCGTTTAAGGGTTAAAGGAGGGGTTAGGGATATTGGCTGTTTGGAGTGACATCTAAACTGTCGTATCTGAATGCCTTTGCAAAGACAGTGATTATGTATGAATGATGGTGAAAGTGTTGAATGATGAAAGTTCTTTCATTTTGAGTCACTCTACCTCGTTGGGAAACGGCCGACGTGTTAAAAAAAAAAAAGTAGATAAGACAAGTTTCGGTTGTTCTGCTGTGGAAGAATGTAGGAAATAAAGACAAATGGAATGCAAGACTTGGGAGAGATGATTCAAGGATCACACCAGTGTTGCTATTGCTACCAAAAGGAAAACGATAGGGTGGATAACTAAAGCTTTCAAGACAAGGGTTGTTGAGCCACTGATGATGCTCTTGAAGCTATTTGTTCCCTCCAAACTGAAATATTCTGTATACTGATGATATGAGAAATGTAGAGAACTTTCACTGCTCATATACAGTGGACCCTCGGGTAACGACATTAATCCGTTCCAGAGAGCTTGTCTTTAACCGTTTTTTTCAGTATCCGAATTAATTTTCCAATTAATCCGTTTCAGACACCCAAAAGTATTAAAAAAATAATTTTTTTACTTGAAATATACATTTCCCTACACAGAAAACAATGAGACATGCTGAATAAACATTACTGAAATGACACTTACCTTTATTGAGGACTTATTGATGAGTGATGAGATGGGAGAAGGGCAGAGGATGGAGGAGTTTATAATTGTTTGGAAGGGGAATCCCCTTCCATAAAGACTTTACATAACAAGTCCTTTTCTGGGGTTACCTCCCTTCTTTGTTTTTTAATGCCACTAGGACCAGCTTGAGAGTCACTGGACCCCTGTCGTACCAAAAATCTGTCTAAAGAGCTCTGTTTCTGGTGTCTCTTTAAGATTTCCCCAAAATGGGACTCAATAGTGTCATTGTACATGTTGCCAATATGGCCTGCAACAGGTGTGTCAGGGTAATGTTTGTCCATAAATGCTTGCACCTTTGTCCACATTGTACAAATGTCCTCCAACTTCCTCCATCTCTCTTCCTTCTCCTCTGAAGGAAATTCCTGAGCTGTGGTCTGTTGCTGTTGCACCTCAAGCTCTTCCAGCTCTGTAGTGGTTAGCTCTTCATCGTCATCCTCCACTAACTCTTCCACATCCTCGCCATTAACCTCCAACCCCATGGACTTCCCCAAAGACACAATAGATTCCACAACTGGTACAGGCTCCTCAGGGTCAGCTCCAAACCTTCAAAATCCCTCTCTTGTACACATTCTGGCCACATTTTCTCCAAGCAGAGTTCAAAGTCCTGCAAGTCACTCTCTCCCAAGCCTTACCTATAAGGTTTATGCAAGTGAGGATACTGAGGTGATCTTTCCAGAACTCTCTTAGGATCAATTCAGTGTCTGAGGTCACTTCAAAGCACTTTTGAAATACTGCTTTGGTGTACAGTTTTTTGAAATTTGAAATGACCTGCTGGTCCATGGGCTGGAGGAGAGGAGTGGTATTAGGGGGCAAAAACTTTACTTTGATGAAGCTAAACTCCCCCACAGTTCACTCTTCCAAGTCTGGAGGATGAACAGGAGCATTGTCCATTACCAAGAGGCACTTGATCTTCAATTTATTTTCCAGGAGGTATTTTTTCACACTGGGGCCAAACACGTAATAGAACCAATCGAAGAAAATGTCCTTAGTGACCCATGCCTTACTGTTTGCTCTCCACATCACACACAATTTATGCTTGATGACACTGTTTTTCTTGAACACTCTGGGAGTTTCAGAGTGATACAGGAGTAAAGGCTTCACTTTGCAATCACCACTAGAATTACTACAAAACATGAGAGTTACCCTGTCTTTCATAGGCTTGTGTCCTGGGAGTGCAGTTTTCCTCCTTTTCTTCCAAGACAGACCTGTTTGTCACAATTGAACACTTGTTGGGGTTTTAATTGATCAGCCTCTGTGTACCCCTGAAAGTCCTGCACATATTTTTCAGCCGCTTTTTTGTCCGAACTGGCAGCCTTACCACACTGTATGCCACTACGATTCTTAACCCCTAAAAGGTCCAAACGTATATATACGTTCACTCGCGTAGCGCCCCAAATTTTTTGAGAAAATTTTTTTTTTTTTAATAGGAAAAAGAGCATATGGTACCCAGGCATCCCCAATTATTTTAATATGGTGCACAGTGAGTGCGCACACCCATTCTCTCATGTCTAGGTGACTCAGGCTTATCGTGGCAGTGTTGAATGAATGACAAAGAAAACGTATATACAGTTTGGGGGGCTACGCACGTGAACGTATATATACGTTTGGACCGTTTAAGGGTTAAATCTCTCAAACCAACCTTTGCTGGCCTTAAATTCACTAACATCAGTACTATTTGGAGGCATTGTCTTAATTAGATCATCATGCAGCTGCCTTGCCTTTTCACATATTTTTGACTGAGAAACACTGTCTCCTGATAATTGTTTCTCGTTGATCCACACCAACAACAGTCTCTCCACATCTTCGAGTATTTGCGATCTCTGTTTTGTAAGCATACCTGCACCTTTCACAGCAATAGCTTCCTTGATTGTCTTTTTATTGGCCAAGATAGCAGCAAGGGTTGAATGGGGTTTGTTATACAACCTGGCCAGCTCAGAGACATGCACTCCACTTTCGTATTTTGCGATGATCTCTTTCTTCAATTCAATAGTATTTCTCACCCTCTTTACCACAGTGGCTTATTTAGCAGTTACAAGCATTAAAAACAATGAAATAATAGAAAATATATCGCATGTACGCATGGAATCGTCCTCCCTGGCTTGTAAACAATGGCACACTAGTTGTACATGGAGTGGCTCGGCCCGCTCACGCATGCGGACACGTTCGGAATGAATGTCCTTAACGAGTTTTTTCTCGGTAACCGAGTCAATACATATTTTGATGCAAAAACGTGTCGCTATCCGATTTTTTCGTCATCCGATGACATCATTACCCGAGAGTCAACTGTACATCAAAACTACTGTGAACATTTGAAGTCCATTCAACTGTATTCCTTGGAATATAGGTGAGAAAGATACATTATATACACATGTAAAATCTTGTGGAGACTGGTCCCAAATCTGCATGCGAAAATCTTACATGATAGATGATGGAGATTACCAGCAATAAAAGAGCAAAGGCCATGGTCATGTATGATAAGGGAGAGCTTGATGAGTGTCAGAAGTCCATAACTTTTCGATGCACTGCCTTCATATGAAAGGGAAATTACCAAGAAACCTCTGACTGTCTACAAGAGGTAACTTGACGTTTCCTAAATCAGTTCCTGACCAAGTGGGCTGGTCAGTAATTACTGCTTCTAGTCTTTAGTTTGCTGCAGGCTAGAGGAGAGTAACTGAAGTGGCTCACTATTGTCGTATGGTTAGAAATGATTGTCTTATCACTCTCTATTCCAGAATACAATCATGGATAACCAGTTGGAGAGAGAGAATGAGAGGGAGAGAGAATGAGAGAGAATGAGAATGAGAGAGAGAGAGAGAGAGAGAGAATGAGAGAGAGAGAGAATGAGAGAGAGACGTGAACACTCGACGTCCCGACATGATAGCTGTTGTTGAAACATTTTTGGATGACAGGACTCCAGAAAATTTTGCAAGAATTGCTGGCTACACCTCATGAATGAGAAGAGACAGGCAAGGGCAAGGAGGAGGTGTTGCTGTGTGCTTCTCTAAAAGTGTTCATGCCCAGCACATTGATGTTGCCACCCCTACACATCTTGAAATGATGTTCTTCAAGCTATGCATAAACACTAGTACCTCTGTACTAGCATGTGCAATGTACAGACCTCAGTGGCAGCATGCAGACCCATCAACCTCCTAATGGAAAATATTGACTCCCTTCTGCTACAACACAACTGTCAACATATCATAATTGTTGGTGACCTCAACCAACACCTTATTCAGAGGGACTTTGATGACCTTCTTGCAGTATTTGACATGAGAAACTTTGCTGATTTTCCTACTCACATCTTTGGCTCCTCCCTTGACCCAGTAGTGAGTGATCTGGCAGAAGGCATAGTCACTTGTCAACCCCTCGGCTACGTTGGATCGTCTGACCACAAGGCTGTTTTTACGACACTTAAGATCCCAACAGAACGAGGTGAGGAGTCCACACGCACAACCTGGTTATGGGAAAGAGGTAATTGGCCAGCCCTTTGCTCTGAGCTCGCCACCACCGATTGGAATGCTCTTCTCTAAGGGGATGTTGACAACCAAGTGAAAGCCTTCACTAGACACATCCTTAATCTACAACAAGAACACATTCCTCACTGGCAATATGTGACAAAGCCTACAGATCAGCCTTGGTTTGGCTTTCATTGTAGAGAGGCTGCTACTGCTAAGTACAAAGCATGGCGAAGGTATAAGAGACATCCTACCACCTATAACAGGAACTTGCACAGGCAAGCCTGTAGGCATATGGGTGACGTTCAAAAGTGGGCCATTGCTAAATGGGAGGTGGACACTAAAAGAAAGCTAGCATCAGGTAGGGTAGGCTCCAAAACCTGGTGGTCCCTGGTCAAGGACAGACAAGGTTATCTGCCTGATGAACTCATTCCACCTCTAAATCGACAGGATGGGACCACCTCTACTAGTAGTCAAGAGAAGGCGGACTTCTTTGCTGAACACTTTGCTACCAAAATGCAAGTTCCTGATCCAGCAAGGGACCCTCCTTGGCTAGCTGCAAGAACTGTGTCAAAACTGTCAGTGGTGACAATAAGGCAGGAGGAGGTGCATTTCCTTCTTAAATCGCTTGACCAAGAAAAGGCTGTGGGCCCAGACAAGTTGAGCCCAAGATTGCTGAGAAGATGTGCAGACCAGCTAGCAGCACCTCTAACTCGCATCTTTCAGCACTGCCTAGTACAGTGTAAATGGCCTGTTCACAAAAAGAAGAGCAGAGCAGAAATCAGCAACTACAGACCAGTGTCACTCCTGTCAATCACTGGTAAGATCTTGAGACAATAATCTCAAGACAAATGACAGAGTTTTTTGATACCACTACTATTTGTGATCTCAATATGGCTTCAGGAAAGGTTACTCTGCTGCTGATCTGTTGTTAAACCTCTCCACTAAGTTGCACCAGTCACTTGATGAATCCAAAGTCAGCTGTGTGGTAGCACTGGCACATTGTGTGAATGGTTTGAAAAAGCGACAAGTGAAGATTGAGACCTTATGCAGCATATGGGATCTTTTTCAGGAAACGTTCGCCACTACAGTGGCTTCATCAGTCACTGAGAACTGGGGTAATCTCAAAAGTCTAGCGCTGTGTCGTACCGACTGGACATTGCTGGCGCTTTCGACCGGGTGTGGCACCAAGGCCTCTTAGCAAAACTTCAAGCACTGGGAATTGCAGGCCCTTCATTATGTCTCCTCAGTGATTACCTTCATGGTAGATCTCTAAGTGTAGTTCTCAATGGAACGGAATCAGCAAGACATCCTATTGGGGCAAGTGTTCCACAAGGAAGCGTACTGAGACCATTGTTATGGAATGTCTACTTCAACGACCTTCTTCATCTCATCCCAGAATCACATGCATATGCAGACGACTGTACACTGACATTCACTTATCCAAGAGAAGAAATGCCAGCTGCACTAAGCTACATCAATCACCAGCTGAGAGCTATATCAACTTGGGGAAATAGATGGCAAGTAACATTTGCACCTGAGAAAACGCAAATGATGATCGTCTCTAGGCACCATGATGGTAATGCTGGTGCAGTAGTAAGGATGAATGGGAGGGTGTTGGCACCTGGAGAAGTTGATATCCTTGGGGTGAAATTTGACTCCAAACTAACCATGAGGAACCATGTTGTAAATCTTGCAAACAAGGCAGCCAGGAAGCTTACAGCACTTCGCTGTATCTCTCATCTGCTTGACAGTAGGGGTTGCAAGATTCTGTACGAGGCACTAAGTACGCTCACACCTTGAGTATGCTCCACTTTCTTGGTTTGCCTGCCCCCTCTCATCTGCGACTCCTCGACTGAGTAGAGAACAGAGCAAGACGTCTCATCTCTCGCCTGGACCCATCCTGGATAGATCTGTCATTTCAGCAGAGCCTTCAACATAGGAGGGATATGGGTGGCCTTACTGTTATGTACAAGGCCAATATTGTCAAAGTACCACACTTGGATCCACTTCGAGGACAGCGTGAAACAAGCTTTTATGCCACAAGACGGGCAGAAAGCAGCAACTTCACTCTGGCTGTACCCTTCTCCAGAACATCACTCCATCTGAGATCATATATACCCAGGATGACTCGAGTATGGAACACATTCGTACAACATAATGATGTCAGTGAGATAAAGTCAGTTGATCACATGAAAATGCTGACCCACAGATGGCTCCAACTTCATCCTGTTCCCTACTTGTATGTCTCATAACAATAAAAATGCTTTCAAATGAGCTGATGTAGGTAACAGCTCTTAGCTTGCCAATAAAGTTAGGAATCCTTAACCTGTAAATAGCTTGTCAATAAAGCTAGGGATCCTTAACCTTGTCAAACCCTGTGTTAAAAAAAAAAAAAAATGAATCACGAGGAAGTGTTAATTTTGCTACTGAGAGAGAGAATGAGAATGAGAGAGAGAGAATGAGAATGAGAATGAATCACGAGGAAGTGTTAATTTTACTACTTTTAATCCAGTGTGTAATGATAGTACAGCGGTACCTCGGGATATGAACAGCTCAAAACTTGAACAATTATGTAAGTGCTTTTGTAAGTGTATTTTTGGGGGTCTGAAATGGATTGGTCTAATTTACATTATTCCCTATGGGAACAAATTCATTCGGTATTGGCACTTGAACAGCCTTCTTGAACGAATTAACTTCGTATCCCGAGGTACCATTGTATTTTAAAAGTATTGGCTGGTATTGACCACTTTTTCAGTGATACTGATACTATAAAAATAACTGATACCCTTCGATACTGATACTGATACTTTAGCATATGCCTAGATAAAATGCTCTACTAGAATACTCTTCAACTACAGTGGACCCTCAGCTAACGATATTAATCCATTCCTGAGAGCTCAGCGTTAGACGAAATTATCATTAGCCGAATTAATTTTCCCCGTAAGAAATAATGGAAATCCAATTAATCCATTCCAGACAGACAAAAGTATTAAAAAAAAATTATTTTTTTCATGAAATATACATTTCCCTACAAAGAAAACAATGAGACATGCACAATAACTATATAAATAAATGTTAAAATGACACTTAACTTTATTGAAGAGTATTGATGAGTGATGAGACACTGTTTTTCTTGAACACTGGGATTTTCAGAGTGAGCCCTTTGATTGAACTTTGTATAGAAAGGGGTTTAGTTATAGGTAATACATATTTTAAGAAAAAGAGGATAAATAAGTATACAAGATATGATGTAGGGCAAAATGACAGTAGTTTGTTGGATTATGTATTGGTAGATAAAAGACTGTTGAGTAGACTTCAGGATGTACATGTTTATAGAGGGGCCACAGATATATCAGATAACTTTCTAGTTGTAGCTACACTGAGAGTAAAAGGTAGATGGGATACAAGGAGAATAGAAACATCAGGGAAGAGAGAGGTGAAGGTTTATAAACTAAAAGAGGAGGCAGTTAGGGTAAGATATAAACAGCTATTGGAGGATAGATGGGCTAATGAGAGCATAGGCAATGGGGTCGAAGAGGTATGGGGTAGGTTTAAAAATGTAGTGTTAAAGTGTTCAGCAGAAGTTTGTGGTTACAGGAAAGTGGGTGCGGGAGGGAAGAGGAGCGATTGGTGGAATGATGATGTAAAGAGAAAAAGTTAGCATATGAGAAGTTTTTACAAAGTAGAAGTGATGCAAGGAGGGAAGAGTATATGGAGAAAAAGAGAGAGGTTAAGAGAGTGGTGAAGCAATGTAAAAAGAGAGCAAATGAGAGAGTGGGTGAGATGTTATCAACAAATTTTGTTGAAAATAAGAAAAAGTTTTGGTGTGAGATTAACAAGTTAAGAAAGCCTAGAGAACAAATGGATTTGTCAGTTAAAAATAGGAGAGGAGAGTTACTAAATGGAGAGTTAGAGGTATTGGGAAGATGGAGGGAATATTTTGAGGAATTGTTAAATGTTGATGAAGATAGGGAAGCTGTGATTTCGTGTATAGGGCAAGGAGGAATAACATCTTGTAGGAGTGAGGAAGAGCCAGTTGTGAGTGTGGGGGAAGTTCGTGAGGCAGTAGGTAAAATGAAAGGGGGTAAGGCAGCCGGGATTGATGGGATAAAGATAGAAATGTTAAAAGCAGGTGGGGATATAGTTTTGGAGTGGTTGGTGCAATTATTTAATAAATGTATGGAAGAGGGTAAGGTACCTAGGGATTGGCAGAGAGCATGCATAGTTCCTTTGTATAAAGGCAAAGGGGATAAAAGAGAGTGCAAAAATTATAGGGGGATAAGTCTGCTGAGTATACCTGGTAAAGTGTATGGTAGAGTTATTATTGAAAGAATTAAGAGTAAGACGGAGAATAGGATAGCAGATGAACAAGGAGGCTTTAGGAAAGGTAGGGGGTGTGTGGACCAGGTGTTTACAGTGAAACATATAAGTGAACAGTATTTAGATAAGGCTAAAGAGGTCTTTATGGCATTTATGGATTTGGAAAAGGTGTATGACAGGGTGGATAGGGGGGCAATGTGGCAGATGTTGCAAGTGTATGGTGTAGGAGGTAGGTTACTGAAAGCAGTGAAAAGTTTTTACGAGGATAGTGAGGCTCAAGTTAGAGTATGTAGGAAAGAGGGAAATTTTTTCCCAGTAAAAGTAGGCCTTAGACAAGGATGTGTGATGTCACGTGGTTGTTTAATATATTTATAGATGGGGTTGTAAGAGAAGTAAATGCGAGGGTCTTGGCAAGAGGCGTGGAGTTAAAAGATAAAGAATCACACACAAAGTGGGAGTTGTCACAGCTGCTCTTTGCTGATGACACTGTGCTCTTGGGAGATTCTGAAGAGAAGTTGCAGAGATTGGTGGATAAAATTTGGTAGGGTGTGAAAAAGAAGAAAATTAAAGGTGAATACAGGAAAGAGTAAGGTTATGAGGATAAAAAAAAGATTAGGTGATGAAAGATTGGATATCAGATTGGAGGGAGAGAGTATGGAGGACGTGAACGTATTCAGATATTTTGGGAGTGGACGTGTCAGCGGATGGGTCTATGAAAGATGAGGTGAATCATAGAATTGATGAGGGAAAAAGAGTGAGTGGTGCACTTAGGAGTCTGTGGAGACAAAGAACTTTGCCCTTGGAGGCAAAGAGGGAAATGTATGAGAGTATAGTTTTACCAACGCTCTTATATGGGTGTGAAGCGTGGGTGATGAATGTTGCAGCGAGGAGAAGGCTGGAGGCAGTGGAGATGTCATGTCTGAGGGCAATGTGTGGTGTGAATATAATGCAGAGAATTCGTAGTTTGGAAGTTAGGAGGAGGTGCGGGATTACCAAAACTGTTGTCCAGAGGGCTGAGGAAGGGTTGTTGAGGTGGTTCGGACATGTAGAGAGAATGGAGCGAAACAGAATGACTTCAAGAGTGTATCAGTCTGTAGTGGAAGGAAGGCGGGGTAGGGTCAGCCTAGGAAAGGTTGGAGGGAGGGGGTAAAGGAGGTTTTTTGTGCGAGGGGCTTGGACTTCCAGCAGGCATGCGTGAGCGTGTTTGATAGGAGTGAATGGAGACAAATGGTTTTTAATACTTGACGTGCTGTTGGAGTGTGAGCAAAGTAACATTTATGAAGGGATTCAGGGAAACCGGCAGGCCGGACTTGAGTCCTGGAGATGGGAAGTACAGTGCCTGCACTCTGAAGGAGGGGTGTTAATGTTGCAGTTTAAAAACTGTAGTGTAAAGCACCCTTCTGGCAAGACAGTGATGGAGTGAATGATGGTGAAAGTTTTTCTTTTTCGGGCCACCCTGCCTTGGTGGGAATCGGCCAGTGTGATAATAAAAAAAATAATAAATAATAACATGAATAAAGACTTCACTTTGCAATCCCCACTAGCATTACAACAGAATAAGAAAGTTAGCCTATCTTTCATAGGCTTGTGTCCTGGGAGTGCCTTTTCCTCCTTAGTAATGTAGGTCCTGTTTGGCATTTTCTTCCAGAACAGGCCTGTTTCGTCACAATTGAACACTTGTTGGGGTTGGGATTTTTCAGCTTTGCCATGCCTTATCACACTGTGTGTGCCACTACGATTCTTAAATCTCTCAAACTAACCTTTGCTGGCCTTAAATTCACCAATATGAACACTAGTTCCAGGCATTTTTTCCTGTTCACCTGGGTGTTAGTCGACTGGTGTGGGTCTTATCCTGGGGGACAAGATTAAGGACCCCAATGGGAATAAGTTACAGAGTCCCCAATGATTCACTGACTTTCTTGGGTTATCCTGGGTGGCTAACCCTCTGGGGTTAATTGTTTCTCAGTAATTGTTTCTTGTTAAACCACACCAACAACAGTCTCTCCATATCTTCAAGTAGTACAGCTGACGGTGGTGCAGCAACAGCTGACAGTGGTGCAGCAGCAGCTGACCGTGGTACGATAGTATTTTGATAATATTTCTCACCCTTTTTACCACAGGATTGGCACTATAAGCTTTCTTTGGGCCCATGGTGGCTTATTTAGCAGTTACAAGCACTATAAACAATGGAATAATACAAAATGTATCGAATGTATGCATGAAACCGGCCACCCTGGCTTGTAAACAATGACGGCAAGGCAGCTGAGGCGCTCAGGCTGGGCAGGTTCAGGATGAATCACATCGGGCAAGTTTTTTATTGTTAACTAGGCCAAAATTTTTATGCTCAAACACTTTGTAAGGCGGATTTAACATTAAGCGATGCATTTGTTACCTGAGGGTCCACTGTATTTTGAAGACCAGAATACTTTGAACCTTCGCAAGAAAATATGAATGAACTGTGACTGTTCTCAAGAATGTACATATGCTCTGCAAGTGCTAGTAAGAAGATATAACTACATAGCAACAGTTATTGAATTATTTATCTTAGATGATAATCAGTTCTATTAAAGGTATTTATTTGTTAGTATTTCTTTTAGTGAAAATGCCAGCCTTTAAGATATATATAGGTACATATACAAAAAAGGACATCCAGTTACTCAGACAATTACCCTTAAATGATACCGAGGTAGTATCACTGTCACCACGGCCGATCCCAGACTAAGTCTCCTGGGTGATGACCAGATCAATCAGGCTGTTGGATGTATTGAACATTATCTTGAAATAAGCAATGAAGTAAACATGCTTCATAGGTAGATTATGAATATGGCAAGGTGAATTTTTTAGATGTGACCATACTCTTTTATTTAAATCAAAATGTTTTTTATTACTAAACATATACAATAAAAAAAGTCAGGAATAATGACATAAAATATAAAAATAAAATGCATTTTGGGTGGTCAAATAATGCAAACTATTTTTAAAGTGCATCAGTACAGTGAAACCTTGATTAAATGGATTACCATAATGTGGAGAGGGGGGATCTGTTAATGCTTGTTGCTTGTGTAATCCAGATGGTGACATTATTTTTACATGATCGTAAAGGACTTTGTTTCTTGCTTCTGGACATTGTCTGGCCACAGATTCAGTGAGCCCAAATTTAAGACATTTCAAATTTAATGGACAGATTTTGTTCATTAAATCCAAAATACCTTAAAATTGGGTTCACTAAATTGATGTTTTACTGTATATGACAATATGAGAGAGAGCTTGAACTATAAAATACAAGGCAGAGTACAGCTGAGAATAACAGTACAGAAGGAACAAGTAACTTGAGACACTAGAATTTGTGTAGCATGTCATAATTTTCTGCCTCAGTAATGAATGGTGGTGTGTCCTTGTATGGTGTATGACATGCAGTAACCTGTGGGGTGTACACTCTTTTCATGACTAATGGTGTGTCTTGTCCTTTTCCTGTGCTACCCTCTTGGCATGTAGGAGGAGGAGGAGGAGGCACTGCATGAAGAAGAACCAGAGGTGAGTCTTCTTGTTGCCCAAGTAAATAATGCCTCCTGTTATGTACACTTGTTTGCCTTATTAAAGAGCATCCTTTTACTCCTAAACCTGCCATTGATATTACTGTCTATAACATGTGTATGTAGAATTGAACTAAAACATAATATTAAAAGACACTCCTGTGTATTATAAACATGTGTTTGTGTGTGTGTACATTCTTTGAAGATGTCATGTCCGAGAGCAAGGTGTAGTGTGATTACCTGTATCATGAAGAGAATTTGGAGCTTAGAGAGTAAAAAATGGTAGGGGGTTACCATAGGTATAATTCAGAAGGGTGAGGAGGAGTTGATGAGGTGCTTTGGGCATTTATAAAGAGAGCAAAAAGCAGAAGAGGATGAGTAAGAGGGTGTATAAATCTGGGGTGGTGGAAAGTGTGGACATATGTTCAGAAAGTTCCATTTCTCCTGTGCATAGAATAGGCCATCCTGAGAGAGGGTAATTCCTAATGATAGTAACTAACTATGCTGGAAGGCAATCTTTAAAGATCCAATAACTGATAAACCATTAATGGAATAATTAATGACATTCTCATTGCCCTGTTGCATTCTGGCTGATAGATTTCAGTACTTTGAGTCTCATCCTGCATGATGGAATATGACAGGAAAAAAGAGTTAGCTAATGTTCCCACTGTGTAATAGTCTTATAGAATAGTGTAGCAGCACACTACTGATATATCAAATTTTGCCCCCCCAAGAAAAGGAAAAATATGGGGTAAAGGAGGTTTTGAGTGCATCAAGCAGGCTTTTGTGAGCATGTTAGATCAGAGTGAGTGGTGATGAGTGGTTTCTATGGCTTGATGTACTCTTGGGGGTATGAGTAAGTTAAGATTTATGAAAGGATTTAGGGATTTAGGGAGATTTAGAGAGTATAGTTTTACCAACGCTCTTATATGGGTTTGAAGCATGGGTGATGAATGTTGCAGCGAGGAGAAGGCTGGAGAGCAATGTGTGGTGTGAATATAATGCAGAGAATTCGTAGTTTGGAAGTTAGGAGGAGGTGCGAGATTACCAAAACTGTTGTCCAGAGGGCTGAGGAAGGGTTGTTGAGGTGGTTCGGACATGTGGAGAGAATGGAGCGAAACAGAATAACTTCAAGAGTGTATCAGTCTGTAGTGGAAGGAAGGCGGGGTAGGGGTCGGCCTAGGAAAGGTTGGAGGGAGGGGGTAAAGGAGGTTTTGTGTGCGAGGGGCTTGGACATCCAGCAGGCATGCGTGAGCGTGTTTGATAGGGGTGAATGGAGACAAATGGTTTTTAATACTTGACGTGCTGTTGGAGTGTGAGCAAAGTAACATTTATGAAGGGGTTCAGGGAAACCGGCAGGCCGGACTTGAGTCCTGGAGATGGGAAGTACAGTGCCTGCACTCTGAAGGAGGGGTGTTAATGTTGCAGTTTAAAAACTGTAGTGTAAAGCACCCTTCTGGCAAGACAGTGATGGAGTGAATGATGGTGAAAGTTTTTCTTTTTCGGGCCACCCTGCCTTGGTGGGAATCGGCCAGTGTGATAATAAAAAATAAATAATTTAGGGAAAACTGGTCAGCTGGACTTTAACCCTTAAACTATCCAAACGTAGATCTACATTCACGTGCGTAGCGCTCTGACCTTGATTTTCCCCATTTGAAAGCATGTAAAAAAAACGTAGATCTACGTTTGGAACCTGCCGCATGTCAACGTATATCTATCTTTGGACAGTTTAAGGATTAATCCTGAAGGTGGGAAGTACAGTGCTTGCACTCTGCTGATGGAGAGATAGAGATGGTGAATTTTGGAGGGTCATTTGAATTGTGATGTCTGCCCACTTCTGGCAGGACAGTGATTGAGTGAACACTGGTGATTTTTTTTTCTTTATTAACCTAGCTTGGTGAGATTCTATTTAGTGCATTTTTTGCAAATGCAATTGAGAGAGCCCATCCAGAATGGATTAGCAAATATTAAGAAGGAATGTTCATGTGCTGTTAAATTTTGGATGAACTTTTTGAGATGCATTTGCTAAAAACAACACTTTATGAGAAAGCTTACTGTTTATGTATGAATGTAGTATGTATGTATGTGTATGTGGAGAAGAATTCTTCTTCCATAAGCCATGTGTGTTGTAAGAGGCGACTAAAATGCTGGGAGTAAAGGGCTAGTAACCCCTTCTCCTGTATACATTACCAAATGTGAAAAGAAGAAAAACTTTATGTAAGCATTTCTTCTTTTTTGGGTCATCCTGCCTCGGTGGGAGATGGCTGGTGTGTAAAAAACAAACACATTCAGTAAACAGTGTTTAATACTACTGAAGGGGAAAGGAACTGAACTGAATGTAAAATGTTTAAAAACTCTTTTAAAAAATAACAGAAATTAGAAGTAGTATTATGGCTCTGGAATACATTATTCCATTATAACATGGGTTCCTACAGGAAATGGGTTGTGAGTACCGAACAGTTGAGTTAGTAAATTTTTGGGAACATGTTAATGTCGTAACTTGGGTGTCTGCTGTACATGCATTTTCTTTTTGACACCAGCTGTCTCCCACCAAGGTAGGGTGACCCAACAAAGAAGAAAACACTTTCACTGTCACTCAATCATCGTCTTGCCAGAAGCATGCTAGCATTGCAGTTCAGATGACTCCAAGCTTTTAGTCATTGTACGTCTGGCAAGGCAACGACTGAGTAACAATTAAAGTGTTTTCTTCCTTGTTGGGTCACCTTACTTTAAGGGGGAGATGGCCCAATTGCTAATTTATTTATAAATTCTTAAAGAAAACTGTAGATTTTTTATTTTTATGTTAGTATGGCTTCTGACTTGCAAAATTATAATAACATGATTGCAAACAAATTACAGAATGGTAGTTTCTAAGACTAGCTTGCCAGGGATTTGAGCCCCATCCATTTTTTTTTTTTTAAATCATTTTGTCTTACATCAGCTCATTTCAAGACCCAGCTCTGTCTAAGGTAAACTACCACCCCATGGGTAGTGATCTACAATAGTTGACTAGCACCCAAGTACCTAAGTACTGCTAGATGAACAAGGGCAGCTTAGTGTTTCCACCCATGCTGTGGATTGAACCATGGACACTCAGTTTGTGAGCTAAGTGCACTGCCATCTAAGCCACAGGACACCTTCTGCAGTTAATAGGATGGCTTGTTTGGCTGTTGCTTAAGAAGCTCAACATATGCACTATATACAAGGAAAAGACAGCCAGAGAATGAATAACATTTATTGCAAAGTTAATATGTAGATGGAAAAAATAAGAGCAGACCACTAGATAGTGGTACAGTGAAAGTAGAATCATTCCTTTCTTTATTAAGATTTACATTATGAAATTTTGCTCAGATGAAATTCTGTAATGGAGCATGTTCTCCATGCTTGGCTTACCACTGAATGTGAACTCATGCATCTAAAATCCCTTTTGATCAAAAACACAAACATGTAATTGCACCCTTTCTCTGTTATGCATCTTTGAAAGATTTTTTGATTTTTAAAGATTTTTTTTGGATTGCAAAATTATGATACCAGTCAGAGCTTAATTTATCTGCATCACCTGTGGCCACTGCCCTCAAGGATAAATCCTGAATTTTTGAGAAGGAAAGTTTCTTTTTTTTCTTTATCTATAGTGATATTAGAGTGAAATTATTGAAGAAGTTGATAGCATTTTCATATCTGGATGTATGATCAAACTTGGCTCCATCTGGTCTTAAACCTAGTGGAGATTCGAGCCTGAGCTTGAGTTACAGTAGGGTTTCCAGTGGTTATGGCATAATCTAATGTTTCCAGTGTTTATATGTTTGTTTCAGGCAACAAAATTTGAATTCTTATCTTTTTGGTAATTTTCAAGTCACAATTATAACATTGCATTTAGGGGAAATAAAACTTTACATAGCAAAGTTTTGCTTCATAACTCTTTAGGAGTTATTCATAAGATCAAGAACTGCCATTATAACCAAAGAATGCTCAGTGGGGTAGGAAGAGAAAGAAGTCTTCCTTTGATTTTTGCCACAGAAAGACTTATATGATGATCAGGGCCAGTTGGTTTACTACCTGGAGGTGATACAGGCACAAACAGTGTATGTTTAATGATGGTTATGCAGTTTGTACAAGTACACTGTCATGGGAATAAGATCATGTAGTGTGAGAGATGGGTGATGTATAACAAGGCAGGTGTGAAAGGAAATAAGTTGTGCTGGAGTTACTGTAGATCTTCAAGACCTGGTGTAATTTTTACATCTCATTAGTTCATAACTGGAATAGGCTTAACGGAGTGTTAGGATACATTATTAAATATACATTAATATCTTTTAGTGTGACATGTTGCAGATAACGCGTATGTACTGTTACTTTTTAATGGGTGGCTACTGTACTAATGTTTGCTTTCCATTTAGAATTTTGGAAAGAGTAGTTGGCACAATGTTATTTAGATCTTAGAAATTGTGTATATATTTACCTTGAATATTTGACAAGTAACCTTTTTTCTGTTAATTTGTCTTTTTCATTAAAAGTAGAATGCAGTAGTACTGTATATTAATTCATTATATTTAAGTTACTACTTTTTTATTATATACTATATACTTTTAAGAAATGGTTAGGCCTTTACATGTATTGTAATTAAAAGTCCTGTAATTCTTTTCTCACGAGTTAGCTACATAGTTTTTCACTTCTCTTTTACAGAAATGTGATTGACACATACAGTAAATTGAATGCAAAAATAAGACAAATACTTAGAGGGATGTAAGACAGTTACAGTATTTTACTTTTTAGCTATGATATTCTGTTCTTTCTTTCTTTCAACACACCGGCCATATCCCACCGAGGCGGGGTGGCCCAAAAGGAAAAATGAAAGTTTCTCCTTTTACATTTAGTAATATATACAGGAGAAGGGGTTACTTGCCCCTTGATGATATTCTGTTATGATGTTAATAATAATTAATGCAATTGTGAATCCTTATTTTAATTTTTTCTTTAAAATTCAGGTTATAGATCTGACTGAAAGGAAAATAGATGAAAGCCTATTGGGCCAGCATCGAGACTGCACATTATTTCTTCAGAGCCAAAGAGAACTACTCACAGCAAAACCCCCGCCATTACACTCCACCACCAGTAAGTTTTTAGTCTTTTATCTTTTGTACTTTAATATTATCAATAATTTCCTTGTGTATGCACTGCTATTTTAAATTACTAAATTACAAGGACTTTCTTTAATTGTTTTAATTATTATTCTATAAGTGTGTCTGCTTCCCAACATTGAAAAAAGAAAATGTAGTATAATTCAAATCTTTATTGATACCATTTCATCCACATAGTGAGCTTTATCAGGTCACAAACAAGGTTGTTTGTGATTTAATAAAGCCAACTCTGTCTTTTTCCAATGTTATGGAGTGAAGAGCTGACAAATTTCTAGGATTTTTAACACCAGTACATCATCTTGATCTTCCATTATTACAGTTTGAAAGGAAATTACAAAGCACAAATATCCTCTGTTTTATGTTTTCTGTACATTAAAACATCAATCATATCACATCTCTCTAGGTGCATAAGGACGTTTTTTTCCTTTTACACCAAATCTCTTGGACCTTGGTTCTTGAATTAGCATGTATTACTTGTAATGAAAATTAAGCAGACCCACTATTTATTCATTTTTTATCAGGAAGAAAAAAGCTTGTGTTTCCAGGAGAGCTTATTATCTTGCAGTAGTGATTTCTTATTTTTTTTTATGATTCATTAAATATGTATTAAATTTTGATGAGTCAGGGAATTTTGAAGATTTGGAAGAGCTTATAAATACTTTTGATTAAATAGACAAGCAGTAGGAGTACATGATGTTCTGAAGGGTTCTTTATTGAAGTTCCTGATTACTGCTCTGAGGTATGCCAATCTTGCATATGCTACTGATGTTTTACAGTTTGTTTTTCTGGTGATATGTTTGGTGTTATATTCACCTCCAGGCCCTCTTTACTTTTGTTACTTGAAACTTCTCTCTGCCCATTCTGTACTTCGTGTTTGTTCTGCCCTCACTTTCTCCATTTCGCATGACTTCTTACATTTGTTCAGGTTGAACTCTAGAAGCCACTGAGGATATCACCAGCGTAGCGTATCTTGTTCTTATTCTTCTCATAAGTTTTGTGTTGTCCACAAGCAGTGACATTAGGACTTGATCCTCTCTGGTAGGTCATTCACATATATTAGGAACAGTAGTGCTCCTAGTATTGGTCTCTGCAGAAATCCACACATTATCCTTTCCCATTCTGATGTCCTATTCCT
Organism: Cherax quadricarinatus; assembly: GCF_026875155.1. Classification (NCBI taxonomy): domain Eukaryota; kingdom Metazoa; phylum Arthropoda; class Malacostraca; order Decapoda; family Parastacidae; genus Cherax; species Cherax quadricarinatus. The sequence goes on along the minus strand of NC_069414.1, from coordinate 35,052,657 downwards.
TACTGGTGACAGTCCAAGATGTAATCAGACCAGCTCTGTCTTTCTTGTTTTATCTCTGACTCTTGTAAACTCCGCCAAATTTTTAAGACAGGATTTTCCATCCTTAAATACATGCTAGTTTTCTATAAGAAATTGTCTTCTCTCCAATTTCTCCTGTATTGTTTTTGCTTGATATCTTCTCTAGGACTTTTGACAGTATGCATATTAAAGATACTGGCCTGTAGTTCATTGCTTCTTGTCTGTTATATTTTTTTATATGCAGAAAAGTTAAGAAACGAGAAAGGTCTACTGTTAAGCCCACAGGAGAATATAAGATATTATGATTAATAAAAGTGAGGAGAGCGGGTTTTGAACTAGTCCTACAGGTGTTACCACACAGTGGGTCATTTTTATACTGAAGGATTGTTTCTCATCTCATGTAAGGAATATAGTGAATGACGAGGTATTGATGTTCAGTGACATAGTGATCTTAAATTGTGGATTACAGCAATCTGGCAAATACCACAATACATAGTGCATAATATGTGGAATATATTCATGGGTCGACCATCACCAGCGAAAAATTATTGCCAGAGGTGACAGTGAAGTGTAAACTATCGTACAAGTGTTATAACAAGGAAAAAGTATATGAATAGGCAGTGATATAGTGAACTGAATTTGTGAATAAGAGTTAATCCTTTTTAATCCTGAGTGTAGTGTACAGTCTATGGTGTACTTATATGGGAACAAGTGCGCAAGTGCCATGTGCACCCCACCTCCCAGCCCCCGCCACGTGCCCCCCACCCTATTCCGCAGATCCTACACCACCCATCCAACAATCCCATCCCCTGGCCTCCCTCATCGCACCCTCATTGCAACCTTGCCACACCCCACCGCACATCCCCCTCCTCCTATCATCCCTACCCTCTACCCAAGGATACCCACCGCCCAGCCCTCACCTACCAGCCACCCCACCTCCCAGCCCACGCATAATAACTCACCATCCACCATATACACCTGCTTAAAAGTGATCATGGCCAGGAATAAAGTCTGTTGTATATGTGAAAATTTTTTGGGGAGAAACATGAGGGGCATTAATTGTGAAATATGTGGTAAAATATCACATATATCATGTACAAAGCTTCATGCATCCATGACAAATGACCTAAAACAAGAAAGTAATTTCTGGATTTGCCCCACTGAGAGAGACAGCTGGTTAAACATAAGAGAACTACTGAAGAGTGAAAATCTAGAAAGCGTAAGGAAGTTTCTAAGGCTTGCCAGAGTTATACAAAGAGTGGGCAATAGTGCAAAAGGAGCAAGAAAAGGAGGAAAGTGCAAATAGAGGTGAAAACCAAGGAGTGAAAGTAAGAGTGGAAAATGTCATACAGAGCAAATCATAAAAGATTGAAACAAGGATACATAACATAGCAGAAAGGAAAGGGAAAGGGAGGATGAGAAAGCTAGAGCAGGTACAAATGAAAACGAGAAAAGGGAAGAAATTAGCCTAGAAGAAAGTGAACAAGAGAACTCAGATCAGGTGGCAGAACTTGGGAATGACACAAAATCAGTAGGTATAGGTAGTCAGAACATTTGCAGATGCTATGCACAGGGTATGTGCCTATATGGCAGAGATTGCTGGAATAAACACACCAGAAAATGTGCCAACATGTTGAAGGGAAAGTGTCGTTTCAACAAAGAGTGCAGGTACTTCCATCCAGTAATGTATATGAATGTTAATGTGTGTGAATGTTATGACCTGAGCTGCCCAGACCACCATATAAAAGGAACACGGCACTACAGAGTTAGCAGAGAAAGGGAAATTGACCAGCAATCTTTTTTTAGACAAAAAGAGAAAAAATTGAACCAAAGGAAGAGACAAGCAGGGGGAATGGTACAGGGAGGACAGGTGGGCGGTAAAATGGGGCGTACCAAACCAGGCGTTAGCCCATCAAGGCAGAATAAGCAACCAAACGCAAAGCCAGTACTGGAGAAACCAGGGGCATGTACACCAGGGGACATACCAGGTAGTACATCACCAGTGGTACTAATGAAGCACAAAGTGAGACAAAACATCCCAAATGGTAATTCCTGCTTCATATTTGCAAATATTCAGGGTTTGAAATCAAATAAAAGTGACAAAGTTAGTTATGTCAGTGGGCTCCTAACAGAAGCGAATGCCATGTTCGGAGCATTTACAGAAACACACACAAGGGATGCTTTGGACGGAGAGATAAAGATAGAAAACTACAACATGTATAGATGTGATAGAATCAATAGGCCACAGGGAGGAGTAGGAATCTATGTAAAAGATACTTTCTGTTGCACAGAAGTGCTGAACTCTACGTATGATATAGTAGAAATTCTAGGCATTAAAGTTGAAAATAGGAATTTGGTAATTATCCTAGTATACAAACCACTATCAGCAACTGCTGAGGAATTCACAGATCAGCTAAGGAAGATAGATAGCCATCTGGATAGACTAGAAAATCCCACACCAAATATTTTACTCCTTGGAGATTTTAATCTCCCTCATGTAAAATGGAAGATGGCGCAATGTAATGTTATACCAGAAATATCTCCGGGAAGCACCCTGGCTCAACAGGTACATACCAGGGAACTAATGAGGCTTTGTGAAAAGTACTCTTTAAACCAACAGGTAATTGATCCCACTAGAAATGAAAATATCCTGGATTTGATATTCACAAACAATGAGGAACTGATCAGAGACATAACAGTTACAAAAACAATATACTCTGATCATAACATCATAGAGGTTCAAACGAGTATTAACTCAGGGTTAAGAAACTGCATCACTAATGTTAGAGATGGGATGTTCAGCAAGTTTAATTTTAACAACCATAAAATTGACTGGGAAAAAATAAACCAAGAGCTATCAGACATACCCTGGAAATCAGACATGAGCGACCTAAATCCCCACCAGTGCCTAGAGAAGCTGAATACAGAAGCATACAAGGTATGTATGAAACACGTACTATTGAGGAAACCCAGAAGATCAGATATAGAGAGAGAGTGTAGGAGATGGTACAGAAGAAGAAAACGGGTTACTGAATTGCTTAAAAACACAATAGTATGCTATAACAGAAGAAAGATAGACTTAGCCGAGAGATCACTGAATTAGAGCAAAAACTTAGGATGTCATACCTCACAGAAGAAGTACAAAGGGAACAAAGGGCCATACAGGATATTGCAAGAAACCCAAAATACATATTTCTATTCCTATGCAAAATCTAAGCTAAGAACTACCTGTAGAATTGGACCACTACTGAGAGGAGACTCGTATACTGATGATGAACAGGAAATAAGTGAAATCCTAAAAGAACAGTATGAGTCGGTGTTCAGCAATGCGCTAAATGACAGCAAGGTAGAAAATGCAGAAATACTTTTCACTCCAGAAGAAGGCCGTGTAGACCAACTAACTGACGTTAGTACAAATCCCATAGTTTTCAAAAAAGAAATGGAAAACATGCCCACTCACTCAGAACCTGGACCAGATTCATGGAATGCTCTGTTTATAAAGAAGTGCAAAGTACAGGTATCATCTGACTTACGACCAAGCTTGGTTCCGACCAACCGGTCGTAAGTCAAAATGGACGTAAGTCGAACCTTTGAAAATTGCTGACATACTGGGTAGGGCATAATGTCAAACCTTTCCTAAACTACCTATATAGTACTGTAATGTAATGTACAATCATTATTTCATTCTCTTTAACATAATTTACTTCTATTGATATATTTTAATTATTTATGTACTTATGTAATATGTATACATGGTAGTGAACTTTATTGTAAATGTTATATCTCATACAGTATCATATGTCACTGTTATCTATAAGTATTGTCTACACAGTGGAATAGGAAAATACCACTGGTAATGTCATCCTGCCAGACTGTCCTATAACCTATACCCTAAGTAAAGAGAAACAACTATGGAACATGTGTAATATGTATCTGACTGGCTGGCCGGGTGGGTAGATGGGTGGGTGGTTGGCTGGCTGACTAAATGTGGCTGTCTCTCTCTCTCTCTCTCACACACACACACACACAGGTCCACATAAGTAAAGTTATCGTACATAGTATAAATTACCTAGGATAACCCAAAAAATCCAGACAGTGCTAACAGTGGATCTGTGTGCCAGTGCCCTAAATTAATAATAATATTAATAATAATGTTGAAGGATAAGCTATGGCAGGAAAAGAGGGACTATAAATGTATTAATTCAAGGATTATGTGGAGTAAAATAAAGATTGGATGTGAGAAGTGGGTTATAATAAGCATGTATGCACCTGGAGAAGAGAGAAGTGTAGAGGAGAGAGAGAGATTTTGGGAAATGTTGAGTGAATGCGTGGGGAGTTTTGAATCAAGTGTGAGAGTAATGGTGGTTGGGGATTTAAATGCTAAAGTGGGTAAAAATGTTAGGAGGGAGTAGTAGGTAAATTTGGGGTGCCAGGGGTAAATGTAAATGGGGAGCCTTTAATTGAGCTATGTGTAGAAAGAGATTTGGTAATAAGTAATACATATTTTTATGAAAAAAGAGGATAAATAAATATACAAGGTATGATGTAGCACGTAATGAAAGTAGTTTATTAGATTATGTATTGGTGGATAAAAGGTTGATGGGTAGGCTCCAGGATGTACAGTTTATAGAGGGGCAACTGATATATCGGATCATTATTTAGTTGTAGCTACAGTTAGAGTAAGAGGTAGATGGAAAAAGAGGAAGGTGGCAAAAAACAAGTAAGAGGGAGGTGAAAGTGTATAAACTAAGGGAGGAGGAAGTTCGGGTGAGATATAAGCGACTATTGGCAGAAAGGTGGGCTAGTGCAAAGATGAGTAGTGGGGGGGTTTTAAGAGGGTTGGAATAGTTTTAAAAATGCAGTATTAGAATGTGAGGCAGAAGTTGTGGTTATAGGAGGGTGGGGGCAGGAGGAAAGAGGAGTGATTGGTGGAATGATGAAGTAAAGGGTGTGATAAAAGAGAAAAAGGTAGCTTATGAGAGGTTTTTACAAAGCAGAAGTGTTATAAGAAGAGCAGAGTATATGGAGAGTAAAAGAAAGGTAAAGAGAGTGGTGAGAGAGTGCAAAAGGAGAGCAGATGATAGAGTGGGAGAGGCACTGTCAAGAAATTTTAATGAAAATAAGAAAAAATTTTTTGGAGTGAGTTAAACAAGTTAAGAAAGCCTAGGGAAAGTATGGATTTGTCAGTTAAAAACAGAGTAGGGGAGTTAGTAGATGGGGAGATGGAGGTATTAGGTAGATGGTGAGAATATTTTGAGGAACTTTTAAATGTTAAGGAAGAAACAGAGGCAGTAATTTCATGCACTGGTCAGGGAGGTATACCATCTTTTAGGAGTGAAGAAGAGCAGAATGTAAGTGTGGGGGAGGTACGTGAGGCATTACGTAAAATGAAAGGGGGTAAAGCAGCTGGAACTGGTGGGATCATGACAGAAAATGTTAAAAGCAGGGGGGGATATAGTGTTGGAGTGGTTGGTACTTTTGTTTAATAAATGTATGAAAGAGGGGAAGGTACTAGGAATTGGCAGAGAGCATGTATAGTCCCTTTATATAAAGGGAAAGGGGACAAAAGAGACTGTAAAAATTATAGAGGAATAAGTTTACTGAGTATACAGGAAAAGTGTACGGTAGGGTTATAATTGAAAGAATTAGAGGTAAGACAGAATGTAGGATTGCGGATGAGCAAGGAGCTTTCAGAGTAGGTAGGGGATGTGTAGATCAAGTGTTTACATTGAAGCATATATTGTGAACAGTATTTAGATAAAGGTAGGGAAGTTTTTATTGCATTTATGGATTTAGAAAAGGCATATGATAGAGTGGATAGAGGAGCAATGTGGCAGATGTTGCAAGTATATGGAATAGGTGGTAAGTTATTAAATGCTGTAAAGAGTTTTTATGAGGATAGTGAGGCTCAGGTTAGGGTGTGTAGAAGAGAGGGAGACTTACTTCCCGGTAAAAGTAGGTCTTAGACAGGGATGTGTAATGTCACCATGGTTGTTTAATATATATATAGATGGGGTTGTAAAGGAAGTAAATGCTAGGGTGTTCGGGAGAGGGGTGGGATTAAATTTTGGGGAATCAAATTCAAAATGGGAATTGACAGAGTTACTTTTGCTGATGATACTGTGCTTATGGGAGATTCTAAAGAAAATTGCAAAGGTTAGTGGATGAGTTTGGGAATGTGTGTAAAGGTAGAAAGTTGAAAGTGAACATAGAAAAGAGTAAGGTGATGAGGGTGTCAAATGATTTAGATAAAGAAAAATTGGATATCAAATTGGGGAGGAGGAGTATGGAAGAAGTGAATGTTTTCAGATACTTGGGAGTTGACGTGTCGGCGGATGGATTTATGAAGGACGAGGTTAATCATAGAATTGATGAGGGAAAAAAGGTGAGTGGTGCGTTGAGGTATATGTGGAGTCAAAAAACGTTATCTATGGAGGCAAAGAAGGGAATGTATGAAAGTATAGTAGTACCAACACTCTTATATGGGTGTGAAGCTTGGGTGGTAAATGCAGCAGCGAGGAGACGGTTGGAGGCAGTGGAGATGTCCTGTTTAAGGGCAATGTGTGATGTAAATATTATGCAGAAAATTCGGAGTGTGGAAATTAGGAAAAGGTGTGGAGTTAATAAAAGTATTAGTCAGAGGGCAGAAGAGGGGTTGTTGAGGTGGTTTGGTCATTTAGAGAGAATGGATCAAAGTAGAATGACATAGAAAGCATACACAAATAACCCGCACATAAAAGACAGAAGCTTACGACGACGTTTCGGTCCGACTTGGACCATTGACAAAGTCAATGGGTTATTTGTGTATCGTTCCAGTCACGGTATTGTGCCTTTTTGTTATTTATACATAGAAAGCATATAAATCTATAGGGGAAGGAAGGCGGGGTAGGGGTCGTCCTCAAAAGGGTTGGAGAGAGGGGGTAAAGGAGGTTTTGTGGGCAAGGGGCTTGGACTTCCAGCAAGCGTGCGTGAGCATGTTAGATAGGAGTGAATGGAGACGAATGGTACTTGAGACCTGACAATCTGTTGGAGTGTGAGCAGGGTAATATTTAGTGAAGGGATTCAGGGAAACCGGTTATTTTCATATAGTCGGACTTGAGTCCTGGAAATGGGAAGTACAATGCCTGCACTTTAAAGGAGGGGTTTGGGATATTGGCAGTTTGGAGGGATATGTTGTGTATCTTTATATGTGTATGCTTCTAAACTGTTGTATTCTGAGGACCTCTGCAAAAACAGTGATAATGTGCGAGTGTGGTGAAAGTGTTGAATGATGATGAAAGTATTTTCTTTCTGGGGATTTTCTTTTTTTTTTTGGGTCACCCTGCTTCAGTGGGAGACGGCCAACTTGTTGAAAAAAAAAAATAATAATAATAATAATTATTATTATTATTACAATAATATATATGCACTAAAATCAATAATAATATTATTATTAAACCATAATATAATAATCGTGTTCACTCATTACTTACCTTTAAATGTATGTAGTCTTAATGTAGAGTGAGAGGTGAATAAACAAGATTAAATGAATAAACGAGAGAGAGAATGAGTGTAAAAGGTTCGTGATTTTCATAAACAAACTATTGTTGTTGTTACCAGCCTGGACACGAATGGTTTTTGTTCACTCTGTCAAGCCGACCAGAAAAACATCTCATATTTGTTAATTTATATGTTTATATGTTACGTAGCATATTTATTATATAATTTTGAAAAAAAAATCATAGATGGATTACGCAAAATGTCTATATTAACATTTTATACACATTTAATGCGCCTCAGTGATTATTATTGTTATTAGGAGTGGCTCTGAGACAGACAAGCAGATAGAAAGACAGACAATCAGTCAAAAAGACAGACACAGGTAGACAGAAAGACAGACACGGAGGTAGTCAGAAAGACAGACACACAAATAAACAGACACACAGATAGATACAGACAGACACAGATATACAGCAGAAGATACAGACGAGTGCAACAGATATACAGGCAGACAGATACAGACAGGTTTATGTGCAACAGTGAAAACAAATAGAGTTCGAGAGTAAGAGCCTTTCTTGCCACAATTTCCAGTGCAAGATTCAGACTTCATCTTAGGGGCCATGGTGAAATTTACTGTCCAGTTAGTACAGTTAATACAGTATGATGCTGCTGATAGGGCAGGATTGCTCAAACTGATGCTGCTTGCATGGCGCATTGCCGCCATGAGTATCGTCAAATATTGTACAGCAGTGTGCATCAGCCAGCCTAGCCCAGCTGCCAGATGCATGGTCGTAAGTCAAGTGGACATATGTCGAGTGGGTCGTAAGTCGGATGGTAGGTGTACCACTAGCATGGGCGCTCAGTATTCTTTGGAGAAAGAGCTTAGATCTAGGTGAAATACAGGAGGCCTTTGCATAAGGGAGGTAGTAGAGCACTAGTTAAAAATTACAGACCAGTAGCCCTAACCTTGCACATCATAAAAATCTTCGAAAGAGTGATGAGACGGCAGATTACAAATTTCATGGAGCAGCACAACCAACATAACCCAAACCAGCATGGTTTTAGAGCAGGACGATCATGCCTGTCACAGCTGCTGAACCATTATGACAGAATTACGGAGGCATTGGAAGACGGCCAAAATGCAGATGTGATTTACACAGATTTTGCAAAGGCGTTTGACAAATGCAATCATGGAGAAATAGCGCACAAAATGAAAGCCATGGGCATTACCGGGAAGGTAGGCAGATGGATTTTCGGTTTTCTATCACACATAACACAAAAGGTAGTAGTGAACAGGCAAGATCCAGCATCAGCGAGGTCAAAAGCTCAGTGCCCCAAGGCACTGTCCTGGCACCTCTGCTGTTTCTCATCCTCATAGCAGACATATGTAAAAACACCTGGCACACTTTTGTATCATCATTTGCAGATGACACTAAAATAAGCATGAAAGTCACCGCAGTACAGGACACTGAAAAAGTACAGGAAGACATAAACAGGGTTTTCCAGTGGGCAGTGGAGAACAGCATGAAGTTCAATGGTGATAAGTTCCAGCTGCTTAGGTATGGAAAGAATGAAGAACTCAAAAGGAACACTATATACAAAACTCAAGAGGGTCACCAAATAGAACGTAAAGAACACGTAAAAGACCTAGGAATAATTATGTCAGCGGACCTTTCTTTTAAAGTACCATAACAAGACAAAGATCATGACAGCCAGGAAGATGATGGGGTGGGTACTGAGAACTTTCAAAACAAGGGAAATAATGCCGATGGTGACACTCTTCAAATCGCTAGTTCTCCCTCACTTAGAATATTGCTCATGCTGACGGCCCCGTTCAAAGCAGGAGAGAGCATTTATGGCTCACGTTGAGCCTGTAAAGCACCTAATCTACTGGGAATGCCTGCAGGCCTTGAACATGTATTCATTGGAGAGGAGGACAGAGATATACATGATAATATATACCTGGAAAATACTCGAGGGCCTGGTCCCAAATGTGCACATTGCCATAACAATGTACTGGAGTGAGAGATATGGGAGGAAGTGTAAAATAAACCCAGTGAGGAGCAGGGGTGTGGTGGGAGCAGTGAGGGAATACTGTATCAACATCCAGGGTCCCAGACTATTCAACATTCTACCAGAAGATATCAGAAACATAGCTGGAACAAGTGTAGAAGCCTTCAAGAAGAAACTGGACAAATAACTTCACCAGGTGCCTGATCAACCAGGCTGTAATGGATATGTGGGGCAGCGGGTCTCTAGCAAGCAAGCACCAAACGAGCCTGGCCCATGGCTGGGCTCAGAGAGTAGGTAAACTCTCGAAACTCTTCAAAGGTATATCAGTAGGGCCTCGCTTTATGGCATTTTGCCTTGTGGTGTTCCGCTAATATGGTGATTTCAAATTATGACCAGAACTCTATACGGCGAGCGGTCTTTCTAATATGGCATGCGCCACCCAGTTTTCTTACATTCTTTGTAAGCACATCTCTATTATGTTTGGAAACTTTCCAAAAATTCAAGTGTTTTAAAGTTATTGCATATTTTATATGTACAGGAGGGCCCCGCTTTACGGCGTTCCACTAATACGGTCATTTCAAATTATGACCAAAACTCGCTATATGGCTCCCCCCACCTGACTTTCTAATACGGTCACCGTGCCCCACCCTGTTTGTTTGCATTCTCCGTGAGCTCAGTAAGCACTAAGTCTCTCCATTTTGTCTGGAAACTCCAAAATTTCAAATGTTTTTAAAAGTTATTTCATATTTTATATATACTCTGATAATTATACTTATGTATATCTGTACCTAAATAAACTTACATACTGTGCTGGCATGCAGGTACACATTAAAATCGGTAAGTGTCTTATGTCTCCAGACGTCATATTAGTAATAAAATAATCATCGATCATTTAAATGTCGTATATTACGGGTTTAAAATAACATTTTCATTAATCCATCTATGATATTTTTTTCAAAATTATATAATAAACACGATACATAACATATAAATAAGATAAATACACCCCACAGTAGAATAAATAAACAAATGTGAGATGTGGTAGCAGACGACTTGCACAAGTGACGCCATATTAGAAAATAATAATAATAAAATACACATACTCTCAACGAGTCTCATTAATGTCGTTTGCCTTATGTAAACACTTTCAAACACATCCATGAGTTTTTTTCCAGGAATACATATACAAACGATTCATAACATAAAAAGTGTTAATAGCCACAATAGAATTAAATAACATAAATTAAGTGTGGGAGCCGAGATACATGTACAAGGCAGGAAAAGAAGAACATCTTTCTAATCTAACATAAGATTAATGTGTTACTGGGGGTAACTGTAGAAAATATTCCTTTCGATGTTATGTTAAGTTTATTCAGGTATACACAATACAGTTAATTAGATTTCATAAATAAACATATAGTAAAACTAGAAAACCCAAAAAAGTCCATGAGACTTATTTCCATTGCTTCACTAGAGCTTCATCTTTCAAATTGTTACATGAGAATGGAAGTGTTTTCTTATAATTCTAACCGTATCAGTAGAACAACCTGTACACAGTAACTTGTAACAAACTAGAGGTACACTTTGTTTGTTTAAAAACTTTACGGGTTTGCCTGTTGTTTACATAACTCTGCGCTGACACCTTTATGAACCATTGCTTTTCTCTCTCAATTATTGTTTTATTCTTACTTACTCCTGACCCTACATTTAAGACTACAAATATGTTAAGGTAGATGAAATGATTTATATTATTACATTTTATCGCTCTGGGAAGCTTAAATATCATAGAATAGTATGTGTGGGTGGGGTGGCCTGGTAAGGTAGCCTGGCTGATTACCATACATACCACACTTGATTTCTTACAATAAATACTACTTGTCTCACCCTAGATTAAGACTATAAATATTTTAAGGTAAGTAATGAGTGCACTATGTGTGTATTGTACTTTTTTATTGTTTTTTGATGCCTGGTTCTATTGCTAACTTAATATATGTTAGTGTAAACTTGTTATCTAGTGTTTGTATGCATTTATAAGTGGAACAAAAGGGTGTTCCACTTTACGGCGGTTTCCGCTTTACAGCGGTAGCCTGGAACCTAACCTGCCGTATAAGTGGGGCCCTGCTGTACTCTGATAATTATACTTTTGTGTACTTATACCTAAATATACTTATATACAGTGCTGGCATGCAGGTACACATTAAAATCACTAAGAGTGTCCCGGTACTCTTAACGGCATAGTAATAATGCTATACGTAATAATAATCACTCTTGGGCACATTAATGTCTTATTTTAGGTTAATAGACATTTTCAATAATCCATCTATGATATTTTCTTCCAAAATTATATAAGAAACATGTTACATAGCATATAAACATGCTATGGAGGTGTGGTTGTCAGGTGGAGGGAAAACATGTTTTCTCTGGTCCAGCATCAGAGAAAATGTGTATGAATCTGCGTTGGCCTAGTCACTCCCCATAACACACAAAGCTTTTGTTTACAGTTCTTAGTGTGAATTATTCATTACTTCTCCCTTTGTTTATGATGGCATCTAAAAGTAGCTGTTAGAAATAATTTAACTCAGTGAAACAAGGTACGTTGATGGTAATAATATGGCTCTGGACTGCATTAAATATTGTATAGCTATATAGGTAGGTGCAGCTATGTAGCCAGGCAGACTACATAGCTACATCTACTGGCTACATACACCTGACTTCCTACAAATAAGTGCTACTCACCTCTTGTCCTACATTAAGACTACAAATATTTTAAGGTAAGTAATGAGTGCTGTGTATTATTTTACTTTTTTATTGTGTTTTTAATGCCTAATTCTATTACTAACTTAATATAAGTTAGTGTAAACTTGTTGTCTGGCATTTATATGCATTTATAAGTGGAAAAAATGCCATTCTGCTTTCTGGCGATGTCTGCTTTCCAGCAGTAGCCTGGAACCTAACCTGCCGTGTAAGTGGGGCCCTGCTGTGTGGAGACCATGTTTGCCTTTTTCGAATTTTTTGGCAGTTGTTCTGAATGGAGAGATTGGTTGAATACCTTTGCTGTTGGGTTGCATATTGGTTCTGCACCTTCACTCAGCACCCATGGAGATGTTATCTAGTCCTATTGCTTTTGTTTAAACTCCTTAATAGTCTTGTCACTTATTCCTTTATTGTTCTGGTGCTCTCCATTATCTGTTGATCTGGTTTGAAATTAGAGCATTCTTGTAACTCATCACTTTCTTCTGTGAAAACCTCATTGAATCTTGTACTAAGCTCCTTGCATCTCTTTCATTCTCCATTAGCATCCCATCATCCTTCTTCAGCCTTATCACGTGGTCTTTTGCAGTGTTGTTTTTCTTGTGTGACTATCAAGTAACCTTAGCTCTGTTTTGGTTTTTGATGCTGTGTCATTTTCAGAATGACTTTCAGTTTTTCTTCTTATTCTTTTGTGTATTTATTTATTTATGGCTTCTTGCTTGTTCCCATTTTTTTTTTTTTGCAGTTTGATTTGCTCCAATTTTTTTTCCAAGCCCTCTTGCCCCTTTCCTTGGCCTCTCTCTGCATTCCTGATTGAACCACGAGCTTTCTCTATATTTCTCGTTTCTTTTCTTCATTCTTGGAGCAAATCTTTCCTTTGCCTCTTGGCACTTTGTCCCTTTTACATCCATCCTTTTTTTGTATGTCTTTGCCCTCTATTTCTTTTTCCTATTGTACCTTCAGAAGTTTCTCATCCCATTATAGTCCCTTTCCCTTTCCTTTTTGTTCTCCCATTTTACGTTACTTCCTCCATTTTTTCCCATTCCTACTTATACGACGTACTCAATGCATATAGAGGATCCAGTGCTGTAACTACTCAGTCACAAACTTACAGCACCTCTGTGACATGGTAGTATCAGTGGCACCAACTGTGACCCTACTGTGTCTCACCTGTAGTGAGTGGTTATAGTGTTGATCCTCCTATAAGCATGGATCACGGTTTGAATCCCTATTCATTCTTCTATTTATTCATCAGCAGTTGTTCATTATGACTAATCCTGGATGTGTGGACTTTATGGCTTTTAGAGGTATGAGAATAGATGACAGTTGGGTCACAGTTGATGCTACTAATACATCTACAGTATGTCACAGATGTGATGTAAAATCATCCTCTTGTAAGCTCTGTGGCTGAGAGGCCACAGTGGGCCTTCTATAGCATGATCCATAGTTCGAGTCCTTATTCATTCTTCCATTTATTCACTGACATTTGTTTGTTATGACTTTATCTTGGGTGTATGTGTATATACAATATGTAAATTATTTTACATGTTATATGTTAGAGGCAGTAGTGAAATGCTGGGATGAATGATGCATAAAGTGTGTACTGGTTATATTTCTTAATAAAGTAGACATCATCATTTGCAGTATTTTGGGGTGTTACGTATTCTGTTTACAAAAATGCAGTAGAGTTACGAGGGTAGACAGGCCTATCAGTGATTCTTTTAAAATAACAAACAAATACTATTTACAACAGGGATTGCTCCAGGTTTATTTCTTTCTCACTTATTATAGCTAGTTAAGAATATTAGTTTTTCAATAGTGATTTCACAAAGTTTTTAAAAATTGCAAATAACTTGATAAACAGCAGTAACAGTGGATCTATTTCTAAAACTGCAAACCTCTCTTTTTGACAGATTCAGCCTTCACACCTCGTTCAGGTAGTCACATAGCTCGGCCTCTTTCTCGAGCTCTCAGTTCTCCACTTGTTACCCTCTCACCACAAGGATCACCACAGGAACCTATAAATATAAATAAGCAGGTAATTAGCTACACATGTTAAATTTATTTTTACAGTTTTCAAGATCTGAAAAGATAGTCTATAAGGTAAAACAAATACCCACAGATGTACAGTACAAAAAAAATTAGTATAGCGGACCTCTGGATTAAGACGTCACTGGAATAAGTAATAATTGAATAAGTAACATTTTTGCGTCAAAATACTGACTCGGTGAACGTCACTGAACCCGGTATAAGTCATTCGTGTCGGGGCCTGGGCTGCCCAGTGTACCACTGTTTACCAGCCAGTGAGGACGATCCCATGCATTCATACGATACATTTTGTATTATTCCATTCTTTTTAGTGCTTGTAAACTGCTAAATAAGTCACTGTGGGTCCAAAGAAAGCTTTTAGTGCCAGCCAGCCCTTTGGTAAAGGGCTGAGAGAGAGGGGAGAATGTGCCTTTTTCAGTGATTCTGCAATATATATGATGGTAAAGCAGCAGGAGTCGATAAAGGCTATAGCGCCAGCCAACGATAAAGTGTAGCATTAACTGTAGCAAGTAAGTTAAAGCAATTAATGGATAGAAAAAGGACAGCATGAACCTAACTCTTCCAATGTTGTTGGAGTTATATAGGGTGACTGACTGACAACACCGCCATCTCTAGTCTCTACAGCTGCTGCCGCCTCCACCACCACTATGTACGGCTTATGTCTCAGAGGCCCTTATACACCCAACAACAACAACTCAGCAACACTTGTGACATACTTAATGACGTATTTTATTCATTCTAGAGTGTTTGTCATGTTTCTATGTTATTAATATTATTTATTATGTCATATTAGATGAATTGTGCTAGATAAATAAGCCTTAGAACTGATATTAGTGTCATATTGAAGGACTATCTTGTCCTGTCTCCCAGCACAATTCCTAACATACTCCAGAAACAGACCTCTCTGGAAAACTTTTTTGAGCGACAAGGGTCCAGTGACTCTCAAGCTGGTCCTAGTGTCATTAAAAAACAAAGGAGGGAAGTAACCCAGGATAAGGACTTGGTACCCGAAGTCTTTATGGACTGGGATTCCCCTTCCAAACAATTGTAAACTCCTCCATCCTCTCCTCTTCTCCCGTCTTCCATACATCACCATGTCTTCGATAGAGGTAAGTGTGATGTTGTTATTGTTTTATTCTTCATGTATCATTGTTTTGTGTGTAGGTAAATGTATATTTCATATAGAAATTTTTTTAATACTTTTGAGTGTCTGAAACGGATTAATTGGATCTTCATTATTTCTTATGGGGAAAATTAATTCGGAATAAGTCAGATTCGGGATAAGTCACTCTTTCTGGAATGGATTAATTTCGTAGTCCGGGGATCCACTGTACTTCACTTTCCATTGTAAGCAGTATAATGTACATAATTAAGATGTGTGGAGGTAGTAGGCTGATAGACAGCATCTGCCCAGGGAGATACTGCTGTTCTGTCTAGTGAGTGTGAAACAGAAACCTGTAATTGTTTTACATGATGGCAGGATTGCTGGTGTCTTTTTTCTGTCTTATAAAAATGCAAGGTTTCAGGTACGCCTTGTTACTTCTTACATTTAGGTCACACTACACATGCATGTACAAGCATATATATACACTCCCCTTTGGGTTTTCCTTACTAGTTCATGTTCTTGTTTATTTCCGCTTATCTCCATGAGTAAGTGGAACAGAATTCTTCCTCCGTAAGCCATGTGTGTTGTAAGAGGTGACTAAAATGCTTGGAGCAAGGGGCTAGTAACCTCTTCTCCTGTATATATTACTAAATTTAAAAGAAGAAACTTTCAGTTTTCTTTTTGGTCCACCTGGCCTTGGTGGGATATGGCCTGTTTGTTGAAAGAAGAATAATAAAGATGTGTACATCTTAAGCCTCTATCTGCATATTAGGAAGATGGAATTTGCTTGTTACCAAATAACACCGAGACTGTTTATATTCTGCACCATGATTTTCCAAAATTTATTTACAGTAAGTTCAGTACAAATTTACATTCAGGTTTCAAAATGTGGAAGATGCAGGATTCTTATTTAGTTTTCCTTTGCTGGATGTTCAGATGCATGACAAATAGAAAATTGAAAGTAAATGATTATCAATGGAAATTTTGGAATGCAGATTGGAGATTTTGGTTCCTTTGATTGTAGGATCAGTCAAAGTTTAGAGTGTTTACCTGGATTCTTAATTGTCATGTGTTGGGGATATCACCCAGATAGTTAAATCTTGCAATATCGTGTAATCTCTCTTGCAGTTACAAAGTAGCTTGACACACACACAGTATTTTGGTCCTTATCCATGTGTTTGTTTCTGCTTGAATTGATTTTTGCAGTTGTTTGTTTGAAGGTTTGCCTAATCACTTGCATAAAAGACATAAGTGTGTACTGAATCATGCAGTTAGACTGGTATTTTCGCTCCCAATTTGAGTTCCCATTAGTCCCCACTTGTATCAGCTGCTTTGTCTCCCTATCAGGGCAATAAATTTAATTTAGACTCTTATTAACATTTAAAGCCATTATGCTTGTACCTTTTGTACTGGACTAGGGAATGTTTCTACAAATTTCTGTTAACACTTTTAGACTGACAGCTTCATGCTGTTAGGGAAAGAAATTATCTGGAGAAAGCTTTTTTCTTATGTAGCTCCCACACTGTATGACAAGTTAGCAGCTGTTAACCCTTTGACTGTTAGTTACCATTTTGTCGCAAGCCCAATTCTGAACTGTCTTCCTGTGTCACAAAATATTAAAAAAAAATAAAAATTTCTTACTAAAATGTTAGAATTAATTTGCTGAGTGTTTTAAGCCTAAAAAAAAATTTTGTGATCAGTACTTACTGAGCTATAGAGGTGTAAAGTTGGCAGAAAATGAGCTGCGTATGGCAACAGTGGCGAATGCCGCTCACTCAGTAAACTTTTTTACTCCCATTCGAAGGTTTCTTGTTTTTTCCACTACTATATTTTTTCAGGCAACTTACGTGGCCTGTGAAACCAAAGTAAGGCGCAATGTACAGTGGTCCCTCGCTTTTCGTAGTTCTCGGGAATCATAGATTTCGGAAATCATAGGGATATTTTCGTATAAACATGGGCTCACTAATCATAGGATGACTCGCGAATAGTAGTTTGTCCGGGACGTGTACACACGGTGTGAGCCTGGGCAGCCTCCCTACCCAACCAGTCTGGCATTGTTTACCAGTGAGCGAAGGTCCCCTCACGTGCTCCTACAAAATATTTCATAATATTCCACTCATTT
The DNA here is from genome assembly GCF_026875155.1 of Cherax quadricarinatus. Classification (NCBI taxonomy): domain Eukaryota; kingdom Metazoa; phylum Arthropoda; class Malacostraca; order Decapoda; family Parastacidae; genus Cherax; species Cherax quadricarinatus. The sequence goes on along the minus strand of NC_069414.1, from coordinate 35,035,120 downwards.
TAGTACTTGCAAGTACTAAATAAGCTCAGAATCTTGCTGCAGAGGAGGAGGAAGAGAAATGGAAGAAGGTGCCTTCTTCAGAAATTAAAGAGATTTTTGCTATGTGGGGTAAGATGGAAAGCTTTATGGAGAAGCATCACCCTGACAAGGTTGTTGCAAGCCATGTTGGCAACATGTACAGTGACAAAGTCTTGGGAAATTTTAGGGAAGTGTTAGAGATGCCAGAAACAGAGCTCTCTCCACAGTTATTTTGCGAGACAGGACTCCAGTGACTCTCAAGGTGGTCCTAGTGGCATTAAGAAACAGAGAAGAGAAGCAACCCCAGAAAAGCAATTGGTACCTGAGGTGTTGATGGAAGGAGATTCCCCTTCCAAACTGTAAACAATCCAATCTCTCTCCTCCTCCAGTCTCCCATACACTAAGACGAATCTCCAATAAAGGTAAGTGTTATACTGTTAATGTTTCATTCACCATTTCCCATTGTATTGTTTATGTACTACATCTATACAGTGGACCCCCGGTTAACGATATTTTTTCACTCCAGAAGTATGTTCAGGTGCCAGTACTGACCGAATTTGTTCCCATAAGGAATATTGTGAAGTAGATTAGTCCATTTCAGACCCCCAAACATACACGTACAAACGCACTTACATAAATACACTTACATAATTGGTCGCATTCGGAGGTGATCGTTATACGGGGGTCCACTGTATTTCATGTAAAAAATATTTTTGTTTTAATACTTCTGGGTGTCAGGAACGGATTAATTGTATTTACATTATTTCTTATGGGGAAAATTGATTCGCAAATCGTAGATTTCGATAATAGTAGCAACTCCAGGAACGGATTAACTACGAGAAACGAGGGACCACTGTACATATATACACTCGTATGCAACACAATAAGCACACAAACATTCTCATCAGTATATTGTTTATAAAACTTGTTTACACAAGCAATACAAATTTTTTTTTATTATTATTGTTCTATAATATATATACAAATGTACAGTCACTGGACACTTTCCTAGAACTGCTGCAGCTTTTGGAATTTTTTGAAACATGGATATATGCACAGTGGTATTTTTACACTCCTCACACATAAAACGAGTGCTCTTTGTTTTTGTGGGCATTTTGTGGTATGTGCACAGACGTAACACCTCTTCTGAGCAGTTTTCTTGAAAGTAGTAGGAGGCACTTGTATGGGGTAGTGATCACCAGGCCTCAGACGAGAGGGTATGTGTTGATAATTTCGTGGGCGCTGGTCCATTGCAGGTATTGTTCCTTGGTACTTGAATATTATTTGTCTGACAACTGACAAACAAAATTCACCATATTTGGGTTTGTTGTTGGTCTTCAACTTATTCATATTATAAGCATTCAGCATGGAAATATCAAGAAGATGGAAAAGGAGTTTTATGAACCACTTATAACACTTGCGAACACAATCAGCAAACCCAATCTGCATGTCACATTTGTCCACTAAGTGCATATTGAGGTTGTAGTCCATCACAGCTGCAGATTTTAGAATGGGTTCATTGGTCTCTCTCTTCTGCCTGCCAGTGTCTGCCATTTCATGTCAGTGAACTGTCAACACTGTGACATCACGTTTGTCATGCCACCGAAATGCCATGTTGTCATTGGCAGCAAACGCCTGCACCAAGCTAAGAACTACCTGTAGAATTGGACCACTACTGAGAGGAGACTCGTATATTGACGATGAACAGTAAATGGGTGAAATACTTAAGGCACACGGAATAGGAGGAGAAATTTTTTCCTGGGTAGAGGCATGGCTGACAAATAGGCAGCAGAGAGTTTGCATAAATGGGGAGAAATCAGAATGGGGGCACGTCACAAGCGGCATTCCTCAGGGGTCAGTGTTGGGCCTGTTGTTGTTCACAATTTACATAAACGACATAGATGAGGGAATAAATAGCGACATAAGCAAATTTGCTGATGACGCCAAAATAGGCCATCCAATTCATTCTAATGAGGACACTAGAGCACTCCAGGATGATTTGAATAGACTTGTGCAATGGTCGGAGAAGCAGCAGATGCAGTTTAATGTAGACAAATGCAAAGTTCTAAATGTTGGACAGGAAAATAACCATGCGACATATAAACTAAATAATGTAGATCTTAATACTACTGATTCCGAAAAGGATTTAGGAGTTCTGGTTAGCAGTAATCTAAAACCAAGACAACAGTGCATTAGTATTTGCAGTAAAGCTAACAGAATTCTTGGCTTCATATCTAGAAGTATAAATAATAGAAGTCCTCAGGTTGTTCTTCAACTCTATATATCCTTGGTTAGGCCTCATTTAGACTATGCTGCTCAGTTCTGGTCACCATATTACAGAATGGATATAAATACTCTGGAAAATGTACAGAGGAGGATGACAAAGATGATCCCATGTATCAGAAATCTTCCCTATGAGGATAGACTGAAGGCACTGAATCTGCACTCTCTCGAAAGGCGTAGAATTAGGGGGTATTTGATCGAGGTGTATAAATGGAAAACAGGAATAAATAAAGGGGATGTAAACAGTGTGCTGAAAATTTCCATCCAAGACAGGACTTGTAGCAATGGTTTCAAGTTGGAAAAATTCAGATTCAGGAAGGATACAGGAAAGCACTGGTTTGGTAATAGAGTTGTGGATGAGTGGAACAAACTCCCAAGTACAGTTATTGAGGCTAAAATGTTGTGTAGTTTTAAAAATAGGTTAGATAAATACATGAGTGGGTGTGGGTGGGCGTGAGTTGGACCTGACTAGCTTGTGCTGCTGGGTCTGGTGCCGTGCTCCTTCCTTGAGTGGAGGTGACCGCACTGGGTGGGTCATTGGGCTAATCCAGGGGGGGGGATGGACCTGCTCCGCATGGGTCAGTAGGCCTGTTGCAGTGTTCCTTCTTTCTTATGTTCTTAAAGAACAGTATGAGTCGGTGTTCAGCAACCCACTAAATGACAGCAAGGTAGATAATACAAAATTATTTTTCACTCAGGAAGAAGGCCACACAGACCAATTAACTGACAGTACAAACCCCATAGATTTCGAGAAAGAAATGGACATCATGCCCACTCACTCAGCACCTGGAGCAGATTCTTGGAATGCTCTATTTATAAAAAAGTGTCAAGTACCATTAGCACGAACACTCAGCATTCTTTGGAGGAAGAGCTTTGATCTACATGAAATACCGGAGGCCTTAAAGAGTGCAGACATAGCTCCTTTGCATAAGGGAGGTAGTAGAGCACTAGCTAAAAATTACAAACCAGTAGCCCTAACTTCTCACATAAAAATATTTGAAAGAGTGATGAGACGGCAGATTACAAATTTCATGGACCAACACAACCAGCATAACCCGAATCAGCGTGGTTTTAGAGCAGGATGATCATGCCTGTCACAGCTGCTGAACCATTATGGCAGAATTATGGAGGCATTGGAAGATGACCAAAATGCAGATGTGATTTACACAGATTTTGCAAAGGCGTTTGACAAATGCGATCATGGAGTGATAGCGTACAAAATGAAGGCCATGGGCATTACGGGGAAGGTAAGCAGATGGATTTTCGGGTTCCTAACACAGAACACAAAAAGTAGTAGTGAACAGGGCAAGATCTATCATCAGCGAGGTCAAAAGCTCAGTGCCCTAAGGCACTGTCCTGGCACCACTGCTGTTTCTCATCCTCATAGCAGACACAGATAAAAACACATGGCACACTTTTATATTATCATTTGCAGATGACACTAAAATAAGCATGAAAGTCACTATGGTAGAAGACATGGAAAAGGTACAGGAAGACATAAGCAGGGTTTTCCAGTGGGCACTGGAGAACAACATGACATTCAGTGGTATTAAGTTCCAGCTGCTTAGGTATGGAAAGAATGAAGAACTCAAAAGGAAAACTATATACAAAACTCAAGAGGGTCACCAAATAGAGCGTAAGGAACATGTAAAAGACTTGGGAACAATTATGTCAGTGGACCTTTCTTTTAAAGACCATAACAAGACAAAGATCACAACAGCCAGGAAGATGTGATGAATGGTTTTGAAAACCAAAAAGTTGAAGAATTGAGACACTTATGCAACATATGGGAATCTTTATTGAAGAAACGTTTTGCCATGCAGTGGCTTCATCAGTCTTATACAAAGCAGGAAGGTATAAGGAGAGGAGGAGTTTGAGGTAATCAGTCCCTCAGCCTGGAGTCAATGTGTTCAGTCCATCAATCTTGTAGAAAGTACAGCACAGGGCCGTAGCAGTGTCTTATATACTGTACTCAGGTGAGGCGAAGCAAGAGGCAGTGGGGTCATAGTGGAACCATCGACTAGTCTAAGTAGGTCTTCGTCCAAAGATGGACAAGTTTTGAAGAATTCTTTGTATCAAGATCCCATGATGATGCAGTGTCTGACAGATGTGATGAATGGTTTTCAAAACTGATAAGTTGAAGAATTAAGACACTTTTGTAATATATGGGAATCTTTAGTGGATGGTTCCACTATGACCTTGCCGCCTCCTGCTTCGCCTCACCTGATTACAGTATATAAACCACTGCTATGGCCCTGTGCTGTACTTTCTACAAGATTGATGGACTGAACACATCGACTACAGGCTGAGGGACTGATTACCTCAAACTCTTCCTCTCCTTATACCATCCTGCTTTGTATAAGACTGATGAAGTCACTGTGTGGCAAAACGTTTCTTCAATAAATATTCCCATATGTTGCATAAATGTTTAAATTCTTCAGCCAGGAAGATGACAGGGTGGGTATTGAGAACTGTCAAAACAAGGGAAATAATGCCGGTGGTGACACTTTTCAAATCACTAGTGCTCCCTCACTTAGAATATTGCTCAGTGCTTGTGGCCCCGTTCAAAACAGGAGAAATATTGGGGCTGGAACAAATACAGAGATTGTTTACAGCTCACATTGAGCCAGTAAAGCACCTAAACTATTGGGAATGCCTTCAAGTCTTGAACATGTACTCATTGGAGCAGAGGAGAGAGAGATACATGATAATATATACATGTACTTGGAAAGTACTCAAGGGCCTGGCCCCAAATCTGCACACTGCCATAACAACATACTGGAATGAGAGATATGGGAGGAAGTGCAAAATAAACTCAGTGAGGAGCAGGGGTGCAGTGGGGACAATAAGGGAACACTGTATCAACATCTGGGGTCCCAGACTATTCAACGTCTTACCAGAAGATATCAGAAACATGGCTGGAACAAGTGTAGAAGCCTTCAAGAGAAAACTGGACAAGTATCTTCACCAGGTGTCAGATTAACCAGGCTGTGATGGATATGTGGGGCAGTGGGTCACCAGAAGCAACAGCCTGGTTGACCTGGCAAGCAGCAGATGAGCCTGGCCCATGGCTGGGCTCAAAGAATAGATAAACTCTCAAAACTATGCAAAGGTGTATCAAAGGTACCTAACCTCTGTGAGTGCCTGCATCGAATCTAGGCATATGCTTACGATTTCCATGCACTGTGCCACACTTCTGTTATGTTCACTTGCAAGAAATCACTGAGTAAGGGGCTTGTGTACCAGTTATCAGTATATAATATATGCCTCTTACCAAGGCATGGTTCCATCATTGTTCTAACCACATCACCAGAGATACCCAATAACTTCCTGGTATCTCTCAATGTATTACTGCCAGTGTACACAATTATATCCAAAACCAGACCACTTTTGCAATCACACAGTACGAATAACATTATACCAAAGCGTTTCCTCTTGCTTGGTATATACTGCTTGAACGACAGTCTGCCTTTGAACAAAATCAAAGACTCATCAATAACAGGCTTCCTGAAGGGATAAAATACATACAGCACTTTTGTTTCAGGTACATAAACACATTCCTGATCTTATATAACCTGTCGTTTCTATCAGGCCTTTTTTGTCTGAGAAGTGTACCATATGTAACAGTAGCAGAAATCAGTTCACTGGTATAATATCACTAAAACCTGGGGTTGAAATCGGGCAGTCTGTCGACCAGTATGTGGTGATAGCATGCTTATACACATGTGGCATAAGCATTATTGTGGCAAAGAACAGTACAGCTCTGTCACAGTTGTGTCCTTACACTGGTGTAGCCATGACCTTGGTGAAAGAATTGTGTTTGCCATGGTGTACTCGTAGTATGTGTTGCTTTCCCTGACAATAATTTCCATCAGGGGTTCATCGAAGAATAACTGAAAGCATTTCAGTTCAGTGGCATTGTTCCCAAGTGTACACGATGGCCGTATTCCACTTTGTGTTTCATCAAAGTCATGGGGACTGGGAACAAAATTCGCACCTTCCTGGCAATCCCAGATGCGGTCTGCTGGTTGGTATTGGATATTGACAGGTGGTTGTGGTTGTGCAGGTTGTGGGAGTGTGGGGGTGGTTGAGGCTGGTTGTGGCTGTGCTGAGTTACCAGCGTGGTTAGGAGCGTGGCTCGCTGCTGGTGCCACATGATTCGTGCCACCACCACCACCACCTGCTTCCCCACGCACTTTACACATCCCCATTGTAACAATATCATCATGTTCACTATCAGTTCATGGTGTAGGGCCACGAAGATTTACTCCTTTTCCTTGGAATAACATATGGCACACAACCAGAACGCATGCTGCTTCGTACATACTGCCGCTTCACTGGAGAATTTTCCCCCTCACTGTCACAACTCGAACTGCTTTCAATAGCTTGGAAATCACTATCACTATTACTTTCACTGCTCACATCCGAATCCTGTACGTGGGGAATTAGTTTCCTCTTTTATCCTGGTACAGGTGAACGTGAATGAGACGGACCAGCCCCAGAGGTGAAAGGTTGTGGGTCATCTGGGTTTTCATCACTAATTATGTTATCCTGGGCACTGCTTTCGGTCACACCCTCCTGAAAACCATGGAATTCACTTTCACTGGCACTTCCATCACTGTTAGAACTATAACTTGAGAACAGCTTTCTCCCGCTTGATTTGAAGTCACTAGAATTTACGTATGTTAATACGTCAAAAACATTGGCTCGTAATTGTATATATACGACCAAAACAATCAAAAGGTTAAGATTGCTGGTTTTTTCTTTGTCTAATTAAGTTGTAATGTTATGTAAATGGATATTTGCAACTTATTGAAGCATTAAGGCATATTTCACCACCAGGGACTGTTAAGTTATGTATATGGCCATTTACCTAACTATTGATAGTATTACAACCAATAATTATACAAATATGCAAGATTCCAGGTAAATCTTACAAACTTCTATTTACATTCAGTATACATTTACCTTTATGTTTTTCCCTGTTTTTAATAATTCTTTTTCCTATAATTTGGTATATCCTTTCCAGTTTAGTTAGCCTCATCAAACACCGTGCTGCAAGGATGATGATCCTTGGAAACATTAACAAATAAAACATAAATTCAAATGTTTATTTCCTTGTAAAGCTTACAGTGTGCATTTTTTTTCCCATCATTGCTTCTATATCCTTTCTAAACCCAAATTTTTTCCAACTTGAACTCATTGCTATGAGTCCTGTCTTGTTAGATTTTTTAGCACATTATTTACATCCCTTTATTCCTGTTTTCCATTTATACATCTCAGTCATATTCCTCCTAATTCAGCATCTTTCTAGAGAGTGCAGATTCAGTGCTCAATCTGTACTCTTAGAAAAGATTTCTGATACATGGGATCAACTTTGTCATCTTTCTCTGTATGTTTTCCAGCTCATTTATGTCCATTCTGAAATACAGGGTTAGACAGGTACCAGTGCAGGAGTACTCCTTGGGAAATCAACAATTTGTGACATTAAAAATACAGTGGACCCCCGGTTAACGATATTTTTTCACTCCAGAAGTATGTTCAGGTGCCAGTACTGACCGAATTTGTTCCCATAAGAAATATTGTGAAGTAGATTAGTCCATTTCAGACCCCCAAACATACACGTACAAACGCACTTACATAAATACACTTACATAATTGGTCGCATTCGGAGGTAATCGTTATGCGGGAGTCCACTGTATTTGGTAAACATCAATAAATTTAGCATAAACATTGAACTTGATAGCGTTAAGAAGTACAAAGGTATTCCAACTGATCTGAATAGGTAAATATGTTTTCAGGTCACAGTGGCCTGATTGTGAAATATTTTCTTTGAAATATCCATCAGGTTTTCATATACAGTATATAGATCCTCTTGAACAGTTACAGGCAGACTGAATAAATGGTGGTTAGGTAAGACACATGTGCAACACTTAGGTATCTTTATTTCGAAACGTCTCGCCTACAAAGTAGGCTTCTTCACTCGAGTGCAGAAAAGTTGGTAGAAGCAGATGTGAAGACAATGTAATCAGTGTAAATGGTGTTTCCCTTTAGAGTATATTGTACTTCTTGTTGTATATTATAATTTCTCCAGATTCCAGGTGCAATTAATCTCATGAGTGGATGTAACAAATCCCTATGTTTTTTGTGTTATTTTCCTCCAGGGAGCAACAACGGGTTTTGCCTACGACAATGTGATGCTGAAACACCAATGTATCTGCGGTGATAACTCTCACCATCCTGAACATGGAGGTCGCCTACAGTCAATAATGGCCAGATTGCAAGAGACAGGGTTAATTCATCGCTGCCATAGACTAAGGACAAGAAAAGCTTCTTTAGAAGAAATTCAGTCATGCCACAGTGAGGCACACACACTCTTGTTTGGTAGGTTATATACCACTCTGTACTTATTTGACTTCATTTGGATGTCTCATTTGTTTATCACTGTAGAAAAAAGTGTTGCTCTATGTTCGTAATTCTCATTAATCATCCAAGTAAGGAAATTAGATTAAAGCCAATAATAACCCAACAAAAAGCGGCAGTAAGAATAATCACTAAATCCCATCCCTGGCAACACCCCCCCCCCACTCTTCACAGATCTAAACTTACTCCCTGTTCAGTACATCCACACTTACTACTGTGCAATCTACATCTACAGGACCTTAAATTCCAATATTAACCTTGACCTAAAATGCTTTCTTGATAGTTGTGACAGAACCCACAGGCATAACACCAGACACAAACATCTCTATGACATTCCCTGTGTCCGACTAAACTTTTACAAAAATTCAATATATGTCAAAGGCCCTAAAATCTGGAACACCCTACCTGAAAACTCTAGAACTGCAGACACATTCATCACCTTCAAAACTACCATTAGAAAACATCTTATCTCCCTGATACAACCCGTCAACTAATTACACGAATACCACCTGGTGGTTCACACTTACACTCACTCACCCATTTGACCATAAACAGAAATATCAATCTCAATCTCAAAATAATGAATCCTAACTAGTCATAAGTTGGCCTGTGATACTCCAGTACTGAAACTATGTATTGTGCCAAAACAAAAGCATTCACATTGCTAAACTCACAAACTAGTATTTAGTCACTTAGCCATAATACCAACTTACCTCATAATTTGCAATATTTTAAATTTAAGAATTAATCTAAGTCTGCCCGAAATGCCTAGCCATGCTAGGCGTTCTAGTGGCACCTTCTGTAATTAGTACTTTACTACATGTAAACCACACAATAACCAAATTCTGTAAACTCAGCATTGTAATCCCTATAGAGAATAACCTTTGAATTTGAATTTGAAAAGAAGTGGCCTGTAACATAAAGTGTACATCAACATTTTCAACCCATGAGCATTCCTCTACCCCAAATGGGGTATATTTCTAGGCCTAGTTTAAGCATTTACAGACCCTAATTAATGCACAGAAAATTCTCAAGATTGCTGCGAGCCAATAAAGCAGTTCTTTGCCATCCTTAAGTAATAAATCAAATGAAATGATGCATTGAGATGTGAAGTAGTGTAATTCTAGGTCTGGAAGAGTGTTTCCCAATTGTTCACAATTGCTTGTAAATATAAATAATGACTGGGTTCATTTTAAAAAATTCATAAAATAACTTATTAAAGGTATGGTGAAAGTTCTTCTTTTTCAACAAACTGGCCGTATCCCACCGAAGGAGAGTGGCCCAAAAAGAAAAACAAAGTTTCTCTTTTTAACTTTAATAATGTATACAAGAGAAGGGGTTACTATACCCTTGCTCCCAGCATTTTAGTCGCCTCTTACAAGACACGTGGCCTACAGAGGAAGAATTTTGTTCAACACACCCATGGAGATGAGAGGGAATAAACAAAAAGAAGAACTTGTAAGGAATGAGAAGAAAGCCCAGAGGGGTATGGATATAGTATACACTTGTACATGCAAGCGTGGTGACACCTAAGTGTAAGCAGAAGTAGCAAAATGGTAGGTACCTGAAATCTTGCATGTTTATGAGACAGAAAAAAGACACCAGCAATCCTACCATCGTGTAAAACAATTACAGGCTTCCGTTTCACAGAAAAAAGACACCAGCAATCCTACCATCGTGTAAAACAATTACAGGCTTCCGTTTCACACTCACTTGGCAGGATGGTAGTACCTCCCTGGGCAGCTGCTGTTTACCAACCTACTACCTAGAACAATTCAAATTATTCCCCAAAATTCGTTTACATATATGACTCATGATTCACTGTTATGGTGTTTACATCCTCCGTGATCTCTGCATCTCTCGATTATGTCTGGAAATTTTACAGTGTTTCAAGTGTTTTCAAGTTATTGCATATTTTATTTATATTCTTTTTGTATTACAATGACATCTAAGGGTAGCTTTGATAAAAAGAGAACTTGTAAGGCTCTTATTTTCAGTGCAAAGTTAGAAATGATTAAACGAGGTGGGCAAGGTACGTATGTCTGTGGCTGAGATAGTACTGAGATACTACTGACAGTTGTACTTGTGTGTACCTGTACCTAAATAAACTTACTGTGCTAAGAGTGTCTCACTAGTGTTGATGACACAATAAGCATAATAATGATAATCACTCTGGGGCACATTAATTGTCATATATTATGTTGTTATAAACATTTTCATTAATCCATCTATAACTTTTCAAAATTATATAAGAAACACACTACATAACACATAAAAGAAATGCAAATTAACACAGTTGTGAGGTGTGGTAGTCGGGCAGGCACAAAGGAGTTTATGACAATAGTTACTGTAACATATTTTTTTTCTAGTAAGTAAGTTTATTCAGGTATACACAAATACAGTTATATAGAATTATCATACATAGCAGCATATGTGTAAAGTACCTAGGATAACCCAAAAAAGTCAGACAGAGTGACTTATTTCCATTGGGGTCCTTTTACCTTATTATTATAAAATAAAGGTGATAATATCTTCTTATTGTGCAAGGGGCTAGTAACCTCTTCTCCTGTATATATTACTAAATGTAAAAGGAGAAACTTTCGTTTTTCCTTTTGGGCCACCCCGCCTTGGTGGGATACGGCCGGTGTGTTGAAAGAAGAAAGATCTTCTTATTATTCTATAATGGAGATAACATCTTATTATCATACTAAAAAGACTATTTACTTCACGAGGGTCATTAAGACTATCTACAATACGAGGGTCATTACTAGGAATAAGGTAAAATTACACGTGTGTTAGCTAAAACAATAAAACATCATTCCCCTCCCTTTCTGTAGCTACATTCATCAGACACCTTTTGGCAGTCTTCTTGAACTGGTTCATGCTATGACTGGCTTTGACATGTGCGGGCAATCTGTTCCATTCTTTTTTTGCTGTACAATAAAAGGTGTTTGAAGCCTGGCCACTGACTGTGGGTACTACAAAGTTGTGCTCTCTCCCCCTAGTACTATGATTACTTTAGTTCCCAACCTTGACAAAATTGGCAGCAAGATATTCTGGACACTGTTTGTGAGCAATTTTAAATACATGATATAACTTCAGTTGTTTTACTCTGTCTTCAACATTCAGCATATCCAAATGCTGTAATTCATCCTGGCCTTCATGTTCTCTTGGACCTAGGTCCAGGATGAATCTTATCATTTTGTTCTGGGTGATTTGTAGTCTTATCTTTCAGTTTTTTGTCAAGGCAGAGTACCATGAAGAGCAAGCGTAATCCATATGGCATTGTATAAGGGCTAGACATAGGGTCCTGCGAGCCTCAGTAGGTAGACACTGTGCTTGTCTATAGCAGAATTTCAGTCTGGCATTTACTTTCTTTACTACATTGTTCCCTATCAATTCTCCTGACATGCATGGGTCAAAGGGGATTTCCAGATATTTTACTGAGAAAACTGAAGTGATGGGCTCCCCATTACACTGGACATTAAAATTATATTTACATTACTCAGTTTATGTTTCGTGCCAAAGAGAATGGCTTCAGTTTTCCCGAGGTGTAATGATAGTTTGTTGTCTACTAACCATTTGCTGCAGGACTCCAGTTCCAGTGTTAATACATTAGTATAGCATTACTGGGAGGTAACTAGAAAAACATTCCTTTCATTTGCCTTCACTCATAAATAGTGTCACTCTCAAAAGGGTATGTTGCATGACAATGGGAATGTTGCTGTTATGTATTCTACTGCACCAACATGAAGACAACTTGTACATAATGTAAAGTGTTTATACTGTGGGAAAAATGCTTCACAATCATATGCATAATGCCAGCTGAACACACAAAAGCATCCAGTAGACAGGTATGAAATACATATCCATCTGACCGCCCACCCAAAATACTGACACCACACATACATTTATGGAGCACACCCAAGGGTGTTTAATAATAATAATAATAATAATAATAATAATTATAATAATTATAATTTTATAATAATAATACAATGGACCCCCGCCTTACAAACGCATCGCCTTATGGTAATTCTGCCGTACGAAGCATTTGAATGCAAAAATTTTGCCTCGCCTCACGATAAAAAACTTGCCTTACGTGATTCGTCCAGGACACGTCCCACGCATGGCTTCAGCTGCCCCGTGGGTGCCATTGTTTACAAGCCAGCCAGTGCAGTCACATCTAAGCATGCATTCGGTACATTTCATATTATCACAGTGTTTTTAGTGCTTGTAGCTGCAAAGTAAGTCACCATGGGCCCCAAGAAAGCTTCTAGTGCTAACCCTGTGGTAAAAAGGGTGAAAATTACTATGGAAATGAAGAAAGAGATAATTACTAAGTACGAGAGTGGAGTGCGTGTCTCGGAGCTGGCCAGGTTGTATACCAAACCCCAATCAACCATCGCTACTATCTTGGCCAACAAAATGGCCTTACGATAATTTTGGCTTACGCTGAGCTCTCAGGAACGGATTAATATCGTAAGACGGGGGTCCACTGTAGTAATATTTTTATATAGCCGAACTTAAGTACTGGAAATGGGAAGTACAATGCCTACACTTTAAAGGAGGGGTTTGGGATATTGGCAGTTTAGAAGGATATGTTATACAGTGAAACCGCGGCTTACGAACGCCCCACCATGCGAATTTTTCAGGATATGATCTGTCATTCGGTCGATTTTTTGCTTCTGGATATGAATGAAATTTCAGGATGCGAACTTCCCCCTCAAGGGAGGTTCCTTAAATAAATAAATAAATAAAATATTTATTTCTCTGCAAAGGTTACAATGTGTGTTTACATATCATAATATGATTGGAGTGAAGAAAGCCTCTATCATGCTGAGGCATTTCGGGCAGACTTAACCTAATAGACTACTTAAGTCTAGACAGGTGAAAAGTGTACAAGTAGTGGTTACCAATGTTTTGCTGATGGTGGTGCCAACTACTGGCAGCCTTTTCAAGTTTCTCCTTACTAACCATACCCCGGCTGGGATTGAACCCGCGGTCAGAGAGTCTCAAAACTCCAGCCCGTCGCGTTAGCCACTAGACCAGCGGGTTCAATCCCAGCCGGGGTATGGTTTGTTTACAATCGTGTCATTACGATTTCATGAGTCATTTCGCCTTACTGTTATTATTATTATTACTTTTTTTTTTTTTTGACAAGTCGGCCATCTCCCACCGAGGTAGGGTGACCCAAAAAGAAAATATACTTTCATCATCATTCAACACTTTCGCCTCACACATAATCACTGTTTTTACAGAGGTGCTCAGAACACAACAGTTTAGAAGCATATATGTATAAAGATACACAACATATCCCTCCAAACTGCTAATATCCCAAACCCCTCCTTTAGAGTGCAGGCATTGTACTTTCCATTTCCAGGACTCAAGTCCGGCTATATAAAAATAACCAGTTTCCCTGAATCCCTTCACTAAATATTACCCTGCTCACACTCCAACAGATCGTCAGGTCCCAAATACCATTCGTCTCCATTCACTCCTATCAAACACGCTCATGCACTCCTGCTGGAAGTCCAAGCCCCTCGCCCACAAAACCTCCCTTACCCCTTCCTTCCAACCTTTTCAAGGATGACCCCTACCCCACCTTCCTTCCCCTACAGATTTATACGCTCTCCATGTCGTTCTACTTTGATCTATTCTCTCTAAATGACCAAACCACCTCAACAACCCCTCTTCAGCCCTCTGGATAATAGTTTTGGTAATCCCACACCTTCTCCTAATTTCCACACTCCAAATTTTCTGCATAATATTTAAACCCCACATTGCCCTTAGACAGTACATCTCCACTGCCTCCAACTGCCTCCTCACTGCTTCATTCACAACCCAAGCTTCACACCCATATAAGAGTGTTGGTACTACTATACTTTCATACATTCCCTTCTTTGCCTCCATAGATAACGTTTTTTGTCTCAACATATACCTCAGTGCACCACTCACCTTTTTTCCCTCATCAATTCTATGAATAACCTCATCCTTCATAAATCCATCCGCCGACACGTCAACGCCGAAGTATCTGAAAACATTCACTTCTTCCATACTCCTCCTCCCCAATTTGATATCCAATTTTTCTTTATCTAAATCATTTGATACCCTCATCACTTTACTCTTTTCTATGTTCACTTTCAACTTTCTACCTTTACACACACTCCCAGACTCACCCACTAGCCTTTGCAATTTTTCTTTAGAATCTCCCATAAGCACAGTATCATCAGCAAAAAGCATCTGTGTCAATTCCCATTTTGTATTTGATTCCTCATAATTTAATTACACCCCTCTCCTGAACACCCTAGCATTTACTTCTTTTACAACCCCATCTATAAATATATTAAACAACCATGGTGACATTACGCATCCCTGTCTAAGACCTACTTTTACTAGGAAGTAGTCTCCCTCTCTTCTACACAGCCTAACCTGAGCCTCACTATCCTCATAAAAACTCTTTACAGCATTTAGTAACTTACCACCTATTCCATATACTTGCAACATCTGCTACATTGCTCCCCTATCCACTCTATCATATGCCTTTCCTAAATCCATAAATGCAATAAAAACTTCCCTACCTTTATCTAAATACTGTTCACATATATGCTTCAATGTAAACACTTGATCTACACATCCCCTACCTACTCTGAAACCTCCTTGCTCACCCGCAATCCTACATTCTGTCATACCTCTAATTCTTTCAATTATAACCCTACTGTACACTTTTCCTGGTATACTCAGTAAACTTATCTCTCTATAATTTTTGCAATCTCTTTTGTCCCTTTCCCTTTATATAAAGGGATTATACATGCTCTTCCCCAATCCCTAGGTACCTTCCCCTCTTTCATACATTTATTAAACAAAAATACCAACCACTCCAACACTATATCCCCCTGCTTTTAACATTTCTGTCATGATCCTGCCAGTTCCAGCTGCTTTACCCCCTTTCATTCTACGTAATGCCTCACGCACCTCCCCCACACTCACATCCTGTTCTTCTTCACTCTTAAAAGATGGTATACCTCCCTGGCCAGTGCATGAAATTACCGCTTCCCTTTCTTCGTCAACATTTAAAAGTTCCTCAAAATATTCTCGCCATCTACCCAAAACCTCCATCTCCCCGTCTACTAACTCCCCTACTCTGTTTTTAACTGACAAATCCATTCATTCTCTAGGCTTTCTTAACTTGTTTAACTCATTCCAAATTTTTTTCTTATTTTCATTAAAATTTCTTGACAGTGCCTCTCGCACTCTATCATCTGCTCTCCTTTTGCACTCTCTCACCACTCTCTTCACCTCTCTTTTACTCTCCACATATTCTACTCTTCTTATAACACTTCTGCTTTGTAAAAACCTCTCATAAGCTAACCTTTTCTCTTTTATCATGCCCTTTACTTCATCATTCCACCAATCACTCCTCTTTCCTCCTACACCCACCCTTCTATAACCACAAACTTCTGCCCCACATTCTAATACTGCGTTTTTAAAACTATTCTAACCCTCTTCAACCCCCCATTACTCATACTTGCACCAGCCCAACTTTCTGCCAATAATTGCTTATATCTCACCCGAACTTCCTCCTCCCTTAGTTTATACACTTTCACCTCCCTCTTGCTTGTTGTTGCCATTTTCCTCTTTTCTCATCTACCTCTTACTCTAACTGTAGCTACAACTAAATAATGATCCAATATATCAGTTGTCCCTCTATAAATGTGTACATCCTGGAGCCTGCCCATCAACCTTTTATCCACCAATACATAATCTAACAAACTACTTTCATTATGTGCTATATCATACCTTATATATTTTTTTATCCTCTTCTTCATAAAATATGTATTACTTATTACCAAACCCCTTTCTACACATAGCTCAATTAAAGGCTCCCCATTTTCATTTACCCCTGGTACCCCAAATTTACCTACTACTCCCTCCACAACATTTTTTCCCGCTTTAGCATTGAAATCCCCAACCACCATTACTCTCACACTTGGATCAAAACTCCCCATGCATTCACTCAACATTTCCCAAAATCTCTCTCTCTCCTCTACACTTCTCTCTTCTCCAGGTGCATATACGCTTACTATAATCCACTTTTCACATCCACCCTTTATTTTACTCCACATAATCCTTGAATTAATACATTTATACTCCCTCTTTTCCTGCCATAGCTTATCCTTCAACATTATTGCTACTCCTAATCCCATTTATTTCTCTCCACTGAAATTCTCCCACTCCCTTCAGCTTTGTTTCACTTAAAGCCAGGACATCCAGCTTCTTCTCATTCATAACATCCACAATCATCTCTTTCTTATCATTTGCACAACATCCACACACATTCAGAGATCCCACTTTGACAGTTTTCTTCTTATTCTTTTTAGTAATCATTACAGGAAAAGGGGTTACTAGCCCATTGTTCCCGGCATTTTAGTTGACTTTACAAAATGCATGGCTTACAGAGGAAAGATTCTTATTCCACTTCCCCATGGATATAAAAGGAAAAGTAATAAGAACAAGAACTATTAAGATAAAATCAAAGAAAACTCAGATGAGTGTGTATAAATAAACGTGTACATGTATGTGTAGTGTGACCTAAGTGTAAGTAGAAGTAGCAAGAAGTAGCATATTTATGAGACAGACAAACGACACCAGCAATCCTTCCAATATGTAAAAATGTAAAACAATTACAGGCTTTGGTTTTCACTCACTTGGCAGGACGGTAGTACCTCCCTGGGTGGTTGCTGTCTACCAGCCTACTACTGTTATATTGTATTATTATTATTATTATTATTATTGTTATAATAATAATGATTATTATTATTATTATTAGTAGTAGTAGTGGTAGTACGTACGTACATGGTGATGGGCTCTTGATCTAGGGAATTGGATCTGTGGTCCAGGTCCCTAAATTAATAACAGTGATAATAATTATTATACATATGTACTAATAATAGTAATAATAATACATAATTACGTATAATAAATAATAACAATATAATAATACTATGTACGTACTGCGTATAATTTAGTTAGACAACACCACCACCAGATAGCAGTGTCAATCAAAACAGTGCTTACCAGTGCACATGTGCTTACAGAGCTACCCTCGCAATGCAGAGCTACCCTCGCAATGCAAAGAATTCTCGTGATTTCCTTATGTTTTATGCAGTTAATTCGCTAGATTTCTTTCTTCTAACCATGTGTCCTAAGAAAGCAAGTGGAAAGGAGAGTGACGAGAAGAAAAAGAGGATGATTTGCATGGAATTAAAGCAAGAAATCATTGATAAGCACAGACTGGATATGTAGTGTAGTGAGATAAACATAAAAATTGTACATAGTGACCACTCTCGCTAGCACAATCCTCCTCTCTCTGCCGTCTACATAATGACATATTTTATTCATTCTAGAGTGTATATCAAGCTTTTTTATTTATATTGTTTATTATGTCATATTAGATGAATTGTGACAGATAAATAAGCTGTAGAGTTGATATTAGGGTTATTTTGTCATGCCTCATGAGAGCAGGAATTCAACTGGAACGAATTAATTGCATTTCAGTTAATTTAAATGAGGAAAATTGACCCAGCATACGAACAAATCAGGATACAAAGAAGTCCAAATAACGGATTAAATTCGTAAGCCGAGGTTCCACTGTATAACTTCGTGTGTGTTTCTAAACTGTTGTATCTGGGTGCCTCTGCAAAGACAGTGATTGTGTATGAGTGAGGTGAAAGTGTTGAATGATGATGAAAGTATTTTATTTTTGGGGATTTTCTTTCTTTTGGGTCACCCTGCCAACTTGTTGAAAAAAAAATAATAATAATTATAATAACCTTTATTTCTACAAGTGAAACTGGGTGTTGCCATGAGCTCTCTAACTCTCTTGGTTCCATCTGGAAACTTTCCAAAGTTTTAAGTGTTTTAAAGTTATTATGTTGTAAGGCTCTTACTTTAAATGAACTCTAAGGAGAAAGTGTTGCAGAAAATTAAGTGCTACACCAGTGAACACTAAACATGATAAAATTATTTCTGACATAAAAACTTTAACTGGTGTGGAATGAAGATTAAACTAGTCGCAACGTGCCTTTAACCCTTTGACTGTCGCAAGCCCCTTTCTGAAATTGTCATTCTATGCCGCAAAATTTTTGGAAATTTTTTTTTTTTATGAAATGATAGAGAATCTTTTCCTGATGGTAATGACACCAAAAGTATGAAATTTGGTCGAAAACTCATGAAATTACACTCCCGCAAAGTTAGCGGTCTCGGCGACATATACACTTCGGCGATTTCACCGACTTTGAGCCCTGTTTTTGGCCAATTTTGTTGTTTCCAGTTGACCAAACTCATAGCTATTTCTTTAGAACTCCATTTTTTCTATCAATTAAGTACAAGAAACCGCCCATTTACCGATTTGAACTACCCAATAAAGTGGTCAGAAATTGGCAATTTGGCCAATTTCAACTAAATTAAAAAATGGCAATTTCAAAATAGGGTCCAGAATAAACAATGTAGACATTCTTGGCACTAAAATAACATATCCTCTGTTCATTAGTCACATCTCTAGGCCCCTCTTATATTACTATTGCTTTCTATTTTGATTTTTTATTCATACAAAACATACAAAATTTACTGTTATGCAGACTACTGCATTATTGTAAAAATGGTATAAATATAATCAGTGCACTAGTGAAAGAATACTAGACTCCTCAGTTGACGTGTATTGGACGTGTGCTGTGATTTGCTTACTCCTGAACATTGGTAAAAATTGAACATTTCCGCTACTTTGAGCGTTGTCATTGTGAAACTAATCAAAATCATCTCTGTTTCTGTAATGTGTTTTCCATTTTATCACGTGAGATTATGAAAATGAGAATACATTGATAAATACTATACGAAAATACACCTCAAAGTCGGCGTTTTAATCCAAAAAAACAGTCATTTTTTTTTTTCTCATTACACACTGCATGCTGCAGGATTTTTTTTACGTGGTGCACACTGACCACACAGACCTATTCTCTCACATGTGGGCCTACCAGCTTTCTCCTGCTTGATTTGAAGCTGCTAGAATTTATGCGTATTAATACGCCTGAAACACTGGCTCATAAGACGTATATATACGACCAAAACAGTCAAAGGGTTAGCCGAGTCATTTTTCAGGCCGAGGCCCTAAGTCTCTTCATTTCTATGAAGGCTGAGAGAGGTGAGGAAGCTGCTGAAGTTAAATTTGCAGCTAGCAGAGGCTGGTTTCATCTTTTGACTTCCTGCAATAAATTTTTCTCACCTCTCACCCTGCATTAAGGCCAAAAACATTTTAAGATAAGTAATGAGTGTACTATATATGCATTTTAGTTTTTGTTTTGTTTTGTTTTTAGACCTAGTTCTATTGCTAAGTTACTATATGATAGTATAAACATGTTATCAAGCATGTATATGCATTTAAAAATGAAAAAAAGGGTGATTCAATTTATGGTGACTTTCACTTTATGGCAATTTATGCTTTACGGTGGTAGCCTGGAACCTGACCCACCGTAAAAGCAGGTTCCTCCAGTATCATGAAATTGTAATAAATTTGTAATGAATTAGTTATCTTTGTGCCTCTTTCACACTGTTTGCTGGTAGAGAAGCTGGTGGTGGAACAACAGCTCCTGATTTCAGTGTTCGTTTATACTAATTAGCATACTAGTATGTCAGACACACAATCATCACCTGTGTAGTTAACCATGATGCACTGTGTGGACTCTCACAGTCTTAGATTTATTTCAAATGTATGAATAGATTGTAGAAGACCCAGAAAGTTGTGCTGAGGTCAAACATATTGGCAGGTAGCAGATTTGAAGAAACGAAAAATTGTACTAGTATGTTCGACACAGTCGTTAGTTGTGCACTAGGACGTTGGGCACAGTTTAAAGGTTAAAGGAAGGTTTGGAATGGTTATAGGTTGTATAGTTGCCAATTTATTGAACAAATGGGGATATTGATTTCTGGGAGTTATGGTTATGTGATTTAGGGGATACTTCTCACAGATCTCAGTGACTGAAATGTATCTAGCTCTCTTCACACAGAATATGTTGAGTGGGTTTTGAACCCTTGGCAAGTGAGTCCTCAAACTCCACGCCAGGACTCACTTGCCATGGGTTCAGACTCCACTTGTTCTGTGGTTTGTTTGCAGTCGTGTTATTACAATTTTGTGAGATGTGTGCAAGCAAGTGGTAATTACTTTAGTTAAGTATTTATATAATGATTTTTTTTTCAGGAACCAACCCATGGAACCGGCAAAGATTAGACACGAGTAAATTTTCTGAATTGCCCATCAAAAGTTTTGTACGGCTACATTGTGGTGGTGTTGGCGTTGACTCAGACACAACGTGGAATGACATGCATACGTCATCTGCTGCAAGAATGGCTGCTGGCTGTGTTATAGAATTAGCTTACAAAGGTATAGTACTTCCATAATTTTGGAATCTGGTATAAGCATATAAGATCATTTCATAACCTTGGTATGCTGCTGAAAAATATGTATGTTTAATGTTTGTTTTCCTTTTTTGTTTAGAAAAAGTATATTGATGTACAAAAATTGTCCCTTACAGTTGCTACTGGAGAACTTCGTAATGGATTTGCCCTAGTGCGACCACCTGGCCATCATGCAGAACACCAACAAGCCATGGGTTTCTGCTTTTTTAACTCTATTGCAATTGCTGCAAGACAACTACATCAAAAGCTTAATTTGGAAAAAGTCCTCATTATTGACTGGGTAAACTAACAAAAGTGATACTTTTTTTTTTTTTAGTTTTACTCATGAGGTCATTGCAGGTGGACATAAGCAGATATCTGGGTTGGTAATAATAATGTTCGATGTAGGTAGATCATGATGTCGAAACAAAATTATGTGATACGCAATTTATTGCGTTCACATAGATTATAAAATAAAAACTTCAGAATTTGTGTAATTTACAATCAGGTCTTCTGAGTGTATTTAGATTTATGTACCTGTGTATTTTATAATTTAATATGTATTATTTGTGTAATCAAGAGGGACATGATTTGTGTCCAGAAATTAAGATGAGACATGACTAGAGGAGAGATCATCACTTACCCTGTTGATTCCTGAAAACTAGTAAGATGAAATAGGATTACATCCTTAATTAATTAACCTGTTACAGCTTTACCAGACTATTAGGACACATAAAGGATCACATAGATGTATGAACTGCTTCTGGTTGTATCAAGTTTTTTGACATGAGCAAAGGAAAATAGATTACAATGCAACGAAACTACGAATTTTAACCCTTTGACGGTTTTGGACGTATATATACATCTTACGAGGTACCGTGTTTGACGTATATATACTCATAAATTCTAGTGGCTTCAAATCAAGCAGGAGAAAGCTGGTAGGCCCACATGTGAGAGAATAGGTCTGTGTGGTCAGTGTGCACCATATAAAAAAAATCCTGGAGCATGCAGTGCATAATGAGAAAAAAAAACTCCGACCATTTTTTTTTAATTAAAATGCTGACTTTGTGGTCTATTTTTGTATAGTATTTATGGCTCTATTTGCGTTTTCTTGGTCTCATTTGATAGAATGGAAAACATATTATAGAAATAGAAGTGATTTTGATTGGTTTTACTATAAAAAGAACCTGGAAATGGAGCTCAAAGTAGTGGAAATGTTTATTTTGGCTGATGTTCAAAAGTAAACAAATGATGTCATTGTCCAATAAATGTCCAGCTAGCCATTCTAATATGCAGTCATGAATGGGTTGACATTATTTGTACAATTATTACAATATTGCAGTAGTCTACATAACAGTAAATCTTCTAGTTTTTGTTTCAATAAAAATTGAAAACACAAAAGCAAGAGTAATATCAGAGGGACCTGGAGAAGTGACTGATGAACAAAGAAAATGTTATTTTAGAGCCAGGAATGTCTGTGTTGTTCATTCTGAACCTTATTTTGAAATTGTCATATTTTTTAATTTTTGTGAAATTGGCCAAATTGCAAATTTCTGACTACGTTATTGGGTAGTTGAAATTGGTAAATGGGCAGTTTCTTGTACTCAACCGAAAGAAAAAATGGAGTTCTAAAGAAATAGCTGTGAGTTTGGTCAACTGGAACAATGGAATTAGCTGAAAATAGGGCTCAAAGTAGGCGAAATCACTGATTTGTAAATATCGCCGAGGTCGCTAAATTTGCAAGAGCATAATTCCGTCAGTTTTCCATCAAATTTCGATTTTTTGGTGTCATTACAATCGGGAAAAGATTCTCTATCATTTCATAAGTTTTTTTTTTTTTTTTTTTTTTTTTTTTTTTTAATTTTGCAACACCAGGAGACACCTCAGGACAGTCAAGGGGTTAATGAATGAAATACAGTAGAACAGCAAATGAAAGTGGTAGACTTGCAGTGAATTAAGATAAATGAAACCTATGAAACTGCAGTCAATTATAATGTTACTCTGAAAAAGGTGGAGAAGACAAACAAAATAACATAGAGGGTTAGCATAAATGCATATAATAAGTGCAGTAAATGACAAAGAAAACTGTTTGTTTTTAGTTATTTTTGGTTGCAGTGAGACAAATATGAATAAAAAAATTAATGGAGTAAAAGAGGAGAAAAGTCAAATCAGTTTGATAACATTAATTTCTAGACTTATTAAATATATGGAGCATTTAGCAGGATGCAGAATATGAAATTATGAGACTGGAAAGAATTGACCTTTGAATTTAACCATCAATAAAGTAAGAATAAAACTGGAATTGTTTTAAAAAATCAGATAAAAAGTTTCTGTTGCTGATGGTTTTCACATACAGTGGGTATATTATATGGTCATACAAGTACTGTTTTGTGATAAGTTTGAATTATTCCATTTTTTACCTTTTTAAAAATGGTTACTGGGGTATACAGAGCTATTGCACATATTACACAGCTGCAGTTTGACAGACTATCACTACATTATTGCAATTTTCCTCTCTTGCAGGATGTTCACCACGGGAATGGCACCCAATCAATGTTTTATGATGACCCACACATTCTGTACATTTCCATGCATCGTTATGATGATGGGAGCTTCTTTCCTGGCACTGGGGCTCCCACTGAGGTAAGTCTTCCACTTTATAACTCTATCTTTTTTTTAATATGCTGGCCATCTCCCACTGACGAAGGGTGGGCCTAAAAAGAAACACTCACCATTTCACCATTATTCATGCTATCACTGTCTTGCCAGAGGCACACAGATACGACAGTTTAGATGCACTCTAAACAGCGAATATCCCCTCCTTTTATTTAGAGTGCAGGTACTGTACTTCCCACCTACAGGATTCATTTATAGTTAACCAGTATACAGCCTCTCCTCACTTAACAACGTACTCGTTTACCGACACCTCGGACTTATGACGGGCTCTCTGACCAGTATTTATACCTAAATAATGCATATTAGAGCTGTTTTCCTCTATTCTTTTTATTTCAATATACAGTACACTACTGTATAAACATTAAAAATATACCAGAAATGTTATAAATGGTGTAAAGGTGATATTAAAACAATATCAAATATGGTTGACACAAACCAACTATCATTATAGTATGCTCCTCACTTAGTGACGAATTCATTTAATGACATGGTCTTAGGAACAGAACTCCATCGTTAAGTGAGGAGAGGCTGTATATGTATGCCATCACTTTTTATTAAACTCATTGAAAAGCTAAATCCATTTAAGTCATTCAGTGCCTGGGTATTGGGTGGCAATCAGATTCAGTTCAAGGAAAGGGAGGGTGGCTCCCTTGAAGGAATTTCATTGCCCCTGGCTTCATTGATCCATAATGTTTTAGATTTTCTTAGGCTTGATGAAATTTACTGAGCATAGTCAAGAAACAATAAGTAGTATTTCTTCAGTACTTTGTGGTACATTAGGTAAATAGCACCAAAATTGAATTCATACAAGTAACAATCAAGTTTAAACATTTCAAACACCAGTTCAAACAGCTCAAATTCCAGTTCAGACTTGTCAAACTGCAGTTCAGACAGGTCACACTGCAGTTCAGACAGGTCAAACTGTAGTTCAGACAGGTCAGACTCCAATTCAGACAGGCCAAACTCCAGCTCAGACAAGCCAAACTCCAATTCAGACAGGCCAAACTCCAGTTCAGACAGGTCATACTCCAGTTTAGGATGGTCAAACTCCAGCTAAAACAAGTCAGACTCCAGTTTAGACCTGGGTCTAAACAGAAGAATCAGGGGAGATATGATAAAATCATGCAAAATACTTGGAGGAATTGATAGGGCAGACAGGGACAGTCTGTTTGTGAGGTAGGAAACAGGTACTAGGGGGCACAGCTAGAAGGTAAAGAAGTAGATAAGGCACAAGGTTGGAAGGAATTATATCTTGAGTCTCAGGAAGGATGGTAAGAGGAATGGCCTCAGTGATCTGATGGAGGCAGACTCCATACATAGTTTTAAGAATAGGTATGATAGAGCAGTGAGGCTGGAAGAGAGTAAAACTACGAAACGGTAAGTTCTGCACCACATATATGTAAGTGCACATACATAGACATGCAAAACACACACACACACAAAACACAGACACAAAAACACACAAACACACAAAACACACACACACAAAACACACACAAAGCACACACAAAACACAAAACACACACAAAACATGCACACACATACACAGACACACAAAACACACACACACACATAAAACACACACACAGACACAAAACACAGACACACAAAACACAGACACACAAAACACAGACACACAAAATGCACAGACACACAAAACACACAGACACACAAAACACACAAAACACACAGACACACAAAACACACAGACACACAAAACACACAGCACACAAAACACACAGACACACAAACACACAAAACAAAACACAGACACATAAAACACAGAACAAAAAAAAGAAAACACACACAGACACACAAAAACACACACACAAACACCAACACACAACACAAAAACACACAACCACACACAAAACACACACACACAAACAACACACAAAACACACAACACACAAAAACACACAAAACACACACACACAAAACACACACACAAAAACACACACACAAAACACACACACACAAAACACACACACACAACAACACACACACAACACACACACACACAACAACACACACACACAAAACACACACACACAAACACACACACACACAAAACACACACACACACACACACACAACACACACACACACACACACACACACACACACACAAACACACACACACAACACACACCACAAACACACAACAACACACACAACACACACACACACACACAAAACACACACACACAAAACACACACACACAAACACACACACAAAACACACACACACACACACACACAACACCACACACATAAACACAGCACAACGACACACCACACAGACTACACACGCATCACACTCACACACCATGCAAGTACATTTATAACAAGAAACGGTTAGGTGTGGTATCTACGCCAGGACGTCAGCATGCGAGATGGGCAATCTACAGCTGTACAATGCATGCAAGTGCTGTATTACCTATGGTGGTGTTTATGGGGTTTTGATTTCCATAAGCCAAGCTGATAGGAATGGTCACAACTCCCATAGTACGATAAAGAATAGGCAGTCAAGTACTCAATAAGAAATAGCAATTGGTAATTTATGGAACAAGGCAAGACAGGTTTCTATAAGTGTAGGTGGTACTAAAAGTCCCAGGAGGGTGTGGGTCAGGTAACAGGAGGGTGTGGTCAGGTAAGGGACCACTGAGACTACACAAAACACTCCAAAGGCCCCTAGGAGCTAGTGATCATGTGGTTCTGTGCTTTGACTACATAGCTGAGCTTCAAGTGGAGAGAGTAGCAGGGATAGGATGGGAAAAACCAAACTACAAGAGGGGGGACTACTTGGGCCTGAGGAACTTCCTGCAACACATTCAGTGGGAGAGAGAACTAACAGGAGAACCAGTACAAGAAATGATGGACTATGTGACAACAAAATGCAAGGAGGCAGTGGAGAGGTTTGTTGCCAAGGGAAACAGAAATAGTGGGAAGACCAGAACGAGTCCTTGGTTCACCCAAAGGTGTAGGGAGGCAAAAACTAGGTGTACTAGAGAATGGAAAAGGTACAGAAGACAAAGGACCCAGGAAAACAAAGAGATCAGCCGAAGAGTGTGAAAAGAATATGCACAGATGAGAAGGGAGGCTCAGCGTCAATATGAAAATGACATAGCATCAAAAGTCAAGTCTGACCCGAAGCTGTTGTATAGCCACATCAGGAGGAAAACAACAGTCAAGGACCAGGCAGTCAGACTGAGGAAGGATGATATAGAGTTCATAAGAAACGACCAAGAGATATGTGAGGAGCTCAACACGCGATTTAAAGAAGTATTTGCAGTGGAAACTGGTAGGACTCCAGGAAATCAGAACAGGGAGGTGCACCAACAAGTGCTGGATGAGGTACACATAACCAAGGAGGAGGTGGAGAAGCTGCTATGTGAACTTGATATCTCAAAGGCGGTGGGACCAGACAACATCTCTCCGTGGGTCCTTAGAGAGGGAGCAGAGATACTGTGTGTACCACTAACAAAGATCTTCAACACATCCATTGAAACTGGGCAACTCCCTGAGGTATGGAAGATGTTAAATGTAGTTCCAATTTTTAAAAAAGGAGACAGACACGAGGCATTAAGCTATAGACCTGTGTCACTAACGTGTATAGTATGCAAAGCCATGGAGAAGATCATCAGGAGGAGAGTGGTGGAGCACTTGGAAAGAAACAAGTGTATAATCGAGAACCAGCACTGTTTTAGGGAAGGAAAATCCTGTGTCACAAACCTACTGGGGTTTTATGACAAGGTGACAGAAGACAAGAGAGAGAGGGGTGGATAGACTGCATTTTCTTGGACTGCAAGAAGGCCTTCGACACAGTTCCTCACAAGAGGTTACTGCAAAAGCTAGAGGATCAGGCACATATAACAGGAAAGGCATTACAATGGATCAGAGAATACCTGACAGGGAGGCAACAATGAGTCATGGTATGTGACGCCTGTGACAAGCGGAATTTCACAGGGGTCAGTCCTAGGACCTGTGCTGCTTTTGGTATTTGTGAATGACATAACGGAAGGGATAGACTCGGAAGTGTCCTTGTTTGCAGACGATGTGAAGTTAATGAGGAGAATTAAATCGGTCAAGGATCAGGCAGGACTACAAAGCGACCTGGACAGGCTACAAGCCTGGTCCAGCAACTGGCTCCTTGAATTTAACCCTGCCAAATGCAAAGTCATGAAGATTGGGGAAGGACAAAGAAGACCGCAGACACAGTATAGTCTAGGTGGCCAAAGACTGCAAACCTTACTCAAGGAAAAGGACCTTGGAGTGAGTATAACACCAAGCATGTCTCCTGAGGTGCACATCAATCAGATAACTGCTGCAGAGTATGGGCATCTGGCAAACCTAAGGATAGCGTTCCGATACCTCAGTAAGGAATCATTCAAGACTCTGTACACCATTTACATCAGGCCCATACTGGAGTATGCAGCACCAGTTTGGAATCCACACCTGGTCAAGCACGTCAAGAAATTAGAGAAAGTGCAAAAGTTTGCAACAAGACTAGTCCCAGAGCTAAGGGGATTGTCCTACGAAGAAAGGTTAAGGAAAATCGGCCTGACAACACTGGAGGACAGGAGGGTCAGGGGAGACATGATAATGACATATAAAATACTGCGCAGAATAGACAAGGTGGACAAAGACAGGATGTTCCAGAGATGGGACACAGAAACAGGTCACAATTGAAAGTTGAAGACTCAGATAAATCAGAGGGATGTTAGGAAGTATTTCTTCAGTCATAGAGTTGTCAGGCAGTGGAATAGCCTAGAAAGTGATGTAGTGGAGGCGTGAACCATACATAGTTTTAAGACGAGGTTTGATAAAGCTCATGGAGGAGGGAGAGAGAGGACCTAGTAGCAATCAGTGAAGAAGTGGGGCCAGGATCTATGACTCGACCCCTGCAACCACAAATAGGTGAGTACACACACACACACACACACACACACAGCACACGTATGTACATGCAGATACTCCTGGTGCTCTCAGAATTAGAATACACAGCATTTACTAGCATTTACTGAGGTGTAGGAGAGTAAGGCAGTTGATGAAGGGTAGATAGTGTGGACACGCAGATTCCCACATAGGCACACACATGCATACACACACACAGTAGGTGAGGCCTAGTGACTACAGAACTGAACGTAATTTTAGGCACACAAGACAGTGTACTGTGGAAACCAAATGATTGGGTACATATGTAGTACATACGTGGGTAATAAGGATTCACATAAACTCATAAACACACACACACACACACACACATGCACACACGCACGCACACACGCACGCACGCACGCGCACACACACACGCACGCACGCAGCATGTGTACCTCGATCGAGACAGAACACAGGGCGAAAGGAAGACGATGAAAGAGAGAGTTCAAAAACGAAAGGAGAAATGGGAGGAAATGAAAAAGGAGAGCAGAACAACCCAGGATCAAATGGAAGGACAAGCACACCCCCCAGAAACACCTGCAGAAGGACTCCAGCCACGACATCCCCAAGGCAACTGAACAATCCAAACCAACCATCACACACCGATCCCTCTGTTTCCACCCCCCGCACCACAGTTACAGTATTAGAACAGAAGTTGAAGGTTTGGTACACAAATGCAGATGGATTAACGAATAAACATGAGGAATGGCAAGAAAGAATCAATGAGAAGTCCCCAGACATCATAGCAGTTACAGAAACAAAACTCACGGAGACAATAACAGATGCAATCTTCCCACCAGGATACCAGATCATGAGGAAAGATAGAAGGGGCAGGGGGGGAGGTGGGGTTGCTCTGCTCGTAAAAAACAGATGGAAATTCGAGAAAATGGAAGGCATAGATGAGACGGGAGAAAGAGACTACATAGCAGGTACACTTCAGGCTGGGGAACACAAAGTGGTCATTGCAGTGATGTATAATCCACCACAGAACTGCAGGAGGCCAAGAGAGGAATATGAAGAGAGGTGGCAAGAAGAGCTCACTCCAGCAGAGCAAAGTTGCTGGTTATGGGGGATTTCAACCACAGGGAGATTGACTGGGAAAACCTGGAGCCACATGGGGGTCCCGAAACATGGAGAGCCAGGATGTTGGACGTGGTGCTGGAAAACCTCATGCACCAACATGTTAAGGACACTACCAGAGTGAGAGGGGAGGATGAACCAGCAAGATTGGACCTTGTGTTCACCCTGGGCAGCTCAGACATTGAGGACATGAAGTATGAGAGTCCCCTAGGAGCTAGCGACCACGTGGTTCTGTGCTTTGAATACATAGTAGAGCTGCAAGTGGAGAGAATAACAGGAGTTGAATGGGAAAAGCCTGACTATAAAAGAGGGGACTACATAGGGTTGAAGAACTTCCTGCTGGAGGTCCAGTGGGACAGAGAACTGGCAGGAAAGCCAGTAAATGAAATGATGGAATATGTAACAACAAAATGCAAGGAGGCAGTGGAAAGGTTTATTCCCAAGGGCAACAGTAACAACGGGAAGACCAGAATGAGCCCCTGGTTTACCCGACGGTGTAAGGAGGCAAAAACAAATTGCAATAGAGAATGGAAAAAGTACAGAAGGCAGAGAACACACGAAAATAGGGAGATCAGTCGCAGAGCCAGGAATGAGTATGCACAGGTAAGGAGGGAGGCCCAGCGACAGTATGAAAATGACATAGCATCGAGAATCAAGACTAACCCGAAACTGTTGTATAGCCACATCAGGAGGAAGACAACAGTCAAAGACCAGGTGATCAGATTAAGGACAGAAGGTGGAGAACTCACAAGAAATGATCAGGAGGTATGTGAGGAGCTGAACAGGAGATTTAAGGAAGTTTTTACAGTAGAGACAGGAAGGGCTGGGGGAAGACAGCACAGAAGTGAACATCAAGAGGGAATATACCAACAAGTGTTGGATGACATACGAACAACTGGGGAGGAGGTGAAGAAGCTCTTAAGTGACCTTGACACCTCAAAGGCGATGGGACCGGACAACATCTCCCCATGGGTCCTTAGAGAAGGAGCAGAGATGCTGTGCGTGCCTCTAACTACAATCTTCAACACATCCCTTGAAACTGGGCAACTACCTGAGAAATGGAAGACAGCTAATGTAGTCCCCATATTTAAGAAAGGAAACAGAAATGAGGCACTAAACTACAGACCTGTGTCTCTGACATGTATTGTCATGGAGAAGATTATCAGGAGGAGAGTGGTCGAACACCTGGAAAGGAACAAGATTATAAATGAAAACCAACATGGGTTCATGGAAGGCAAATCTTGTATCACAAACCTCCTGGAGTTTTATGACAAGGTAACAGAAGTAAGACACGAGAGAGAGGGGTGGGTAGATTGCGTTTTCCCAGACTGCAGGAAGGCCTTTGACACAGTTCCCCACAAGAGATTACTGCAGAAGCTGGAGGATCAGGCGCATGTAAAAGGGAGGGCACTGCAATGGATAAGGGAATACCTGACAGGGAGGCAGCAACGAGTCATGGTACGTGAAGAGGTATCACAGTGGGCGCCTGTTACGAGCGGGGTCCCACAGGGGTCAGTTCTAGGACCAGTGCTATTTTTGATATATGTGAACGACATAATGGAAGGAATAGACTCTGAAGTGTCCCTGTTCGCAGATGACGTGAAGTTGATGAGAAGAATTAAATCGGGCGAGGATGAGGCAGGACTGCTAAGAGACCTGGACAGGCTGGACATGTGGTCCAGTAACTGGCTTCTCGAATTCAATCCAGCCAAATGCAAAGTCATGAAGATTGGGGAGGGGCAAAGAAGACCGCAGACAGAGTATAGGCTAGGTGGACAAAGACTACAGACCTCACTCAGGGAGAAAAACCTTGGGGTGACCATAACACCGAGCACATCACCGGAGGCACACATCAACCAAATAACTGCTGCAGCATACGGGCGCCTGGCAAACCTGAGAATAGCGTTCCGATACCTTAATAAGGAATCGTTCAAGACACTGTACACTGTGTATGTTAGGCCCATACTGGAGTATGCAGCACCAGTCTGGAACCCACACCTGGTCAAGCACGTCAAGAAGTTAGAGAAAGTACAAAGGTTTGCAACAAGGCTAGTCCCAGAGCTCAAGGGAATGTCGTACGAGGAAAGGTTAAGGGAAATCGGACTGACGACACTGGAGGACAGAAGGGTCAGGGGAGACATGATAACGACATACAAGATACTGCGGGGAATAGACAAGGTGGACAGAGATAGGATGTTCCAGAGAGGGGACACAGGGACAAGGGGTCACAACTGGAAGCTGAAGACTCAGACGAGTCACAGGGACGTTAGGAAGTATTTCTTCAGTCATAGAGTTGTCAGCAAGTTGAATAGCCTAGCAAGTGAAGTAGTGGAGGCAGGAACCATACATAGTTTTAAGAAGAGGTATGACAAAGCTCAGGAAGCAGAGAGATAGAGAGGACCCAGTAGCGATCAGTGAAGAGGCGGGGCCAGGAGCTGAGTCTCGACCCCTGCAACCACAATTAGGTGAGTACAATTAGGTGAGTACACACACGCACAGAGAGATAGAGAGAGAGAGAGAGAGGAACAAGTGGTCTGGCACTTGTATTAGCAGCATTAGTATTATAATTATTGGAAGAACTAGTATTATTATTAGCATTTTATTAGTATTATTGATACATAGAAGTGAGGAGGATTATTTCTAGGCACACAAGCATTAATGTGTGTGCACACACACACACACACTCACATACGCACAGGATTTCACACCTTCCTGAAACCTGACCTGACACATCCTCCATCCCTCTCTCGTACACTCCTACTTTCCACTCCATTAAGTTCTCTCTCTCTCTTTTACACAGGGTTTGACAAGGTTAGGTTAAGGATCCCTAGCTTTATTGACAAGCTATTTACAGGTTAAGGATTCCTAACTTTATTGACAAGCTATGAGCTGTTACCTACATTGGCTTATTTGAAAGCATTTTTATTGTCATGAGATATACAAGTAGGGAACAGGATGACATTGGAGCCATATGTGGGCCAGCATTTTCATCTGATCAACTGACTTTATCTCATTGACATCATAATGCTGTATGAATGTGTTCCAGACTCTAGTCATCCTGGGGATAAATGATCTCAGATGAAGTGATGTTCTGGAGAAGGGTACAACCAGAGTGAAGTTGCTGCTTTCTGCCCGTCTTGTGGAACAGAAGCTTGCTTCATGCTGTCCTCAAAGTGGAGCCAAGTTTGGTACTTTGACAATATTGACCTTGTACATAACAGTAAGGCCACCCACAGCCCTCCTGTGTTGAAGGCTCTGCTGAAATGACAGATCTATCCAGGATTGGTCCAGGTGAGAGATGAGATGTCTTGCTCTGTTCTCTACTCTGTCAAGCAGTTGCAGATGAGAGGAGGGGCAGGCAAACCAAAAAAGTGGAGCATACTCAAGGTGTGAGCGTACTTGTGCCTCGTACAGAATCTTGCAAGCCCTACTGTCAAGCAGATGCGAGGTACGGCGAAGTGCTGTAAGCTTCCTGGCTGCCTTGTTTGCAAGATTTACAACGTGGTTCTTCATGGTCAGTTTGGAGTCAAATTTCACCCCAGGTGCCAACACTCTCCCATTCATCCTTACTGCTGCACCGGCATTACCATCATGGTGCCTAGAGACCATCATCATTTGTGTTTTTTCAGGTGTAAATGTTATTTGCCATTATTTCCCCAAGCTGATAAAGCTCTTAGCTGGTGATTGATGTAGCTTAGAGCAGCTGGCATTTCTTCTCTTGGATAGGTGAATGTCAGTGTACAGTCTTCTGCATATGCATGGGATTCTGGGATGAGATGAAGAAGGCCATTGAAGCAGACATTCCATAACAATTGTCCCAGCACACTTCCTTGTGGAACACGTGCCCCAGTAAGATGTCTTGTTGATTCCGTTCCATTGAGAACTTCCCCTAGAGATCTACCATAAAGGTAGTCATTGAGGAGACATAGTGTAGAGAGTGCAATTCCCAGAGCTTTCAGTTTTGCTAAGAGACCTTGGTGCCACACCCGATTGAAAGCACCAGCAATGTCCAGTGCTACCACACAGCTGACCTTGGATTCATCCAGTGACTGGTACCACTTAGTGGAGAGGTTTAACAACAGATCAGCAGCAGAGTAACTTTTCCTGAAGCCATGTTGACGGTCACAAAGTAGTGAGTGGTAGTCAAAAAACTCTGTCATTTATCTTGAGATTATTGTCTGAAGGATCTTGCCAGTGATTGACAGCAGTGACACTGGTCTGTAGTTGCTGATTTCTGCTCTGCTCTTCTTTTTGTGAACAGGGACTACATTTGCCTCTTTCCACAGAGAAGGCCATTTACTAGGCAGAGAAGGCCATGTACTAGGCAGTGCTTAAAGATGCAAGTTAGAGTTGCTGCTAGCTGGTCTGCACATCTTCTCAGCAATCTTGGGCCCACAGCCTTTTTCTTGGTCAAGCGATTTAAGAAGGAAATGCACCTCTTTCTGCCTTATTGTCACCAATGACAGTTTTGACAATTCTTGCAGATAGCCAAGGAGGGTCCCTTGCTGGATCAGGAACTTGCATTTTGGTAGCAAAGTGTTCAGCAGAGAGGTCCTCTTTCTCTTGGCTACTAGTAAAGGTGGTCCCATCCTGTCGATTTAGAGGTGGAATGAGTTCATCAGGCAGATAACCTTGTCTGTCCTTGACCAGAGACCACCAGGTTTTGGAGCCTTCTCTACCTGATGCTAGCTTTCTTTTTGTGTCCACCTCCCATTTAGCAATGGCCCACTTTTGAACGTCACCCATATGTCTACAGGCTTGCCTGTGCAAGTTCCTGTTATAGGTGGTAGGATGTCTCTTATACCTTGTACTTTGCAGTAGCAGCCTCTCTACAACAAAAGCCAAACCATGGCTGATCTGTAGGCTTCGTCACATATTGCCGGTGAGGGATGTGTTCTTGTTGTAGATTAAGGATGTGTCTAGTGAAGGCTTTCACTTAGTTGTCAACATCCCCTTGGAAATCAATCAATCAATCAAGTTTATTCTCTATAAGGATTACAATGCGGGGTTTACAGATTTTGGATATTGTGTGGTTTACATGTTATAAAATACTAATTACAGAGGGGGCCACTAGGACACCTAGCATGGCTAGGCATTTCAGGCAGACTTAGATTAATTCTTAACTCTAGATTATTACAAATTATGGAGTAAGTTGGTATTATGGCTAAGTGACTAAATACTAGTTTGTGAGTTTAGCAATGTGAATGCTTTTGTTTTGGCACAATACATAGTTTCTATATTGGAGTATCACAGGAAAACTTATGACTAGTTAGGATTCATTATTTTAAGATTAAGATTCGTATTTCTGTGTTTATAGTCAAATGGGTGAGTGAGTGAGTGTAAGTGTGGACCACCAGGTGGTTTTCATGTAGTTAGTTGACAGGGTGTATCAGGGAGATAAGTGTTACAAAACTCGTCTTCTTAACCTTCTCCAATGGTATGGTAGAGTGTTAAGGTAGCATTCTTGTTGAAAATATGGCCTGTTTACGGTTTTGCAACAATAACTTAAGAATTCAGGATTACGAAACAAATAACTAAAACTTAAAATCTTTACTAGTAGAGTTTTAGCTTAATGTATGATATGTTATGATTAACATAAAATAAGGAGTTTAACTCTTACATTTCTCTTGGTACGTACTAGTACATTGATATGAATAAATGAACCTCTTGAGGTTGAGCTTTGTACTAAAATCACCAATAATATGCACCTATAAGGGTTATTAAGACCTAGCCACGAAGTAACTTACAATGCTTATAAAGACTTATCTGAACTATCAATTCAGAGTATACAAGAACTCGTAAGTGACGGACTTAGTCTCATTTCCATCCAACATGACTAAGAATAGCTTAGACCACACATTAACATAAAAGCCGACAAGGCTTATTCAGTCACATGAAAGATTAATTCACCCGAGCATAAATAACTCGAAAGTGACAAGCTTAAGAAAGGAAGTCAGTCATGAAAGAAAAACGACCACAATAGAGAACTTGACATGTCTCTTATGAGAGGTCAATGATTAACCGAGCGAGATATGCTCCCTTGGCTATGCAAGCCTGGACTAGAAGTGGGAATGCTAGTCAGAGTGTGAAGGACATACTCTCAGCAAGTGCTGTAAAACTACTCAGAGCAAGGGTAGTGAACCTTCTCTGAGCAGGTGCTGTAAACCTACTCAGTAAGAGTAGTGAACCTGCTCTGAGCGAGGGCAGTGAACCTACTCAGTAAGAGTAGTGAACCTACTCAGAGCAAGGGCTGAGAACCTACTGCCGGTACCACTGAGTGGTAGGCCGACGTCACGTTGGTCACGTGACTGAGGGAGACTTAAGTACCTGAAGTGCTAACCGGCACTTACACTAGTGGTTTCCCACTACATGACAATATTAAGAACTGCTAACAAAACATAATATAATATAATATTAGCATTAGCATATATATTATAAAATAAAGGAGCACATCCTTGTATAAAATATAACGGGTATGGCCATACTCGTAACAATAAGATGTTTTATAACGGTAGTTTTGAAGGTGATGAATGTGTCTGCAGTTCTAGAGTTTTCAGGTAGGGTGTTCCAGATTTTAGGGCCTTTGACATACATTGAATTTTTGTAAATTTTTAGTCGAACATGGGGAATGTCATAGAGATGTTTGTGTCTGGTGTTATGCCTGTGGATCTTGTCACAACTGTCAAGAAAGCGATTTTAGGTCAAGGTTAATATTGGAATTTAAGGTCCTGTTGATATAGATTGCACAGTAGTAAGTGTGGATGTTCTGAACAGGGAGTAAGTTTAGATCTGTGAAGAGTGGGGGGGGGGGTGTTGCCAGGGGTGGGATTTAGTGATTATTCTTACTGCGGCTTTTTGTTGGGTTATTATTGGCTTTAGGTGTGTTGCTGCATTTGAACTCCAAGCACAGATAGCATAGGTGAGGTATGGATTTATAAGTGAATGGTACAGTGTGAGAAGGGCAATTTGCAGCACGTAGTATTGTATCTTGGAGAGGATCCCTACCGTTTTGGATACTTTTTTTGTTGTGTTGGATATGGGTGCTGAAGTTTAGGTTGTTGTCGAGGTATAGGCCAAGGAATTTGCCCTCATTATGTCTGGCAATTAGAGTGCTGTCGATCTTAATGTTAAGTTGCGCAACACCTGCTCTGCTACCAAACATAATATAGTAGGTTTTGCCAGTGTTAAGTGTAAGTTTATTGCCTGTCATCCAAGTCGATATTTTGAGCAGCTCCTCATTAACAATGGTGTTGAGGGTGGCAAGATTAGGGTGGGAGATGACATAAGTTATGTCGTCAGCAAAGAGAATGGGTTTCAGGTGTTGGGATATGTTTGGAAGATCATTGATGTAAATGAGGAAGAGCAGGGGTCCAAGGACACTTCCCTGCAGAACTCCAGTATCAAGTGGCCATATTGATGAGGCTGTGTCTTTAATGGTGACATACTGATACCTATTAGAAAGGTAGGATTTAAAATATGCAAGCGCATGGCCTCTTATACATAGTGGTCAAGTTTGTGGAGTAGGATGCCGTGGTCTACTGTGTCAAACGCTTTTCTTAGGTCAATAAAAATTCCTAGCTGATATTCCTTATTTTCCAATGCTGTGTAAAGCAGGTCTAGCATTTTTATAATTGCATCATTAGTGCTTTTGTTTTTCCTGAATCCAAATTGGCAGGGGTTGAGTATGTTTTGTGACATTATAAATGAATATAGCCTCCTGTGCACGAGCTTCTAGAAGATTTTGGATAGCAATGGTAAGTTTGATATTGGCCTATAGTTGTTTACGTCTGTAGGGTCACCACCTTTATGTATTGGTGTAACCCTTGCTGTCTTGAGTAGTGGAAGGACACGCACTGAAAGATGGGATTGAGAACATCATCACAGAAATGAGTGAAGAGGACATGTCCGAGATTGTAGATTTTCAGTGAGTAGGGAGGTACTTGAAGGGGAGAAAATGACCAGTCAAGCTGATTTTCGAGACAGAAACAGTGCAGAACAGGATCCTCCAAGAGAAACCATGGTTGAAGTACTTGGCAGAATACAAGAGGGTGTTCCTAGACAGAGACAGAACACAAGGTGAACAACAGCAGCTGAGGGAGAGGACGCAAAAGTGGAAGGAGCTAGGAAGAGAGACAAGGACAGGATCAGCAGAGGACAACCAGAGCAGGGCAGAGCAACAAGAGCAAGCACACACACATCCATCCCCAGAACCCCACAACCAATCATGCTGTCCCAACACAAACTACAATCCACACTCACAGCTCCCATCCAACGCTCAAATATAGAATCCCACAGTACACTACCAGGTCCCCCACCCTCACAGACCCCCCAAAACACAGTGTTGGAGATGAAACTGGAAGTATGGTACACAAAACACTGATGGAATAACAAATAAGTGGGAGTGGCATGCAAGAGTCAAAGAAGCATCACCGGACATTGTAGCTCTCACAGAAACCAAGCTCACAGGTATGATAACAGATGCCATCTTCCCAACGGGGTATCAGATCTTGAGGAAAGACAGAGGGAACAGGGGGGGGGTGATGGAGTGGCACTGCTGATCAAAAACCAATGGAATTTTGATGAGCTGGAGAGAGGAGAAAGTGGAGAAGCAAGAGATTACATAGTAGGAATGTTTCAGTCAGGAGACCCAAAGGTGGTGATTGCAGTGATGTATAACCCATCATAGAACAGTAGGAGGCCAAGACAAGAGTAAGATGAGAGTAAGAGAATGATGGTTGACACACTGGCTGCAGTGACCAGAAGGGCTCATGCGAGCAGAGCAAAGCTACTGATTGTGAGTGACATCAACCACAAGGAAATCGATTGGGAGAACTTGGAGCCACATGGGGACCAAGAAATGTGGAGGGCTAAGATGATGGAGGTGGTACTGGAAAACATCATGTACCAACATGTAAGGGACACTACCAGAGAGAGAGGAGAGGATGAACCAGTGAGACTTGACTTAGTATTCACCTTGAGTAGTGCAGATATTGAGGACATCACATACAAAAGACCCCTTGGGGCCAGCGATCATGTGGTTTTAAGCTTCGAATACACAGTAGAACTACAAGTGGAGGGGGAAGCAGGAAGGCCAGGGCGAATGAAACCAAACTACAAGAAAGGGGACTAAGTGGGAAAGAGGAACTTCCTGAATGGGGTTCAGTGGGACAGAGAACTGGCAGGGAAGTCAGTAAACAAGATGATGGAATATGTAACAACAATATGCAAGGAAGCTGAGGAGAGGTTTGTACCCAAGGGTAACAGAAATAATGAAAATGCCAGGATGAGCCCATGGTTCACCCAAAGGTGCAGGGAGGCAAAAACCAAGTGTGCTAGGGAATGGAAGAAGTATAGAAGGCAAAGGACCCAGGAGAATAAGGAGAGCAGTCGTAGAGCCAGAAATGAACATGCACAGGTAAGAAGGGAGGCCCAACGACAATATGAAAATGACATAGCAGCAAGCCAAATCTGACCCGAAGCTGTTATACAGCCACATCAGGAGGAAAACAACAGTCAGGGACCAGGTAATCAGGCTAAGGAAGGAAGGAGGAGAGATAACAAGAAATGACCGCCAAGTATGTGAAGAACTCAATATGAGATTCAAAGAAGTGTTCACAGAGGAGACAGAAGGGACTCCAGAAAGACGGAGAGGTGGGGTACACCACCAAGTGTTGGACACAATACATACAACTGAGGAAGAAGTGAAGAGGCTGCTGAGTGAGCTAGATACCTCAAAGGCGATAGGGCCAGATAACATCTCTCCATGGTGCTATGTGTACCCCTAACAACAATATTCAACACATCTATCAAAACAGGGAGATTACCTGAGGTATGGAAGACAGCAAATGTAGTCCCAATTTTTAAAAAAGGAGACAGACATGAAGCACTAAACTACAGACCAATGTCACTGACATGTATAGTATGCAGAGTCATGGACAAGAGTGGTGGCACACCTAGACAGGAATGAGCTCATCAACAACAGCCAACATGGTTTCAGGGACAGGAAATCCTGTGTCACAAACCTACTGGAGTTCTATGACATGGTGACAGCAGTAAGACAAGAGAGAGAGGGGTGGGTAGATTGCATTTTCTTGGACTGTAAGAAGGTGTTTGACACAGTTCCACACAAGAGATTAGTGCAAAAACTGGAGGACCATGCAGGGATAACAGGGAAGGCACTACAATGGATCAGGGAATACTTGCCAGGAAGACAGCAGCGAGTCATGGTAGACGGCGAGGTGTCAGAGTGGGCACCTGTGACGAGTGGGGCTCCAAAGGGGTCAGTCCTAGGACCAGTGCTGTTTCTGGTATTTGTGAACGACATGATAGAAGGAATAGACTCTGAGGTGTCCCTGTTTGCAGATGATGTGAAGTTGATAAGAAGAATTCAATCAGACGAGGACCAGACAGAACTACAAAGGGATCTGGACAGGCTGCAGACCTGGTCTGCATATAATTTACACCTGAAAAATTCTAGATGAATTACAGAGATGTTAGGAAGTACAGTGGACCCCCGGTTAACGATATTTTTTCACTCCAGAAGTATGTTCAGGTGCCAGTACTGACCGAATTTGTTCCCATAAGAAATATTGCGAAGTAGATTAGTCCATTTCAGACCCCCAAACATACACGTACAAACGCACTTACATAAATACACTTACATAATTGGTCACATTCGGAGGTAATCGTTATGCGGGGGTCCACTGTATTTCTTCAGCCACAGAGTAGTCAAGTCAGGAAGTGGAATAGT
Source organism: Cherax quadricarinatus (assembly GCF_026875155.1). NCBI lineage: Eukaryota > Metazoa > Arthropoda > Malacostraca > Decapoda > Parastacidae > Cherax > Cherax quadricarinatus. Next base: position 34,994,499 of record NC_069414.1, on the reverse strand, counting down.
TTGGGAAGCGATGTAGTGGAGGCAGGATCCATTCATAGCTTTAAGAGGAGGTATGATAATGCTCATGGTGCAGGGAGAGTGACCCAGTAGCAGCCAGTGAAGAGGTGGGGCCAGGAGCTATGAATCGGCCCCTGCAACCACATCTAGGTGAGTACACAGACACATACATTTACATACATATTTACATAAAAATAGTGAAATTCCATGAGTTCTTATTCAATTAATTTTAATATTTACAGGTTGGTGAGGGCGATGGGTATGGCTTTAACGTAAATATTGCTTACTCAGGTGGCCTCACTCCTCCAATGGGTGATGCAGAATACATGGCTGCATTTAGAACTATTGTTATGCCAATTGCTAAGGTAAGAAATGTTTAACTTTGAAATTTATATTTAAAATAATGTTTAGACATAGCATGATATTGGAATTAAAAAAGACATTAATAATTCTTCACTTTCATTATGATGGGTTATTACTAGAGTGGAATGGAATAATCCTCACTATCGTATGGAGTCAGATATAAAATAAATATTAATTGTATTTTTAAGGAAAAAATTCTTGGTGGAAAGATTGTGAAGACAAACACACAGGACATGAGTTTGAATAAAAGAAACTAAATAATATTTGTTCCATCATTTGGAATGTTATTTTATGGACTACTGTATCTATTGGTTTCATGTTCAGTTCAGCAACTTTATCTTGACATATAAGGCATTAATATAACTTAAATATGTAGCTCCTAAGTAATGTAATGAACATTGTAATGAACTTATTTTGAAAGAAAAGATGGTTTATTGTTAATTGAAGCATGTATTGTACTTGTATTATATAGGAATGAGCTCATAAACAAGGTTCTCTGGTATATTATATATATATATATATATATTTTTTGTATTTCAGGACTTTAATCCAGATATAGTATTAGTAAGTGCAGGCTTTGATGCAGCTGATGGTCATCCCTCTCCCCTGGGTGGATACAAGGTGTCTGCCAGCTGCTTTGGCAATATGACCAAGCAGTTGATGACTCTTGCTAGGGGCAAGGTAAGTTCTTGTATTTGTTTATAACACACTGGTCATCTTCCATCGAGGTAGGACGACATATTCAGTCTGTATTATTGCAGCTCAAGTGTCCCTCCGATCTGCAACATCCTCATTTACAGGGTTTTTATAGCTTTGGATATGCTAACTTTGCTGTTTCTTTTGTGATTTAGTTTTTTTTTTCTTTTTGTTTTTAACTAGTCATCTGTCTCTCACTGAAGCATGGTGACCCCAAAAGAAACACTTCCACCATTATTCACACAGTCACTGTTTTTACAGAGGTGCCTTGATATGACAGTTTAGATATCACTCATATATACGTACACATATACAGTATTATTGCATTCATGGGGAAGCACTAAACCTGTAGGAAACATATAGCACCAGGAAGAATGGGATGCATTCAGCTTTGATTTTTTTTATTAAATAAGAGACCCTTACTGGCATCAGAGAACCTCTCTTGAGGAAGGGGGGGGGATATGTAATGTATAATCAAGAATGCTTGTAAGTACTGTACTACTATATAGTGTATTTAGATATAACTTCCTTTTACTTCAGCCTTGTATCCATAATGGCTAACTATTGGTGTTCAACCCCCTTCCCCCCCTTTCCCTTTTTTTCTTCAGATCATGTGTCAAATGATGGTACTATATTATTTTAATGATAAAGTGTGTGAATGCTGGTAGATAAATCTATACTTCCAGTATAAATAGAAGATTGTCCTGTGTATTGTCAAAGATATTACATAACCTATTTCTTTTTTATCAGGTTGTATTAGCTCTTGAAGGAGGCTACAATTTGGCTAGTATCTGTGATGCAACAGAGGCTTGTGTAAGAACACTCACCAGTGATGATCCCCCTCCTCTCTCTGAACATGAAATGACAAGACCACCTTGTCAAAATGCTGTTGAAACATTACAGAATGTAATTGCTGTTCAGGTATGTGGCTTCTACGTTCATACAGAATTTACTGTAGAAAAATTATGAAGGGAAGCACCAGTGGTTATTCACATTTCCTTCATGATAATGATAATCTCTATTTCTCTTAAGTAATAAAGGGTAAACTATCCTTATAATGAACCTCCATATAACAGACTTTGGAAATACTAAGCAAACCCCACTGGGTCAGTCAGTTGGAAAACAAAGAACAAAGGCTGTTAGTTACGGTACTGTCCATCAATGTTACAATCATGACCCAACAATCTCTTCTTTACTTAGCACAGTAGCTATTCCCAGCCACCCGACAAGATGAAATTAAGACACATGTGCAACATCTGGGTATCTTTATCGTTGACGTTTCGCCATCCATTGGCTTTATCAATACAAATTCCAGGACATAATATGAAGACAATAGAACTATATACAGAAAATGAGGTAATCAGTCCCTCAGCCTTGGAGTTGGTGCGAAGAGCACCGTAGGTGTGGATGTTCTTGAGGAGAGGCAAGGAGCCTGGCGCTTATATACTAACGTCGGGCGGAAAGGGGACGTGTAGCAGATGAGGGTATAGTCACTGGTAGGCGGGATTCCCCAGTGGAAGTAGGTCCTACCCAAAGAGATGGGTTAGTTGTAGTAGTAGTTGTTGTAGCCATGAAGAAGGTTATGTACATGTCCTCAGAATCAAGATTCCACGATGTTGCGGTGTCTGACAAGTTGTACAAGAATGGTATACAATACTGACAAGATGAAATTAAGACACATGTGCAACATCTGGGTATCTTTATTGTAGATGTTTCGCCATCCAGTGGCTTCATCAATACAAAGCGCCAGGCTCCTTGCCTCTGCTCCAGAACATCCACGCCTATGGTGCTCTTCGCACCAACTCCAAGGCTGAGGGACTGATTACCTCATCTTCTGTATATAGTTCTACTGTCTTCATATTATGTCCTGGAATTTGTATTGATAAAGCCACTGGATGGTGAAACATCTACAGTAAAGATACCCAGATGTTGCACATGTGTCTTAATTTCAACTTAGGAACAGACCAGGACTCAGTCTGTGATGACAGTCCTAAAATTACCAAAGTAACACTCTCATCACTACACCATGCAGGCCTAAGAGAATACATCCAACTAGGATGTCCAAAGTTCTTTTTTCAATGTAATGCCTGGCTCTCTCCCACTGAGGTAGGGTGACCCTGAAAAGAAGAAACACTTTTTTTCAACAAACCGGCTGTATCCCACTGAGGCAGGGTGGCCCAAGAAGAAAAACGAGTTTCTCTTTTCAAATTTAGTAATTTATACAGGAAAAGGGGTTACTAGCCCCTTGCTCCCAGCATTTTAGTCGCCTCTTACAACACACATGGCTTACGGAGGAAGATTTCTGTTCCACTTCCCCATGAAGATAACAGGAAATAAACAAGAACAAGAACTAGTAAGAAAAATAGAAGAAAACCCAGAGGGTGTGTGTATATATATATGCTTGAACATGTATATGTAGTGTGACCTAAGTGTAAGTAGAAGTAACAAGACGTACCTGTAGTCTTGCATATTTATGAGACAGGCTAAAGACACCAGCATTCCTACCATCATGTAAAACAGTTACAAGTTCTCGTTTTACACGGTAGTACTTCCCTGGACGGTTGCTGTCTGCCAACCTACTATCTATATGAAACACTTTCATCATTATTTATTCAATCACTGTCTTGCCAGAAGCATGCTGACATCACAGCTCAGGTGACCCCAGGGGTGTCGTAAGGGTGGGGCGGGCCGCCCCGGGTGACACCATTTAGGGGGGTGACACCATAGAGCCTCTAAAGAAGGTGACACTAATGCCCAAAACAGTGCTACACCAACATAAGAGAAGAATCCTTAATTTGTACATAGCCTGTTATATATTAACAAAGTACAAGTAAGCCTATATAGGGAAAATCATTGATTTTGATGATGTGGTAGATGATTTTGCATAATTGAAGGCAAGGAAATGTAAGATCAGATTCACTGAGATGTTACCTGTACTCAAGGTCAAATCGGAAATAGCGTTTCTCTGATATTGCAGTTTTTTTTTTATTTTTCAAGTTTTTTTTTCGTTTTGTCATTGTTGAAGGTGAATAAATGTAGGATCTGTTGTCTGTACTCAAAGTGGTATTTGAGTTTGTTTCCTCAATATTACTACCATTATTTATTTTATCATTAATAAAGTTGAGAAGTATTCTTCTGTTCAGTTTATGGCCTTTAAACGTTCTCATTGCTAAACAGTAGTCACTGGTCATGCAGTAGTGAGGTAACTGGAGTTTATTCCCCCTCCCCATCCTCCCGCCCTTGAATTTCATGGGGGTGACACCAAAGATGCTGCCCCAGGTGACACCAGAGATTCCACCCTGGGTGACACCAACTCTAGCGACGCCTCTGGGTGACCCTTTGAACTGCAGCATCCCCACCCCCTTTCTTCAGAGTGTAATCACCGTACTTCCCACCTTCAAGGGTCAAGTCTGACCAACCAGTTTCCCTGAATCCCTTCATGAATGTGTTACTTTGATTATACTCCAACAGCACATCAACTCATAAAATCCATTTGGTTCCACTCCTTTTTAACATGCTCACACAAGCCAGTTGAATATCCAAACCCTCAGCACTCACAACCTCCCTTGCCCCCTCCCTAATAATGCTATTTTGCTCCATCCTCTCTATATCTCCAAACTACCTCAACAACTTTTCTCCACTTGCACCTGTGTCCTTTTACCTAACTTTCCTCCATCCTCTGAATAACTTTTGGTAACTCCACATCTTCTAGTCTCCAAGCTCTGAATTGTCTGCATAATATTCACACCACACATTGCCCTCAAACACCACATCGCTACCTGCAACCTCGTTGCTGCAAAATTTAAAATTCATGTTTCATACCTATATAACAGTGTTGATACCACTTTATTCTGGTACATTTCCCTTATTGCATCCATAAGGTTCTTTGTCTCAACAGATGCCTCAGTGTACCACCCACCTTTTTTTCCCCCTCATCAATTCTTTGGTCCACATCATTTTTTATGGACCCATCTATTGACAGTTCTACTCCCAAATATCTACACATTTACTTCTTCCATACTCCCTCCAATCTGATTAGTCTCTCATTTCATAGATTTTTTTTATTCTCTTTATCTTGCTCTGTCTTATGCTTACCTTTAATTTCTTTCTGTTACATGCCCTCCTGAATTCATCTACCAAACTTTGCAACTTCTCTTCAGAATCTTCTTAATGCACTATATCATTGGCAAAAAGCAATTGTGATAACTCCCATTTTCTATCATATTTATTATCTATCATTCTCACACCTCTTCTCAACACCCTGACATTCACTTTTTTACACCCCCATCTATGTAAAGTAAAAGGACACAAGTGCAACTGATGTGACATTTTTATTGTGGCAACGTTTCGCTCTCCAGGAGCTTTGTCAAGCTCCTGGAGAGCAAAACATTGCCACAATAAAAATGTCACATTAATTGCACTTGCGTCCTTTTACTTTACTTTTTTCTTTTTTTCAACAAATCGGCCATATCCCAACAAGGCAGGGTGGCCCAAAAAGAAAAAACAAAAGATTCTCTTTTTAATATTAGTAATGCATACAGGAGAAGGGGTTACTAGCCCCTTGCCCCCAGCATTTTAGTCGCTTCTTACGACACGCATGTCTTAGGGAGGAAGAATTCTGTTCCACTTCCCCATGGAGATAAGAGGAAATAAACAAGAACAAGAACTAGAAAGAAAATAGCAGAAAACCTAGAGGGGTGTGTATATATATACGCATGTACATGTATGTGTGGTGTGACCTAAGTGTAAGTAGAAGTAGCAAGACGTACCTGAAATCTTGCATGTTTTTCTTTTCTTTCAACAAACCGGCCATATCCCACTGAGGCAGGGTGGCCGAAAAAGAAAAACGAAAGTTTCTCTTTTTAAATATAGTAATTTATACAGAAGGGGGTTACTAGCCCCTTGCTCCTGGCATTTTAGTCGCCTCTTAAACACCATAGCTTACGAAGAAGAATCTTTCCCATATCCCCAGGAGAAAAAGGGGAAATAAACAAAACAAAACTAGAAAAAAAAATAGAAAAAACCCAGAGGGTGTGTATATCAGTTCCCCGTTTCTATTCCCGCAATCGTAAATTTCGCCAATCATGGGGGTATTTTCGTAAACAACTTCTTTTTTCATGGGTTTACTAGGGTCGTAGTTCGCCGGGGACCTATCCACCATGCCCGGGGGGCAGCCAGTCGGCATTTTTTTACCAGTGACGAAGGTCCCCTCACGGCCCAGCAAAATTTTTCAAAATTTTTCCATTTATTTTTGGGTTTTTGCAAGTACAAAATAGCACCAGGGCTCCAAAAAAGCCCTATCCAACCCTGGGGGAAAGGGGTTGAAAATACTTGAATTTAAAAAAAACCACTTTAAACAAATAAAGCGGACAATGTGGAAAAACGTCCAATGTATAAAAACCCAACAACCTTAGTTCCATATGGCCAAAAAAAAAGGAAATCAAGATCTTTTGTTGAAAAGGGGGAAACTATGCTACAAAAAGAATCACCATACTTAAAGAGGTTAGAAGTTTTTTTGGGTGTATAAATGAAAACAATTAACAGAGATACTCTTATACTTCAATTTTTTGTGAAAAGGCTAGATTCCCATAAGATTTGGTAAAAAAATTGCCTGCAAATATTGGTGATGTGGTGAATTTTTGGGGCCCCAAAGGGTGGTGAGAGATTTAAGAACCCACTGCATGGTAAGGGGATGGGGGGGCTGCCCTTTCAGACCACAAGGGGCTGAAAAATATGGCATGAATCCAGGATACTAGAGGCTGAAGCTGAAACCTGAACAATTTCAATGTGAGAAACAGGCCTCTTTTGGGAAAAAAAAGCAAAAGGACCTTCATTACACAAGAGGAAAACAATGCCAGGGCACAACCAGAAAAACAGCTGACCTAATTTCGTCAATCTAGGGGGGGTTTCAAATGAATCATTACATGTACCATTCGAAAAACCCCCGGGTTTTAGGAAAAAAAATGTTTTTGAAATAAATTGTGTTTTTGAAAACTAATAAAGCAGGGGCACGGGGGAAATTTTTTCGATGGGGCAAAGAAGTTTTGCCCTCGTTAAAATTCCTCCGGGAAAAAAAAAATTGGATCTCAAGTGCCCCGTTTTTAAAGGGCAATGCACCGCCACCCCCAAACTTGGGTACCCAATTTTTATAGTTTTGGGGTTTATCACAGTAAAGTTCTTCCCCCGAAAACCACTCCTCCCTCTACCCTTGGGCCACAGGGCATTCAAACTTTAAAAAAAAATAAACCCCAAAACAATGTTTCACAGGTCTTGCTGTGACCACAGACACTCACTTGACCCTAAGGGGTTTTGGAGAAACACTTCACATCCTCCATTGCAAACCCTTATATATGGGTTGGGGGGGAGTGACACCAACTTTTAAACCTGCCTGAGAAAGGTTTTTTTGGGGCCCAAATTTTGTCGACAAGAGGGGTTTTTTTGGGTTTGGGGCTACCCAAAGAGCCCATTCTGTTGTAAATCAATTGTGGCACTGGGGGGTTCCTGGGGGTTATTGAGTTTGGAGATGGGAAAATTGGGGGAAGACCACAATGAAACTCACCACTGGGGGCGCAAGACTTCAGCAGGAAGAGCAACACATCGCAGCTCAGAATCTTTCTGCAAGGAGAGGGAAAGAGATGGAAAATCCTTTTTCAGAAATTAAAGAGATTTTTACTATTGGGTAAGATGAAAGCTTTTTGGGAATGTTTTTAAAAAGTGCCAAACAAGCTCTCTGACATTATTTTTTGGGGAAAAGGACTCCATTACTCTCAAGGGGGGCCTATGGGGATTAAAAAGAAAACAAGCAAACCCCAAAAAACAATTGGACCGAGGTGTTTCTGAAGGGGGTTCCCCCTTTCCAAACTAAAACAATCCACTCTCCCCCTCTCCTCCAGTCTCCCATACACTAAAAGAATCTCCAAAAAAGGTAATGTTATGCTGTTAAGTTCATTCATCATTTCCCATTGTTTGTTTATTACACATGTATATTTCATGTAAAAAAATTTTTTGTTTTTAAACTTCTGGGGGGCAGGAAACAGTTTAAATTGTTTTTACATTTTTTTTATGGGAAAATTGATTCGAAATCAAAATTTCGTTATAGTAACGGGTCCAGGAAAAGATTAAAATTTCAAAAACAGGACCACTGTAAGCTTTTTCATGTATTTTTATTGCCAAATAAGTAAAGTAGCAAAGGGACCTGAAACCTTGCATTTTATAGACAGAAAAAAGGGCACCACAAACCACTACAGTAAAACAAAACAGCTTTCATTTTTCACTCACTTGGGAGGACGGGAGTACCTCCCTGGCAGCTGCTGTCTACCCCCACTCCTAGATTTACTTTACATATTGTTGGTAATTCACCAAAATTTTTACAACCCCTCTATAAATTTTTACCATCAGGGGACTTTCACATCGACAGCCACTTTTACGAAAATAATTCCCTTCTCCGACATATAAAAAATTTATCAAAATAGTATAAAAAGGGGGAAAATGCATTTGTTTACATTAAAAAGAAGAAATTTAAAGTTTTCTTCATTTTTTCATTTAAAATTTATAAAGAAAGGGTTTCTAGCCCCTTGCTCCTCATTTCTCTCCCTACAACATTTTATACTTATGGAGAAATTCTTCTCTATTTCCCCAGGGAAATTCTTTAAAAATATGGTATTTTTTTTTTTCCAAATCCATCCCACCGAGGGGGGAAAGGCCCCCCCAAAAAAAAATTTCTCTTTTTAAATTTACTAATTTATACAAGAGAAGGGGTTCCTTGCCCCCGGCATTTTAGTCGCCTCTTACAACACACATGGCTTACGGAGGAAGAATTCTGTTCCACTTCCCCAAGGAGATAAGAGGAAATAAACAAGAACAAGAACTAGAAAGAAAATAGCAGAAAACCCAGAGGGGTGTGTATATATATGCTTGTACATGTATGTGTAGTGTGACCTAAGTGTAAGTAGAAGTAGCAAGATGTACCTGAAATCCTGCATGTTTATGAGACAAAAAATGACACCAGTAATCCTACCATCATGTAAAACAATTACAGGCTTTCATTTTACACTCACTTGGCAGGATGGTAGTACCTCCCTGGGTGGTTGCTGTCTACCAACCTACTATCTATGATAGTGTAATTATTGTAACAAAATTTCCTGGTAGATGGATTGGGCATGATGACCCCATCATGTGGTCATCACTATTCTCTGATGTCATGCCTTTGGTCTTATTCTTGGGGGTTTGTGAAGGATTGTTTTCCATATACCAGTAATTGAAATTAAAACACTCCAGGCTACAATATATGATAATGACATTGAAAACTCTCCAGATATGTTGGGCAGTATATGGAATGAACTAAAGTATCAAGCATTACAGGCCACTAGAGGTGCACATATTGAAATTGCACATTAAACAGCCATCATATGAAGACAATGACATTTTTAATGGGTGTATTTGTGCCCTCTGCTAAGGCTCTTGCTTTTATTGGGAGTGATTTGTGTGTAGATTTGGGACCAATCCTTATAGAATTTTTCAGGTGTAAATTATAAATGTATCTTGCCTAGATTTTAACCCTTTCACTGATTGTGGTGTAGTTCTACGGCTTTGAGGTCACTGTCAGTGCTGTAGTACTACGCCATGAGCTCAGCTCACTCAGATAAGCTGTGAGTGGTAAATTTGAGCCTAGATATGAGAGAATGGGTCTGTGTGGTAAGTGTGTACCACATAAAAAAAATCCTGCAGCACGCAGTGCATAATGAGAGAAAACTGCGACTGTGTTTTTGGTCTAAAACAGAGAATTTGCTGTGTATTTTCACGCGGTTTTTATGGTTGTATTCTCAGTTTCTTGGGTTCATTTGATAGAATGGAAGGTATATTGGTTTTAGGAATGAAAATAGCTTGAAAATGAGCTCAAATTATCTGAAATGTTCAATTTTTGTGGATGTTCAAGAGTAAACAATTCACGTCACATGTCCAACTGGTGGGTCTAATATGCATTTACAAATACACTAATATTATTTATATAGTTATTACAGTATTGCCTAACAGTAAATCTTTCATTTTTTTATGTAAATAAAAATTCTGTGTGAATAAAAAATCAAAATGGAATTCATGTGTAAAGCCTGGAAATGTAACTAATAAACAGAGTAAATGTTATTTTAGTGCCAGGAATGCCTGCATTTTTTATTCTGGACTGTATTTTGAAATTTGTGTAAAATTGGCCAAATTACCAATTTCTGATCACTTTATTGGGTAGTTGATATTGTTGATTGGACTATTTCTTGTGCTCAGTTGATAAAATGGAAGACACTAGTGAAATGGCTAAGAATTTGGTCATCTGGAACAACGAAATTGGCCTAAAATAGGAATCAAAGTGGGCAGAATCGCCAATGTGTACATATCACTGACACGGTAATGTTCGTGAAAGCATAATTTCATAAATTTCCCATCAAATTTCATACTTTTTTGTTTTATTACCTTCAGAAAGATTCTCTACCATTTCATAAGAATTTTTTTTTTTTTTTTTAAATTCTTGGACAGTGTGAACAAGTTTCGGGACAGCGTGGACAGTGAGAGATTTAGGAATAGATCAAGGACCTTCAAATATTGAACAGTCAAGGTTCAAGTTATCCAGCCTGCTGTTATGATAACTGTTATATTCCTGGAAAGCGAGACCTCAGGTTATCACTCTTAAAGTCCCTCACATTAGTCTTTTGCTCTATCGAGTGATTAGTTTGTTTAATACTTCCAGTCTTTATCTCTTCAATTTTCCGTAGCATAATAATTGAAATTTTTTTCCTTGTTGATCATGTAAGTGGGCCACAGGAAGACTTAGTGTACCTCTATGCAAGTAGCAGTCTTGTTTCTCAAATTGCCTTCAAAGATTTGGATAATGCTTTCCTGCCACATTTGTGGGGGGCTGTATCAGTGATTTTTAACAGCTTCTCCAGAGTATTCAAGGCATGAGATGAGTGGTTTCTTTCAGTTCTTGAATATGGATTTCCACAAGTCAGGGCCTGATCCTGTGAGAAAAAATAGCTATATTTACACAAATAACCTGTGGTTTTTATTTCTGTATTGTTCCAGTCATGATATTGTGCCTTTTTATTCTTTATTAATATATTTCTTAGGCAGTGTTAACCCTGTAGGGGGTCAAACAGCACCTTGGAATGGGAGGCAATCAGGTTTCATCCATCGAAGGGTATAGCTCTAATTCCTCAAATCAAAAGCCATTCAGTGCTAAACCACCAGAGTCGTACAGCACTGCAGGTCAGAAGTTGTAAGGGCAGTGAAGAGTGCTAAGGAAGTATAATCAAAGGTTGTGTAATCAGTTGCTGACAAAAAGTCAAAGAGGGAGTCTGTGTCAAAGGTCACGCTGTCAGTGAGGAGGGAAGATAAAGTAAGGATGTTAGAGCAGTGACGAAGTAAATTCTGCATGCTCGCTGATAGACTGGACAGTCCAACTGAATATGGCAAACTGAAATTGGAACCTGACAATTCACACAGAGTGGAACTGGGCCCCTTTCCATGAGATACCAATGAGCGAGACGTGTGTGCCTAGTGTGAAGACAGGAAAGCATAATCTCCCAACCTAAACTCGGCTTGATAATGTGTAATTTGTTATGAATCGATGATTCAAAACAACGTTGTTTCCAGTGGTTGTCATGGTGGCTGGAGATTACAGCAAAAATAATCCAAGAACTGAATACCTCTATACAAAACTAGAAGGTTGCATTCTGCTGAACATGCAACAGAGTCTGCCTGCTCATTGCCCTGAACATCAACATGCACCAGGTACCCAGCAGAAAACACTGCTGCAAATCCAACAACGTCATAGGATTTAGAACCATCAGTGTAAACTGCAGTGGCACGAGAATGAGACCAAAAGGGAGTGAGAAGCCACTGTAGATGTCCTTTTGTGCACAGTAGTGGGGAAGAACAGCCATGAACTTTTGGAACCTCCCAAGGGGAGAAAAGTTAGATGCCAGATGTACATATAAAGGGGGCAACTGAAGAGAAGTCAAGAGCAAGTGAAAACGGAGAAAAGGAATGGAGTAAGCAGACAGCAAACAAATAATGGACCTCTATTAACATCCATTACTATCCTCCATGTAGAAGGATCTTGAAGGTCATGAGAGCAGACAAGGTAACGGAGGTAATGGGCATCATAGTTGTTGTTCAAGGGTGGAACATTCACCTTTGCATATAGGCTCCCAACAGAGGAGTGAAAAGTACCTTGGCAGGATTGTAGAATGCTGAAAATGTAATAAAACACTGAAGGGATACCTTTTCAAATGATGAAAAATTTTGTGTATTGAGGTTTAAAGAATTGAAATCAACTGATACTGATTTATTACACCAGATATGATCCTTCCCTATCCTTCTTGTCATAGTTCTTACAACACTGCCTTTCTTCCTTTACCATATCTTTCTGTATGTGTAGTATTGAGTTTTACTATTTTAAGTACTGTATACAGTATATTTAAAACTTTTGAAGGAATTTTACATCAAAGGCTGATTAAGATATAAAATATGACAGGTATTGTAAATATACAGTTTCATTATTATAATTAGGAGGAAGCTCAAAACTCAGTGGAAGCATGCAACATCTGGGAAATGGGAGGCAATCAGGTTAAGTCCAAGGAAGGGGAGGTCAGGCATAATTTCTTGTATTAAAAGCCCCTCAGTGGCATCAAAGGTTCTGCCTCGAGGAAAGGCCTCAACAACGAGAAAACTTTCCTGAGAGATATAGACAGATACACTGTAGTGACAAAGCAGATTTTGTCATACCTTATTCAGAATACATATCTCTGGTTTACCAACTTTAGTATCATCTAAAAAGCATTTATGATCTTTTATATCATACCATTGCCATCTTTTAACTATAAAGGTGGTTTTCACAGCCTCAGTCTATTTTTAATTGTAGTTGAATAATAATACATTAAATTTCCTTATCCAAACCTTGACAGGGAGTGCAGTAAGCTGTTATGGGACGAAATTCATAAGGCATCTAGATATGAAAATGTTGTGATAATGGGAGATTTTAACTTAAGACAAATTGATTGGAACAATATGACAGGAAATCTTGAGTCTAGTGACTTTCTTGATATGATTCAGGATTGCTTTTTAGAACAGGTTGCGACAGAACCAACTAGAGGAAACAATCTGCTTGACTTGGTTCTTGCCAAGATAGATTCACTAATTAATAACCTTGAGGTTAACCCTTTGACTGTCGCGGCCGTATATATACGTCTTACGAGGTACCATGTTTGACGTATATATACTCATAAATTCTAGCGGCTTCAAATCAAGCAGGAGAAAGCTGGTAGGCCCACATGTGAGAGAATGGGTGTGTGTGGTCAGTGTGCACCATATAAAAAAAAAAATCCTGGAGCACGCAGTGCATAATGGGGAAAAAAAAACTCCAACCGTTTTTTTTTTAATTAAAATGCCGACTTTGTGGTCTATTTTTGTATAGTATTTATGGTTGTATTCTCGTTTTCTTGTTCTCATTTGATAGAATGGAAAACATATTATAGAAATAGAGGTGATTTTGATTGATTTTACTATAAAAAGAACCTAGAAATGGAGCTCAAAGTAGGGGAAATGTTTGATTTTTGCCAATGTTCAAAAGTAAACAAATGATGCCATTGTCCAACTAGCCATTCTAATATGCAGTCATGAATGGGTTGATGTTATTTATACAATTATTACAGTATTGCAGTAGTCTGCATAATAGTAAATCTTCTATTTTTTGTTTGAATAAAAATTCAAAATAGAAAGCAAGAGTAATATCAGAGGGGCCTGGAGACATGACTGATGAACAAAGAAAATGTTATTTTAGAGCCAGGAATGTCTGCATTGTTCATTCTTGACCTTATTTTGAAATTGTCATATTTTTTAGTTTTCGTGAAATTGGCCAAATTGCAAATTTCTGACCACATTATTAGGTAGTTGAAATCGGTAAATGGGCAGTTTCTTGTACTCAATCGATAGAAAAAATGGAGTTCTAAAGAAATAGCTATGAGCTTGGGCGACTGGAACAATGGAATTAGCCGAAAATAGGGCTCAAAGTGGGCGAAATCGCCGATTTATAAACAGCGCCGAGGTTCCTAACTTCGCGAGAGCGTAATTCTGTCAGTTTTCCATCAAATTTCGTTTTTTTTGGTGTCATTACAATCGGGAAAAGATTCTCTATCATTTCATAAGAAAAAATATTTTTTTTTTTTTTAAATTTTGTGACACCAGGAGACACCTCAGGATTGGGGGTTGCGACAGTCAAAGGGTTAATGATGAGCTTGGGGAAAGTGATCACAAATCACTTAGTTTCAATATATCATGGAATTACTCAGATAACTGCAATCAAATCTCTGTCCCAGATTTTCGCTTGGCCGACTTCATGGGACTGAAAAATTACCTGGGTGGGCTAAATTGGGATGTCCTGACTATGGGTCAGGTAGGTCATCTTGGTTGCCAATATGACTTTTTCAGAGCATAGTTCTAGCTGCCCAGACAACTTTTGTTCTGAGTAGGGAAATTAGTTCTAACAAAAATGATCCCAAATGGATGAACAATAGATTAAAACATCTCATTGGCCAAAAGAGGGGATGGGCAGTTAAGAAGTCAATATATTCAATTAAAGAGAGAAATAAAGAAAGGAATAAGAAAAGCAAAAAGGGATTATGAGGCTTATGTCGCAAGGGATTCAAAGACTAACCCAAAAGGGTTCTTTCAGGTATACAGAAGTAAGATTAGGGACAAGATTGGCCCACTTAAGAGTAACTCTGGTCAGATCACTGACAGTGATAAGGATATGTGTGAAATTCTCAATACCTATTTCCTCTCAGTTTTCACCCAGGAAAATACTAGCAATATTCCTGAAATAATAGATTATGTAGAACAGGATGATAAACTATGCACGATTGTGGTAACTAGTGACATGGTCCTCAGACAAAGAGAAACTAAAACCTAACAAATCCTCAGGCCCTGATGAATTGTTTGCAAAGATGTTAAAGGAATGTAAAGAGGAACTTAGCATACCTTTGGCTAATCTTTTTAACATATCACTACAAACTGTCATAGTGCCTGATAAGTGGAAAATGGCAAATGTAATACCTATTTACAGGGCAGGTCCTTGGCTTCGAACTATAGACCAATAAGCCTTACCTCCACAGTGGGAAAATTTATGAAATTGATAATTGCCGAAGCAATTCATAGCCATCGTGATAGGCACAGGTTGATTAATGAATCTCAACATGGTTTTACAAAGGGGCGTTCTTGTCTTGCAAATTTTCTAACTTTTTTCACTAAGGTGTTTGAGGAGGTAGACCATGGTAATGAATATGATACTGTGTATATGGACTTCAGTAAGGCTTTCGATAGAGTTCCACACCAGAGGCTATTGAGGAAACTTAAGGCACACGGAATAGGAGGAGAAATTTTTTCCTGGGTAGAGGCATGGCTGACAAATAGGCAGCAGAGAGTTTGCATAAATGGGGTCGAAATCAGAATGGGGGCACGTCACAAGTGGTGTTCCTCGGGGGTCAGTGTCGGGCCCATTGTTGTTCACAATTTACATAAACGACATAGATGAGGGAATAAATAGCGATATAAGCAAATTTGCTGACGACACTAACTAGAGCACTCCAAGATGATCTGAATAGACTGATGCAATGGTCGGAGAAGTGGCAGATGCAGTTTAATATTGACAATGCAAAGTTTTAAATGTTGGACAGGTAAATAACCATGCCACATATAAACTAAATAATGTAGATCTTAATACTACTGATTGCGAAAAGGATTTAGGAGTTCTGGTTAGCGGTAATCTAAAACAAAGAAAACAGTGCTTTAGTGTTCACAATAAAGCTAACAGAATTCTTGGCTGGGGGGCTTAGACTTCCAGCAGGCATGCGTGACCGTGTTTGATAGGAGTGAATGGAGACAAATGGTTTTTAACACTCGACATCCTGTTGGAGTGTGAGCAAAGTAACATTTATGAAAGGGTCAGGGAAACCGGCAGGCCGGACTCGAGTCCTGAAGATGGGAAGTACAGTGCCTGCACTCTGAAGGAGGGGTGTTAATGTTGCAGTTTAAAAACTGTAGTGTAAAACACAATTCTGGCAAGATAGTGATGGAGTGAATGATGGTGGAAGTTTTTCTTTTTTGAGCCACCCTGCCTTGGTGGTAATTGGCCAGTGTGTTAATAAAAAAAAAAAAAAAAAAAAATCTAGAAGTACAAATAAAAGAAGTCCTCAGGTTGTTCTTCATCTCTATATATCCTTGGTTAGGCCTCATTTAGACTATGCTGCTCAGTTCTGGTCACCGTATTACAGAATGGATATAAATGCTCTGGAAAACGTACAGAGGATGATAGTGGAACAAACTCCCGAGTATAGTTATTGAGGCTAAAACGTAGTGTAGTTTTAAAAATAGGTTAGATAAATACATGAGTGGGTGTGGGTGGGTGTGAGTTGTACCTATTATTATTATTATAATCAAAAAGAAGCGCTAAGCCACAAGGGCTATACAGCGCTGCAGGGTAGGGAAGGAAGCGAGGGTATTGGATGGCAGAAGGGAGGAGGGATCAGTAGGTTACAGAAAACAGCGGGGCAGGGGATAGTATGGGGGTAGAGGACAGCAAGAGATTGAAGTAGAAAGGGCTGAAGGTATCAGAATTTGTGAAGTAAGTCAGTTGTCAAAAAGTCAATGAGAGAGTCCGGATGAAAGGTGGGTCCATCAGCGAGAAGGGAAGGTAAAGAGAGAGCAGCGGAGCGAAGACGACGACGGAGATAAATTCTGCGTGCTCGTTCATAAAGTGGGCAGTCCAACAGAATGTGGCTGACTGATAATGGAGCTTGGCAATTCTCACAGAGAGGAGCAGGGCGCCTCTCCATGAGATATCCATGAGTAAGACGAGTATGGCCAATGCGAAGACGGGAGAGAGTAGTCTCCCAACCTCGACACTGGTGATAAGAAGACGGCCAGTAACCTATACTTGGTTTAATAGATTGAAGTTTGTTGCCGAGCATAGTAGACCAACGGTGTTGCCAACGGGTGTGAAGGTGGGAAGATATTGCAGCAAAATAGTCCGTTAATGGAATACCTCTATATGAAACTGGTAGGTCATGTACTGCTGACCACGCAGCAGTGTCTGTCTGTTCATTGCCCTGTACGTCAACATGACCAGGGACCCAACAAAAAACAGTATCTTTATGCTTGGTAAAGATGCAGCGTAGCCAAAGTTGGATACGGAGGACTAAGGGGTGAGGTGTATCAAATTTCTGTATAGCCTGTAAAGCACTAAGGGAGTCTGAGACAACCACAAATGATGACACAGGCATAGATGCAATACGGATAAGTGCTGCAAGGATGGCATACAATTCAGCAGTAAAAATACTAGCCGAAGATAGTAAATGCCCTCGTACGACGCTCTCCGGAAACACTGCTGCGAATCCTATGCCGTCAGAAGACTTAGAGCCATCTGTGTACACAGCAATGGCATGAGAATGAGAGTGAAAGTGGTCAAGAAAAAGAGAGTGGGAAGCGACCGTAGACAGTTGGGCTTTCGAGCAAGGGAGAGAGAAAGAACAGACTCGAACAGCTGGAACTTCCCAGGGGGGTAGGGAAAAGTGAGATGCTACATGAACATAGAAAGGTGGTAAATGAAGAGAAGACAAGAGCGAATGAAGGCGAAGAGAGAAGGGACGGAGTAAACAGGGGCGGCGAATAAATAAAGAGTGTCTACTAATATCAGTGACCATTCTATAAATGGAAGGATTGCGGAGATCACGAGAGCGTACATAGTAGCGAAGGCAATGGGCATCACGGAGATTGGATAAAGATGGAACATTCGCTTCTGCATAGAGGCTCTCGACAGGGGAAGAGCGAAAAGCACCAAGGCATAAGCGTAATCCTTGGTGATGAATGGGGTTAAGGCTAGAGAGAGTAGCAGGAGATGCCGCTGAATAGATCTGGTCACCATAATCACGTTTCGATAAAATAAGGGTGGAATGTAGGCGAAGGAGGGTTCGACGATCATCTCCCCATGAAAGATGAGCAAGGGTTTTAAGAAGGCTCAGCCGGCTGTGACAAGTTGCCTTCGGAAAGGTAATGTGAGGTTTCCAGGATAACCTACGATCAAAGAGGAGGCCCAGAAACTTGACTATCACGTTCAGGGATACGGGAGCCATAGAGGTACAAAGGATGATCGGAGATGACAGAGCGTCTAGTTAAAGTAATTTGGTGGGTTTTAGTGCTGGAAAATTTAAACCCACGTGTGGTGACCCAATTGGAAACACGGTTGACTGCATGCTGGAGAGAAACTGTAATAAGGTGACAGTCAGCGCCTGCACAGGCAATAGCGAAGTCATCAACGTAGAGTGATGACCAAATATTTGATGGAAGACTAGAGGCCAAATCATTAATAGCAAGGAGAAAAAGTGTTGTGCTCAGAACACATCCCTGGGGGATACCTTCAGCTTGGATAAAGTCTGGGGAGAGCACATTATTAACCCAAACACGGAAATGCCTGTCAGTTAAAAAGTTCTTAAGGAAGGATGGTAGATTGTCTCGAAGGCCTAAGGAGTGTCATATGCCTTCTCAAGGTCAAAAAATATGGCAATAACTGAGTGGTTATTCGCAAAGGCATTACGAACATACGTATCCAAGCGTAGTAAGGGGTCTATGGTAGAACGTCCCTTACGAAAGCCATATTGACGAGTGGAGAGACTGTTGTGCGTCTCTAAATACCACACTAAACGTCTATTTACTAGGCGTTCCATCACTTTGCAAACTGCACTTGTAAGAGCAATGGGACGATAGTGGGAGGTTTCATGTCCCGTAGTGCCTGGTTTGCGGAAAGGGAGAACAATGGTGGATTTCCACAGCTGTGGAAGAACTCCTTGTGACCAAATAAGATTGTGAAGGCGTAATAGGACTGCAAGGGCTGACTGATGTAAATGTTGTAGCATACGAATATGAATGTCGTCGGGTCCAGCTGCCGATGATTGGCAAGCTGAGTGTGTTGCCTCCAGTTCTTGAAGTGTAAAAGGCACATTATACTGTTCTTCTCTGAGAGAAGAAAAGTCCAAGGGTGCTAACTCTCTGGCAGACTTTGAGGAAAGAAATGAGGGGCATAGATGGAGTCCCTGAGAAATATGGACCAGATGACTGCCAATTTCATTGGCAACATCTAGTGGGTTTGCTATATCAACACTGGCAACCCGCAGAACAGGAGCCGGGTCAGGAGAATATTTACCACTCAGTTTTCGTACTTTTTTCCAGACTGCACTCATAGAGGAAGCAGAGGTGATGGTGGAGACATAATCTCGTCAGCAAGTGCGTTTAGTGTCACGGATGACATGGCGAGCGATCGCACGCTTCTGCTTAAAATCAAGAAGTCTCTCTGTGATTCTATTGTACCGGTACCTGCCCCATGCAGCGCATTTCAAACGTACTGCACGAGCACAAGCAGGAGACCACCAAGGCACGCATTTCTGAGAATGCCTGTTCAAAGTTTGGGGTATAGAATGAGTAGCTGTGGTTAAAACGGAGGACGAGAAGAGGTGTAAAAGCTCATCGATGGAGGACGAAGAAGGAACCTCTCTAAAAACAGTTAGGTGTGAGTAAAGGTTCCAATTTGCCTGATCAAATTGCCAGCGTGTAATGCGAAGTGGTGGTGAATATGAAGGGGAAGTAAGAATGATTGGGAAATGATCGCTGTCATGTAGGTCCGGGAGAACAGACCAAGTGAAGTCTAATGCGGCGGAGGAAGAGCAGACTGAGAGCGATGCAAGAGAGAGAGTGAGTCCGAGGATCAAAATGGGTGTGAGTACCTGTATTTAAAACATGGAGGGGGTGGGTGGCAAGAAAAGCCTCTAACTGAATGCCACGGGAATCACAGTGAGACCCCCCCAGAGGAAATGATGGGCATTAAAATCACCAAGTAACAGAATCGGTGGCGGTAATGACGAAACAAGAAAGGCAATATCCGGAATAGATAATGCCCGAGAAGGAGAGAGATATAAAGAACAGAGCGTATACCACCTATGCAAGTGGATACGGGCTGCTGTGTAATGCAGCGAAGTACGAACAAATAGCTGATGGTACGGAATATCAGTGCGTAGAAGAAGGGCACTTTGGTTAAAGGTCCCATCAGGAAAAGGATCTGAAGAATACAATAAATTATAGCCTGAGATGGGAGAGATAACAGCAGAGTGTAATTTTGGTTCCTGTAAGCAAACACCAACAGGGGAAAACTGGGAGAGTAACATCTGAAGCTCACCCCGATTACCCGAGGCCGCTTATATTCCACTGTAAATAGGCCATGATTGGCAATGATAAAGATACCTGAAATCTGCAGGTAAGGGTTCCTATGGACTAGAGGGGTTAGAAAAGTCCACATGCGGAGGCAGTGGAAAACGTTCAAGCAGTGAAGGAACGGTGCGCTGTGAAGAAAGGAGTTGCGCAGATGGAGCAAAGGAGAGAGAAGGAGCGGAGGGTGGATCAGTGTCCATTGACGGTTTGGTCTCTGCAATATATTCAGAGATTGCTTCAAGTGTTTCAGAATTCAGAGACGTCGTATGGGAGACAATATTGGAAATGGTAGGGGGAGGATGAGTAAAGATTGGACCTGTATTGGACTCTACCAAGGTAGGGGGGGGGGCGAAAGGGTGGAGGGAACTGGGGGAAGCGTGGAAGGGACAGAAGGGGCAAAAACCTGGGAGGTGGCAGAAGAGGAAGAACTTGGGAGGGAACGGGGGAGGAAGGTACAGTACGAGGAGGAGGGTGAACCTCTACACTTGTAACAGACCAGGAGAGGGGGAGAACCAGGTACAAGACAGGGAAGGTAAAATGAGGAGGTGAAAGATGGGTAGGTGTTAACGGACCTTTTTTTGACTTTGAGAAGTAGAGGGACGATTGGGAGGAGGTGTCATAAAGATCTCGTCGCTACTGAGGCTTGTGAGAGAGAACACGAAGAAGCGAGATCAGACTGAGGCGTTGAAGTAGGGACGTCTGAGCTGAGGACGCAAAAGAATTAGATACAGGAGTGACTAGGGGGAGAGGTAACCACAGAGGTGGGTGCAGAAGATGGGATACCAGAAGTGGGGGGACGTTTTGAAACACGGGAATAAGAAACAAAAGGGTTTAGTCTCCCTTGGAGGTGGAGATGAGAAATGCCTGGCATAAGGGGGGACCTGCCTCTTTGAGGTAAGGATTTCCCGCTTGTTTAAATAGACTTGACAACGGCGAGAGTACGAAGGGTGAGCCTCATCACAATTAAGGCAAGAGGGAGGTCGATTGCAAGACGTATTAGAATGGTCATCGGCACCACAGACTGGGCATTCGGCGATAGATATGCAAAATTTTGCTGGATGGCCAAATCGCCAGCAATTTCTACACTGTTGCGGTGTAGGGATCACCTTTCGAACTTGTAACCGATGTCCTGCTACATAAATTTAGGATGGGAGTTCACGGCTGTCAAAAGTTAAACGAGCCACATGCTAGGGTATCGTCTCCGCCCGCGGGCAGGAAGAATGTAAGGTCTACCTTGAGGATTGGGGAGATCTTGGAGTTCCAGCTGTTCAAGAAGGGTCAGTGCCACATGTCTGGAAATTTTGTTGAACTAGGGTAGGGGGCAGAGTGACGGTACCACTACAAGAATTGAGGGAATGATGTTTTTCAATATGACAGGAACAGAAATCAATATGGGAAAGACGAGAAAGCTCATGAGCCTGGGTACATTCTGTACGGTGATGATGCGCAAACCGCTTTAAGAGCATGAAAAAGAAATATCTTTACAAAAAATGGCTTAGGAGTGCCTTGCGAAAAACTGTGGTCAGAAAGAAGGCGTAGAGGAAGTCGGTCGTAAAGTAAAGAATTTAGTCCATTGTGCAGTCTGTAACGAGCGGGGAAAGGTAGTGAAGGACGTGTCGATCTTTTCTGAGAAGAACGAGAAGGTGGAAAAGTATCATCAGCGGGTAATTGTCGTTGTCGTTTAGGTGTGGGACCAGAGTTGGTCCGACGTGGAACGGGTCGGCGATTCGAAAATTGCCGCACCGTAGAGGGAGAGGCCGAAGCATAGTCAGAGGAGAGCGAAGGTCAGATAAATCGAAGGATCAGTCGAGGCCTCAGTACCTGAAGCGGGTGAGGAAAACAGCCCCGGGCAAGAGGTACAGAGGCATGAGGAGTGTCCGAAAGTGGTCCAAAGACGAGGCGGGGTCAGAAGGGGGTGGGGTATCAAGAAGGGGCCCGGGGGTAGCAGGTTTCATGGACTAGGGCTGCCATGGTTAGGTTACTTCTTTCTTTTTTTTTTTAAGAAAAAAAGGAAAGAAAAAAAAAAAAGAAAAAAAAGAATAAAAAAAGGGGGGACCAGGGAGGGATAGTTCTAGGAGGAATGAAAGGGCCAGAAATCTCCCTCGCGCCCAAGAGGACCTCAGCACCGAAGTAGTGCAGATTGCAGCATGGAACCTGGCCATACCCTACCCATCATGCCAGTAAACCGGCAATCCGGGATAGCAACCTCACATCTGCCGAGCTACCTCGGTGGACAAAAGAGAGGGCGGCCGGAAATCCGCCACAAAGCATACCTCCTTCGGCCACCACCCCCGGAATCCGAAAGGTGGCTTCCAGAGATGCACCCGTCGCCCGAGACACACCCAAAGCCACCCTCCGGGATACCGGAGAGAGATCGGGACATCCCCAGGCAATCCAGATTCCACAGCAAACTACGCCACCGCCAAGAACCTCAACGGAATGGGATGGACCCCGGTACCCTTTCCCCTACTGAGGAACTAGTGTGCCTGTGGGGAGAAAAAAAAAAAAAACAAAGGCCCAAAAGGGAGGGGTGGAGATGAGGAAAGGAAAAATGGGAGGATGGGATAGGGAACAGGGGATTGGGGGGTAATTAGGTTCGGTCTGAGGAAGGAGACCGACAGGTCTAATTCCTCAGACCAAGAGCCTCTTCACCACGCTGGACCTGACTAGCTTGTGCTGCTGGGTCTGGTGCCGTGCTCCTACCTTGAGTGGAGGTGACCTGACTGGGTGGGTCATTGGGTTAATCCAGGGGGGGGGGGGATATATGGACCTGCTCCGCATGGGTCAGTAGGCCTGTTTCAGTGTTCCTTCTTTCTTACGTTCTTATAATATTTAATGTGAAATTTTTTCTCAACAGAGTGGTCACTGGCCAGTGGTGCGACGGCAAAGTGGGATGATTGCTTTGTCCATGGTGGAAGCTCAAGGTCGGGAGGAAGAGCAAGAGACAGTCTCAGCTATGGCTTCACTCAGGGTTGATCCTCAGAATCCCCAGTCTCAGTATGTAAATTATCATTATTATTATTTTTATTTATGGGCAGGTGTTGAACCTCATACACATAGGTCATTCAGCATTCAGATTACAAGAGCAGTTAGATTTGCTCAAAAGAAAGTAGAGGGTAGCTTCAGTTCCCTGGATCAAGAGCCCTTCACTGATGTCAAGGCACTTTTAATCTTGGTCAGTTTATAAAGCTCTAAAATTGTAGGAGGGTTACTTTTCTTGGGATGGTAGCTGAAATTGATTTAATAACATATCCTAGGACCCTTTCAATACCAGCAATTTATTTGTTCACAAGTGGTTGCCTCTTACTTTTGGTGGCATTGTAGAAATTGTTGCTGGGTTCTTGAGGGAACAAGTTTGAGTAATTTGATTTCCCAGAAATCTGATCATTATTAAAAATCAAAGAAAGCGCTAAACCGACAAGGTCATACAGTGTTGCCCAGAAATCTGATTACCTAGTTATATTATTAAATTGGGAAACTCCTTTGATCACCCTAATATATTATGATTGGGTTTAATGCTTAGCTTTATATTGTAATAATGTAACCCTTTAACTGTGTCCAAATACTAGTTATAAGTAATGACCATGGTGTCTGATGTAAAAAGTACACCACCTACCAATATCTTTTTTCGTCATCACATCTGTCTGGATCTTGGAGTTCCCCTGCCTCATGAAAAAAAACAAAACCAGGATCTGTTGTTCCACCACTCACTTCCTTACCAGCAAACATTTGGCCAAAAAGCCCCACTATAGTAGGGCCCTGCTCTATGGTGCTCTGCTAATACAGTGATTTCAAATTATGACCAAAACTTGCTATATGACGAGCAGTCTTTCTAATATGGCATGCGCCCCACCTGGTTTGTTTACATTCTCTGTGAGCACATCTCTCTTATTATGTCTGAAATTTTCCAAAACTTCAAGCGTTATTGCATTTTTATATATACTCCGATAATTATACTTTTGTGTACCTGTACCTAAATATGCTTACACACTGTGCTGGCATGCAGATACACATTAAAATCACTAAGTCTCTCTCTACTCTTGATGCCATATAAAATCTTGGGCACATTAAATGTCATATATTTTCGTTAATATAGACATTTCCCTTAATTCTCTATGAGATTTGTTTACGAAGCTGTTTGTAGGAGTGTCGGAAGATATTTTTTCTCTAGTCAAACACTAGTTACTTAACTGTAGAAAAATATTCCTTTTTTCATATGCCTTACTCTAGCAATTCACGATTTTTGTTGGTTTAGTGCTTCTTTTTATTAAAAATAATAATAACTTGTCAGAGCATCATTCCTCCTAAAAATGATACACGAGAATGGAAGTGTTGGTCTTTATTCTACTGTTTCCACTGTGGAGACACTTTTTACACAATGTAAGCTGTTTGTATGAACATGTATAACCATTAACCAGACTGTTGTTTACACAGTTAGTCTACGGCTCTGTCATCTTCCTCGTTCTCTCTTGTTTATTTGTTTTTCTCTTCTTACTCACCTCTCACCCTACATTAAGACTACAAATATTTTTAAGGGAGTAATGATGTACTGTATATGCATTTTATCACTTTAGGGAGCTTTAACCCCTAAATGGTCCAAACGTATAGTATATACATTCTTACGCGTATTTTTTATAATTAAAAAGAAGCACTAAGCCACAAGGGCTATACAGTGCTGCAGGGTAGGGAAGGAAGCAAGGGTATCGGGGGCAGAAGGGGGGGAGGGACGATTAGTAGGTTACAGAAAACAGCGGGGCAGGGGATAGTGCAGGGGTAGAGGGTAGCAAGAGATTGAGGTAGAAAGGGCTGAAGGTATCATCAGAGTTTGTGGAGTAAGTTTAGTTGTTTTAAAAAGTCAAGAAAAAAGTCCGGATGAAAGGTGGGTCCATCAGCGAGAAGGGAAGGTAGAGAGACAGCAGCGGGGCGAAGACGACGTTGGAGGTAAATTCTGCGTTTCTCGTTGATAAAGTGGGCAGTCTAACAGAATGTGGGTGACCGATAATGGAACCTGGCAATTCTCACAGAGAGGAGGAGGGCGCCTCTCCACGAGATATCCATGAGTAAGACGAGTATGGCCAATGCGAAGGCGGGAGAGAGTAGTCTCCCAACCTCGACACTGGTGACAAGATGGCCCGTAACCTACACTCGTATAAAAGAACAAAGTTTTTTTATTGAGCAGAGCAGACCAACGTTGTTGCCACGGGTGTGAGGTGGGTAGCTATTACAGCAAAATAGTCCGGAAATGGAACACCTCTATATGAAATTGGTAGGTCATGTACTGCTGACCGCACAGCAGTGTCTGCCTGTTCATTGCCCTGTACGTCAACATGACTAGGGACCCAACAAATAACAACATCTTTATGCTTGGTAGAGATACGAAGAACTAGGGGGTGAGGTGTATCAAATTTCCGTATAGCCTGTAGAGCACTAAGGCAGTCAGAGACAACCACAAATGATGACACAGGCATAGATGTGATACGAATAAGTGCTGCAAGAATGGCATACAATTCAGCAGTAAAATTGCTAGCCGAAGATAGTAAATGCCCTTGCACGACGCTGTCCGGAAACACTGCTGCGAATCCGACGCCGTTAGAAGATTTAGAGCCATCTGTGTACACGGCGATGGCATGAGAATGAGAGTGGAAGTGGTCAAGAAAGAGAGAGCGGGAAGCCACCGTAGGCAGTTGGGCTTTCGAGCAGGGAGTGAGAAAAAACAGCCCCCAACCCGCTGGAACTTTCCCCGGGGGGTAGGGAAAGTGAGATGCTACATAAACAATAAAGGCGGTAACTGAAGGGAAACGAGGTAGAGGCAAAGAGAGAAGGACAAAGCAAAAAAGGGGCGGTGAACAAATAAAGAAGTCTACTAATATCAGTGACCATCTATAAGGAAGGATTTGGGGGATCGTGAGAGTCAAAGCGAAGGCAATGGGTACAGGTCGAAACAAGGATGGAACATTCGCTTCTGCATAGAGCCTCTCAAAAGGAAGAGCGGAAGCCCCAAGGCATAAACGTAACCTTGGTGATGGTGGGTAGTGAGACTCTTAAGTAGCGGAGAGGCCTGAATGATCTGGTCGCCAAATCGAGGTTCGATAAAATGATGGTGAATGTAGGTGAAGGGGAGTTCGACGATAGCTCCCCAGAAAGTGAGCAAGGGTTTTAGAAGGTCACCGGCTGTGACAAGTTGCCTTTAGAGAGGTAAGTGGGTTTCCAGATAACCTACGGTCAAAGAGAAGGCCTAGAAACCTGACTGTATCACGTTCAGGATACGGAGCCATAGAGGGTACAAAGGATGATCGGAGATGACAGAGCGTCTAGTTAAAGTAATTTAGTGAGTTTTGGTACTGAAAAATTTAAACCCATGCATGGTGGCCCAATTGGAAACACGGTCGACCACATGCTGAAGAGAAACTGTAATGAGGTGAGAGTCAGTGCCTGCACAAGCAATAGCGAAGTCATCTACATAGTGATGACCACATATTGGATGGAACAGAGGCCAAATCATTTGTAGCAAGGAGAAAAAGTGTTGTGCTCAGAACACATCCCTTAGGGGCACCTTTAGCTTGGACAAAGTCCGGGTAGAGCACATTATTGACTCGAACACGGAAATGTCTGTCAGTTAAAAAGTTCTTAAGGAAAGATGGTAGATTGCCTCGGAGGCCTAAGGAGTGGGCTTGGGCCAAAATATTATACCTCCAAGTTGTGTCATATGCCTTCTCAAGGTCAAAAAATATGGCAATAACTGAGTGGTTATTGGCAAAGGCATTACAAACATACGTATCCAAACGTAGTAAGGGGTCTATGGTAGAACGGCCCTTACGAAAGCCATATTGACGAGTGGAGAGACTGTTGTGTGTCTCTAAATACTACATTAAATGTCTATTTACCAGACGTTCCATCATTTTGCAAACTGCACTGGTAAGAGCGATGGGACGATTGTGGGAGGCTTCATGTCCCGTAGTACCTGGTTTGCGGAAAGGGAGAACAATGGCAGATTTCCACAGCTCTGGAAGAACTCCTTGTGACCAAATAAGATTGAAAAGGCATAAGAGGACTGCAAGGGCTGACTGATGTAAATGTTGTAACATACGAATATGAATGTCGTCAGGCCCAGCTGTCGGTGATTGGCAAGCTGAGAGTGTTGCCTCCAGTTCCTGAAGTGTAAAAGGCACATTATACTGTTCTTCTCTGAGAGAAGAAAAGCCCAAGGGTGCTAACTCTCTGGCAGACTTTGAGGAAAGAAACGAGGGGCAGAGATGGAGCCCCAGAGAAATACGGACCAGATGATTGCCAATTTCATTGGCAACATCTAGAGGGTTTGCTACATCAACACCGGCAACCCGCAGACAGGAGCCGGTCAGGAGAATTTTTTACCACTCAGTTTCCGTACTTTTTTCCAGACTGCACTCATAGAGGAAGCAGAGGTGATGGTGGAGACAATCTCGCCAGCAAGTGCGTTTAGCGTCATGGATGACACGGCGAGCGATCGCATGCTTCTGCTTAAAATCAAGAAACCTCTCAGTGGTTCTATTATACCGGTACCTGCCCATGCAGCACATTTCAAACGTACTGCACGAGGACAAGCAGGAGACCACCAAGGCACGCATTTCTGAGAATGCCTGCCTGAGGTTTGGGGTATAGAATGAGAAGGTGCAGTTAAAACGGAGGACGAGAAGAGGTGTAAAAGCTCATCAATGGAAGATGAAGAAGGAACCTCACTAAAAACAGTTAGTTGTGAGTAAAGGTCCCAATTTGCCTCATCAAATTGCCAGCGTGGGTTACAAAGAGGTGGTGAATATAAAGGGAGGAAAGTGATGGAAAATTAGCGCTGTCATGTAAACCCGGGGAAAAAACAGCCCAGGTGAAGTTAGTGCAGCAGAGGAAGAGCAGACCGGAGTATGCCGAGGAAAATATGAGACGAGGATCAAAATGGGGGCGAGTCCGTATTTAAAACATGGGGGGGGTGGAAAGCAAGAAAGCCCCCTAGCTAATGCCAGGGAATCACGGATCCCCCGAGGGAAAAAATGGGATTAAAAAACGCCAAGAACGAAGTGGTGGCGGTTTAAGACAAAAAAGAAAGACAATATCTGGTATAAAAGTCGGAAGGAGAGGGAAAAAAGAAAAAGTGTATACTCCCCATGCGGGGTACGGGCGTGGTAATCGTAAATACGAACAAATAGCTGATGGACGGAAAAACAGGGTGAGAGGGACTTTTTGGTTTAAAAGGCCCCTCAGGAAAAGGATCTGAAGAAAACAAAAATTAATACCCTGAGAAAAAGGATAGATAACAGCAGAGTGTTTTTTTGGGTTTCTTGTAAGCAAACACCAACAGGGGAAAGTTGGGAGAGCAACGTTGAAGCTCACCCCGATTACCCGGGGCCGGTATATTCCACTGAAAAAATAGGCCATGATTGGCAACGATAAAGATGCTAGAAATCCGCAGGTAAGGGAAACTTACGGACTAGAGGGGTTGAAAAGTCCACATGCGGTGGCAGCGGAAAATGTTCAAATGTGAAGGAACGGTGCGCTGTGAAGAAAGGAGTTGTGCAGATGGAGAAGAGGAAAGAGAAGGAACAGAGGGTGGATCAGTGTCATTGATGGTTTGGTCTCTGCAATATATTCAGAGATGTTCAAGTGTTTAGGAGTTCAGAGACATCGTATGGGGACAATAATTGGAGATGGAGGAGGAGGAGTTTGAGTAAAGATCAGAACTGTAATGGACTGTACCAAGGTAGGGGGGGGGCAAAAGGGTGGAGGGAACGGGGAGAAGTGTGGGAGGGACAGAAGAGGCACAAACCTGGGAGGTTGCAAGAGGAAGAAACTTGGGAGGGGACAAGGGGGGAAGGCACAGTATGAGGAGGAGGGTGAACCCCCACCTGTAACAGAGCCAGTAAAAAGGGAAAGACCCAGGTACAGAGACCAGAAGGTAAAGTGTGGAGGTGGATGAAGGGAAGGAGGGGTTAAAAGGGGATTATTTTGACTTCTGAAGAAGTAGAGGGACGATTGGGAGGAGGTGTCATACGAGGTCTTGTCGATAAAGGGGTTTGTGGGGGGAGAACACAAAATGAGAAAGACTGAAAGGGGCTGAAGTTGGGATGTCTGAGCCCAAGACAGCAAAAGAATTAGATACAGGAGTGACTATGGGACTGGCAACCACAGAGGAGGCTGCAGAAGATGGGACCCTAGAAGTGGGGGGACGTTTTGAAACACAAAATAAGAAACACGGGGTCGTCTCCCTTTGAGGCGGAGATGGGAAACCGCCATAGCATAAGGGAGACCTTCTGTTCTTTGAGGCAACGAATTTCCCGCTCATTTAAGTAGCCCTGGCAACGGCGAGAGTACAAAGGGGTGAGCCTCATGACAATTAAGGAAAGAGGGGAGGTCGACTGCAAGATGTATTAGAATGGTCATCGGCACCACAGACGGCATTCGGCTATAGATCTGCAATATTTTGCTGGGTGGCCAAATCACCAGCAATTTCTAAAACTTTTTTGCGGTGTAGGGATCACCTTTTGAACTTGCAACCGATGCCCGCTACATAAACAGAGGGTGGGAGTTCAGGCTGTTGAAAAGTTAATCGACCCCCACATTGCAAGGGTATCGTCTCCGCCCGTGGGCAGGAAGGACATAAGTATCTACTTTAAGGGTTTGGGGAGACCCTGGAGCTCCAGCTGTTCAAGAATGTCATTGCCACATGTCTGGAAATTCTGTTGGGCTATGGTATGGGGCAGAATGACAGTACCACTACAAGAATTGAGAGAAAGATGTTTATCAATAGTGATGTAGTAGATATTGTAAGAGAAAGGAGAGAAAGATCTGAGCTTGGGTAGCTTTCTGGACAGTGACGATGCGTGTACCGCTTTGGGGAGCATGAAATAAAATATCTCTACCAATGGCGTAGGAGTGCTTTGCCAATTTCTAAAGGTTGGAAAGATAGGCAGTAGAAGAAGTGGTCTTAAAATAAAGGATTTAGTCCATTGTGTGGTCCGAAAATGAGCGTGGAGGAGGGGAGTGCATGACGTGTCAGTCTTTTCCGAGTAGAATGGGAAGGTAACGAAGTAACATCATAGGAGATTTTTTGGCGTTTAGAAGTGAGACCAGAGTTGGTCCGATTCGGGACGGGCTGGCGATCGAAAGTTGCCGCACCGTAGAGGGAGGGGGCCGGAAGCATAGTCAAAGGAGACGTAGGTCAGACAAATCGAAGGAGTCAGTCGAAACCCCGGCCCTGAAGCGGGTGGGCAAAACAGCACCAGCAAGAGGTACAGGGCCTTAGGAGTGTCCAAAAAAGTGGTCAAAAGACGAGGCGTGGTCAGAACGGGGTGCGGTAACAAGAAGGGGGCCCCGGGGGGTAGCAGGGTTTATGGATCGGGAACTCCATGGTTAGGTTACTTTCTTTTTGTTTTTAAGAAAAAAAAAAAGAAAAGAAAATAAAAATAAAAAAGGGGGGGGACCCGGAGGATAGTTCCTAGGAGGAATGAAAGGGCCAGAAATCTCCCTCTGCACCCAAGAGGACCTCAGCACCGCAGTAGCGCAGATGCATCAGGAACCCATGCCTACCCTACCCTTCAAGCCCGTAAACCGCAATCCGAGATTGCAACCTCCATCTGCCGAGCTACCCCGGTGGACAAAAGAGGACGGGCCCGGGTATCCGCCACAAAGCATACCTCCTTCGGCCACCACCCAGGAAACCGAAAAGGTGGCTTCCAGAGATACACCCGTCGCCCGAAATACACCCAAAGCCACCCCGGGATACCGGAGAGGGTTCGGGACATCCCCCGGCGATCCAGATTCCATGGCAAAAATACGCCACGCCAAGAACCTCAACGGAAAGGGATGGACCCCGGTACCTTTCCCCTCCCCAGGAACAGTG